>JAVKLA010000001.1:12308011-12402882 GCA_034782735.1 Sagittarius serpentarius
GCTGACCGACGCCCCAGCCCAGCACCTCCCCTCCCTCCACCTCCCCGGGCATGACGTCCCATGGTATGGAATACCCCATTGGTCAGTTTGGGTCAGCTGTTCCGGCTGTCTCCCCTCCCACCTTTCCTGTGCCCCTCCAGCCTCCTTGCTGGCTGGGCGTGAGAAGCTGAAAGGTCAATGACTGAGTCTAAACACGACTGAGCAACAGCCGAAACCATCAGGGTGTTATCAACATTCTTCTCATACCGAACTGAAAACACAGCGCTGTACCAGCTGCTAGGAAGACAGTGAACTCTATCCCAGCCGAAACCAGGACAACTTTTTACCAGAGCTTGTAGTGACAGGAAAGGGGACAATGGTTTTAAAGTGCAAGAGGGTAGATTTAGATGAGATGCAAGGAAGAAGCTCTTCCCTGTGAGGGTGGTGAGGCACTGGAACAGGTTGCCCAGAGAGGCTGTGGATGTCTCATCCCTGGAAGTGCTCAAGGCCAGGTTGGATGGGGTTTGGAGCAACCTGGTCTAGTGGAAGGTGTCCCTGCCCATGGCAGGGGGGTTGGACTAGATGAACTTTGAAGGTCCTTTCCAACCTAAACCATTCTGTGATACTCTTGGCATAATGCAGGAAAATTCATGAAACTTTGCTCTTTTGACCACTCCTGTTTCCACTACTGTTTTCTGTTTGACCCCTTTGACCCCATCCGTATCCTTTTGAACTTCTTTGCAAGAAGGCGTTGCTGGAGAGTTCCCTTTACCATGTATCTCAGCCCAAAGATACTTACATTTTCTCCTGTCCCTGTTTAGCTGTGCTCTTGGGGCTTTCCAACAGGCTAAGCAGTTAATTACATACTCAAATTTATTAAATAGGCACCTGTAGAACCATATATAAAATAGTAGAGGTAGTTACAGAGATTGAAGACAATATTTTGAAGGGAATATACTTTTTAGAAATGATGCGGTGAGAATTCAAGTCTGTGTAAATACAAAATATTTCAGTAGTTGGAGCCTCAAATGAGATATTCCACTGAAATTCTGTAAATAACAAATGTGTACGTTTTTACCCTAAAACTAAGCGCTCATCAGTGGTAGACAGTCCACAATCAAGATCTTTAAAATATCACCAAGGGTTCCTGAAGAACTGTTTTCAGAAAATCCCCACTTGCCAGGCAGCATACCTGAGTTTCACAGAATACTTAAGAGGCCTTGGTGTTTAATTAAATTAGAACAAACCTAATTGTAATAAATAATAGATTTATATGTGCTTAACGTATTTAATAATAAGGTAAAATGTAAGTTAATACTTGCCAGACTACTTAAAGAATCTGGTGTGAGGATCTATAATGATTATAAGGAGAATAGGAAAATCAATTAGTTTTTAGTGATTTGTGAACCATATTCTTTATCTCTCAGGCTCTCTGTATACAGTTAGATACCAGTTTGCCTAGGCAAAACTCGTATTAATAATTAGGCCAGCATTGCTTATTGATAACCTTTTGATCCCTGGTGTGAAGTGAGAAGGTAAACTTTGGTAACAGACTGTTAGTGCCCTGTAGAGGAATGGGATGTACTGGAATGATGAGGAGGTTTTTCACTGTGGAAGAGAAGACTCGGGCTTTGACTTATGTTGTGATCTTAGACATAATTTTATTTTTTTTAATGGTGGACTAGTAGAGCTGAAAGTTGCTGTTTTCCTGTGAAGTCATATTGTTTACCCAGTCATCTTAAACAACATTAGAACTATTACGGGAGGTGGTGTTTTTACTCTGAAGATGACTAAAGTTTGGGTAAGAATTAGCTTCATAATTACTGACTTCCGCTGTTTTCTAGAGGCACGATCGTGAGCTATGACTGAAGCTTCTAAGAGCAGGTCTACATCAGGATCTGCTTCTGCAAAATGATATATACCAAAGGTTTTAAGTGCAGTACTCTGGTTTATTACTAACTAAAGAGTACAAAACATGTTTATAGCTATTATGACATGAAAAAATAGCTATGGAGGAGATTGGTAGTAGGATTTTGCTTTTTTCTTAACCATATCGATAATAACCTGCTGCCTTTAGTAATAAAAATATCAATATAGTTCATAGGGTTTTTTTCTTTATTTTGTGAATGTTACTAAAAAGCTATTCCCAGACGAGCAGCTGATGACGTTTGTAACATATTTGTAAATAATTATTAATAATGAACTCTTTAATAATAAATAATCTATTAATAATGAACTCTGCTGTTTCTCCGCCTGCAAAATATCCCAACAGCTTCTTCACCAGCTAGTTGGCATCATAACCAGCAGACTTGCTTTCAGCCCATAAAGGCAGAGGCAGGTTGACTCTGATAGAAACGTTGATTTCATACAGGTTATTTCCATAATGAAGAATGATAGCAAGTAGTACAAGAAATACTATGTAAAGGCAACTTTGCTTCTAAATAAGATGATTTTCAAAGGTTTTCACACGTCTATATAGCTACACAAGCAAAAGAAGAGTTTGTGTCTTCTACATGCTGTCTTAAGTGAATACAGTCGTCGTACAAGGAAACCCTACTTCATGGTTAATTGAAGTATTTCACCATCTGCAATTCCTTATACTAATGAAGAGGAAAAAGTTTCTTTTTTTGCCAGCAATATTTCTTTCAGGCTTTTTATTTCCTCCACAGCCTTTGACTGGAGGAGATGTTCTTGTTACATATCATCAGGTTCCCATAATTTGTCATAATACTACTCAATGGCTCGTCAAAAAAATGTAAAGGGACGCTGTCAAGGTTGTTAGGCCCAAAGTTTAACCTACAATACTTTTGAAAAAAGAAGAAAAGATTGACATAAACTGTCCCCCAGAGCCCGAACAGAGCCAGAATAAAATCCAAAATGATTTTCTGAGCAACGCAGGAGCCAGCGCATTGGTCTCTTTGAGGCTCTGCTTGTGAAAATTGTTCTGTGCTGCTTGTAGGAGGACATTGAATATACAAGAAACTTAACTCTGTGGCGTGTTAAGAGGAGAGGTTTCTTGTTTGTTCCAGTTATCCTTCCGGAGCGAAGTAGGTCGCAGGGACCCTGTGACGTGCAGAGGGGTTTTGTCATTTCAAGGGCAATGCCATGTGCAGCATCTAGGAATTGTCACCCCTGTAGCTCTTAGTGCCTACCAAGTACCCATTTTTCACAGCATTGTAGGTCTGTCCTAACACACCAGCCAACACAGTATACTGAAGCCTGAGATTTTGATTGATGGATCCAAAATGAATATATTTTTTATCCTTTTTTTTTGTTTTTCCCTCTCTTGAAAAGCTTTGGGGAAAGAGGAGATGGAGATTTTTATCTGCAAGTAAAAGGTACTGCCAAACGCCGTGCAGCCTCCATAATGGTAATACAAGTCAGAAATCCAGCCACTTTTGCAAGGGGGTGGGAGGAATGGACTAGGTTGAAATGAGAACTATGGAAATGCTGAGAGATTTACTAGGAAAATTTCCCTTTAAATCCCTGTTTATATCTCAGCTGTATGTCTCTGGGGACAGGTTTCATTATTTCCCCTCCACTTTTAGGGTGAAACTGCTTTCCAGGCAGGTCTTACATTAGATCAATCAATAGGGTGAGGTTCTCCTGTTTACTAGTTATACTAACCTGAGAGCTTGAATCAGTTACTCAGGATTTTTCAGCACATTCAGTGTATTCCCATTTCAAGCAGGAAAAGCTGACTATATTGGTTACAGCATTTTTAAGGATTTTGTATCCTCTCGGTGATGTTACGGCTTACCTGGGGAAAATGTGTTTTATCACTCTGGAGGGAACCCAGCAGATCAGTCTCTGGTTGATAGCTCTGATTTTCCTGTCAGCAGGCTTTGTGTTGCCTATGACAGCACCTTGCTTTTGCTTGGTTTTTCATGCTTAGTTTCTTTACCAAACCCATTTGATCTTGCCCACCAAGCAAGGAGTCCTTAACTTGTGCGCACGTGCAGATATGCCCGATAAAAGAGAGAATCTGCTAGTCCATCAACCTTTATTATATTTGATTGCGCAGTGTTTTGACAGTAATCTCGTACTATTATGTGTCATGGTTTTTCTGTGCCATCAATTACTGCGACTACCTGCACGTTAACTCCACGTGGAAGGGTGAGAGCGCCTCTGCTTTCTTTGAGAGAGCTGATTGATGGGTTCAAAGAATACAGCAGGGTCATGCTAATACCTTACGATGCCTGGGAGATGCAGAGTAAATAATTAAATGTCATTAGTCCCACTCCACCTGGGCAATAAGTCATGTGCTTGAAGTTGAGATTGTACAAGACAAGCCTAATTCCTCTGCCTTGAACAAACACAGCATAGTTCTCTTCATTAATACATATATATGTATGTACACAAACTCAAAGCTTTTAACAGGCTTGTTTTCTATAACGATGAACAACGGTGAGAGAATTTGTGTGGGAGGAGAGGTTAAACATAATTATGTGAATAATCTGAAAATGTTTAGGGAAGATTAAGTGCAAAGGACCTACAGTTCTCCACTCAACAAGATGCTTGTATTTTAAAAAGCATTATGATTAAGAGTGGAAGTGGAGAAAACAATTTAAGAAAGCATCAGTGGGAAGGACAGTGAAGGTGACAGCAATGAACATGAATCAGTGGATAGAAAATGTAAACTGTTGATAAAGGAAATTAAAGATATTGGAAAGAATTGATAGTCTGTTGAATGTGAGGGTCTCTTAAGGTTGATGAAAGAGGAATTTCTTAAATTCATCAGCAACAAATAAATTCTAGCTGTGATACGAATCTAATGTTTGACAAAAGACTAATAATGAATCCTGATTTCAAAAAGGAAAAGCAAGAAATTTTCTATCATTAGAAAAAATAAGAATTCACCTTACCTTAAATTTGTACTTCTGAACAGTTATGCAACAGCTAAACGTCATCTACGGTGTGTGTTTGGTGGTGGTTGTTATTACTATTATTATTATCATCTGCACAACCAGATTAGCTGTGGTCAGGAGTACTACAAAGTTGACTTAAGAGCTTTCTAATCAGCTGTTGTAGAATTTTGCAGGGGTCTTGTAGTGGTGGAAATGTTTCAGAGATCTGGAAAAAAATGGGTATTATGCTTGTAGCTGAAAAGAGGGAGGGGATCCTGAAGAATCTATGTGTTATTTAACCTCATATTGATCCTGTGCAAAATAATGGGAAGGCTGATAGATATGATCAGAAAGTAATTTCCATTGGCAGAGTAGGTAACAGAGTTGTCTAAATCTCTTACAGGAGATTGTCAAGTGATAAAAAGCTGAGCATTTTTTAATGCTACTTTATCAAAAATATCTTTGAAGAGCAAATATATTGAGTTAGTCCTGCCTGACAATGAGAACTTAAAAAAAAAAAAGTAGTACAAGCACTAGAAGAATAATCAATGTAATTTAAATTAAAAGGATTGAAATGACAAACCAGTAGATCACAAGAAGCAGTTATAAATGGGTATCCATCATCCAGACAAAGGGAAGAGTTGACTTGGGTTTTGTTTTCAGCCATATGCTGTTTGGTGTTATGGGTGATTTTTTCCTTGCTTCCCATGATGTTAGTCATCTTCATATTCCATCCTCATTTCTCCTGTTAGTGGGAGTGCAGCCTGTAAGATTTTTACCTGTCCAAGGATCTTTTAAGCCTTCTGAAGAAAATTCTTCTTGCTGCTTCTTTGTCAGGTCCCCTTCTCCTCCTCTGAACAATCTCACGTGTGCAAACTGAGCTTTTATCTTTCTGTGGCCAACTCGGAGAGATTAATCTGCGTGGGGTTTTTTTGTATTCTCTACCCAAACTCACCACTGGGTACACATCTCCTTGTGCGGCTAACCAACTACCTTAAACCCCTATTGCTGTGTCCCTTCTGTGTCACAGTGACCAAGAAAAATGCCATCTTTAGCTCTTTGAGTGTCACCAAAGTACATGATCTGGGCTTCATCTTTTGACTCGGACCTCTTTCACCACCTCATACCTCAATTGCTGCAGCATCTTTTTTCCTGGCCTTGATGAATGTGGTACCCATTCAGCTCCATCCAGACGCTGCTACAACGATCTCTCCCTTGGCCCCTCACTTTTCCTGTGTCACCCTTCAGTTGGCCTCCTGCCCGATGGCCTCCTCTGCTATATCACGTCAATGATGAGCTGCTGCTCTTCGTGTTGAAGACCCACCACAGTATCTGCTCTTTCTGATTCACTTTTACCACGCTGGCACCTGCCTTGTGTGAACCTCAACATCTGTTTGTTAAAGTTTTCTTCTTTCATGGGTTGAGTGCAGGTGATTAAGATACATTACCATCGGCCTCCTACAGCCTAAAGATACTTGCATCTTTGCAAAGTGCTGCATTGCATTAAAGCCTATATATGCAAATAGTGGAGAACAGAGTGAAAATTTGTCTGTGTCAGCTGTAATCTAAATGGGCACTTCAAGTATTGTGTAACCTTTAAATAGGATGGGACTGCTTGGCCCTCTGGCACTCATGTAAAAGCTGTTTTTTATTGTGGTTTAGTTGGCTTGTAATATGCTGTTTATTTTATATTTAACTTTTAACAGCAAAATGAGACAAGGAAGTAAGTTATCTTACTACTGCTACTGTATGTGAACCTGCTTTTAAATCTAATGGGATTGTGTTAGGGTTTTAGTTAATCGTTTGCAGGGTGCGAGCTATAATGATGCACATACTAGTCCGACTGTGTCACATGAATATAAAAATCTTTGGTCCATCACTTTGTTCGGTTGGCAAAATTAGAATGCTTTTATTCTCCCACTGCATGTTTTTTTATTTCCTTGGGCTTGTTTTCTTCATCAAATAGAAGTGGGCATGATTTTTTTTTTAATAAGAAAAATTACAAATTTGGGGTGCAAAGTTGAAAAATAACACGAGAAAGCAAACTCTGGGAAGCTCAGCACTCTGAGGGGTTTGCCGCTTTTGGAAGACTGGCTTGATAAAATAGGTTTGACTTCTGCAGGAAGTAGGATGATGCCAATACAACCAATGAGATAAAGCTACTGTTGATGGACTGCTTATCAATATAAAGCTTCATTCATTCCTCAAGGGGGGGGGGGGGGGAAATCCTGTCTCCTACTGCCTCAAAAGCAGCCACATCCTTCTCTCCCATCTGAGGGGAAAATGGGATTCGCAGTACACAGCAAGCGATGTGATATTACGCTGCAACCTAACAGTCATGACAGCTCTGTGTGATGCTGCAGTTCGGATTTTGTCATCAAGAAAAATCTATGAACTATACTCAGCTTTCTGAAATCATTAGTGCCTTAGTTGTATTGATGATTTCATTTCTGCGCTAGAGGAGCGTGGCCGATCTACCTAGCTGCAAGCTGCAGCTTCCCGTTTTTATGATACTCCTCCTTTTTCTCGCCATGCTCTTCCTCCCCCCACCAAAAAAAAAAAAAAAAATTCATTGCGTAAATTGATTTGGGGATCAGCCTTGATAAAATACCAGCATTCAGCCCCTCGCGACAGTGTGGCTGTATTGTTAGCGGTTCTTGATTATTTGGATGCTCCAGCAGAAGCTGCCGCATCAGAGTTGGAGGTGTGCAGAGATTAACTGGTGTCTGTCCAACCATTTGTCATATAAATAACAGTGCCAGTAGAGTGAAATACTATAAATCATTTTTTTCCAGGATTGAAACCTTTTATCAGTTGTGTCACTTTCATTATTCAATAAGCGATTAGTAACAGCCATTGTCATTTAGCCATTTAGTAGTTAACAACTCAGAGCCTTGGCTAGTAAGGAAGCCTTTGACACTAGCATCTGATGTAAATGCAAGATTTAATATTTATCTTACCAGGCAAAATGCAGTTGTTACTCAGTGTTTTACTGAAAGATGAAAGACAGCGCAACTTAGATGTGAGTCTCTTAATTTGTTGAGCCTCCCGGTTTTGCTTTATCACACAGCCGTGCGGTGTGTTTGTGTACGCCCCAACAAAATGTGCAGTATTAAAATATGCGAATATAAAATTGCATCCTCCTTTTTCCAACTTCTTCATTCTAAAGCTAATCACAGCATCTCCCCAGGGATTTTCTGCAACCACAGCTTTTGAAACAAGTCAAATTGCAGGGATGATAACCTTCATGTAAGAGCAGCCGCAGAGAGTCAGAAGTCAACACTGATCTTGTTGGATTTATTCAAAACAGTGTCTGGGCTGATGTTGGGTAATAGCACGTCAAGAATGTCTTCAACTTATGATTTTTATATTTTTCACTGGTTAGGTGCAAATGAACAACTTTCAGTAAATCTGAGGAGCCCCATCCGATACGAAGATAGGTAACCGTAGCTTCCTGCACGTGAAGCCCTTTGAAATGCAGATGCAGTCTATGGAGAAGAGACAAAATGCTGAATCTGCCATTGAAAAGAATTTTTCTATTCCCACCATAAGTTTAAAAAGGAAGAGTCTTAATACTGACTTTCTCCCTAGGAAGAGAGCTGGGTTAAGACTACCTGCTCAAAGAGACAGAGACCTTCAGGCTCCGTTGTGGGGCATTGTAGTAACCCGTGGTTGAGCAGTAAGTCTGGGAAGTTGACTCATCTGTAAACTACTTGTGAAAGGTCCATGCTTCTTTGTCCCCTTGCCCACTTTGAGCTAGCTATAATTTGGCAGGCTTTGGGGACTCCTCAAATGCAAATCCATAGATTTACTGCTAGCTCACCAACACTGCTAGCAGGTGTTGTGGGTGCATAGCTGGATAGGAACTTCTGCCTAATTCATAGCTCCAGCAAACACTCTGTACCTCAGTTTGTCCTCCTTGCAAAGCAGGACCCAGCATCTGCGGGTCTGTCTTTTCTAATGAGGCCAAGGGAAGGAATTGAAAGTCGTCTTCTCTGTCGGTGCAGGCTGATGTAGAAGCTCGGGCAAAAGGGGAGATGGTGACCTTCCTGTTTTAGCACGAGCGTTCAGGTTTATAGAGAAATAATCATTACAGATGGCTTAGTAGTTCATAGGAAAAGACCTTGACACAATAAATCTCTCCAACTAGAATTTCACCAGTGAGGAATCCCTGTACTAACATGGGAAGTTGCACCACAAGCAGAGTAACATGCTAAACTATTAAACACCTAATACAGGCAGAATGGCTCATGCTTATTTTTACAAGTGATGAAAATTAACGAAGAATTCATGTTACATATAGCTCCAGTGGAAAGTAGTGCTGTGTCTGCTCACATATGGACGTGATTCCCCAAGAACAAACAAAAGAGGTTTGTGCGTGCGTGCTCCTCAGACGTGCCTGTCGCTGCTTACCGTGCTGGAGGGCAAAGTGCTAATGAGCCTGGATCATGGAGTGGATTTTTGCCAAGGATGGAAACACTTCACGTGAGGCTGTTTCTAAGATGCCTTGTGGACAGCCTTTTCTGAAATGGTGTAGCACCAGGTGTTCTTTTGCCTGACTTGAACTAGCTTGCGTTATTGAGCAAGGTTTGGATCCTCTAGTGAAGTTATCTTGCCTATGCTTTACAGTTTTGCTATCTAATGATCCTTAGGAGCTGATAGGGGCCACAACTGCTTTTTCAGAAGAGGGAACTGCTTGCGAAATCTTAGGCACCTCCGCTTTTTGTTCAAGTTTTTATTTGCATGGTGAGCTTACCTTTTACAGTAGTGTGGATAGTATGGATTAAATACATGAGAAGAATGGGAGATGGTAGTAATGGAAATTCCTATTTCTATTCAATTTTATATTTGTTTTAAATTTCAGAACAAGTAAAAGCTGGAGCTAACAAAGTGACTCTAATGCCTAATTTAGCTTTATGCTCTCTTAAAAGACTTCTATAGACAGCGTATGTGCCTCCTTTGGTAACAATGAGGGTAGTGGGAAGTCTCCTTTATCCTTTTAAGATAATTTTATTAAACGCTGAACAAAATAAACCTAAGATAAGCAGTATACCAAATCTTTGGAAAAATCTAACTCTTAATTCTCTGTATCTACAAAAAATCTGAAGGAAATGAGAACTGTAAGAATTGCATGAATACTGGTGTTCCCTGCTGCCCGTGTACCAGCTCAGCTTTGGTTTATTTCTTGTAAGACACCTTGACAGAAGTTGCTGTGAAGTGCATTGATTGTGCAAAGAGCACCTTCCCATCCTACTTCATACATAAATTTTTTTTATCTTCAAACAAGTTACAGTTTTTCTACCACATGAGAAAACAAACATGCTCTTTTTGGCCTCAGTTCAGCCCAATGATACTACTTTATTGTAGTATATTTTATTTTTAGTTTGCAGTATTTTCACTCTGACACCTAATATACATTGGAAAAGAAATTTTGTGGAAAAGCAATGGCCAAATGCTTGGGAAATTTCAAGATGCCTGCACTGAGTATATCTTTTAAAAGTGAGCTGTGAGAATATAACTCCTTTGAGCAGAAACAGCTCTTTCTGTTGTATTGTAACTGTTTCCTTGACAGTAATTGCTCGCACTATCAACAAAATGTGGCTGCTTTTTTGTTCAGAGGGAGAAAGGTGCAGAACAATGCGTCTTTGGTTAATGGATTTAAATGCTCCTTGTTTATCAGCCTATAACGGGCAAGATTGTCGTCTCCCTACCCATAGATGAAACTGATGGTCCGAAACAGGAATAAATCCATCATGCCATAAAAGTAGTGGTTCTCCGTGGGGTAAGCAAGGAAGCGTTGT
Organism: Sagittarius serpentarius; assembly: GCA_034782735.1. NCBI lineage: Eukaryota > Metazoa > Chordata > Aves > Accipitriformes > Sagittariidae > Sagittarius > Sagittarius serpentarius. Next base: position 12,318,639 of record JAVKLA010000001.1, read on the forward strand.
CTCTTTTCACTGTGTCAATACTGTGTCTAAACAGCAGAAAGAAGGTAGGCTGATGGTAAATAACACGTGTACCCTGTATGTACCACTCTTGCTTCTCTAATCTTTGTCTCCTTTGTGTCTCAGATGTTTCCCCCGAGCTCCATTTCCTCTTCAGCCGTCCCATGCGATACTTTTTTCTGCTCTCCTTCGAAATGCATTGGGCCGTTTTTAGTGATGGTGCATTTTACATTATATAATGGTAGCCTTGCCAAGAAGGATCTCAAAAGCCAAGTGGTTCTCATGTCACATCAAAGAGGGTTTGTTGTCACAAATGTAATTCTGGCCAGGTGTAGCGGTGTGAACAAGTCTCAGTTGGTGTCCCTTTTCATCCTGGAGTCGTATTTGGCTGCAAGGTGCAGAGTTGAGAAGGGTGGCTTCCTCACCGTGTCTGCTTTTGAGAGTGGCATCCCAGGTGGTGGTGTCACTTGAGCTCCAATGATACTAATTACAAGCATGAGACTGATCTTGAAATCAAGATGTTGACTAGATAATTGGATAGGAATTCAAATATATCTGAAATTCCAGCGGGCCCAATATCTTGTATCAAATCTAACTGTGTAGGGAAAAAAAAAAATTTGTACTACAAAAGAAGTATAACAACAGTAGTTCATATTTAGCATTTGACTCTAAAAGATAATGACACAAGCCACTTCTCTGTAAGTGCTTTGTTACTATCAGAAATAAGCCAGCATGCGCTGTACACTTGCTTAGCTTCTGGATAGCTCTGGTAATTAATACATGATGCTGCTAGATTATTTTTCTCATCTTTCCGGTTGTAAAAGACATGATATAAACAATGGAACAGAGTCAGAAGGTCTGCTTACGCGCTGCTCCGCCTATCTAGAGTAGATTAATATGGACAATAAATATTAAAACGCAGTTAAGATAAAAATATGATTTTCAATAGGCACATTTGGGGGGATTTTTTACATTTGAATTACTAGAGTGGGATCCGCTGGGGTTTACAGAAAACTGGGATGTGGCATTAAAGGTGAAAAAAATCAGTGATGATTTTGACAAATTGTGTTTTGTCAGGGAAATATTTTGTTTTCCTCTGCAGTTTGTTTTGGTTTGAGGTTTTTTTTTCCTTAGAAATGTGTACAAAAAAGTGGAGGCAGGGTGACAAACTGATTCTCTAATTCCGTAATAACTCAGCTAGCCTTGTGAAGTCAACCCAATTGGAGAAACTAACCTTAGAAATTGGTCGATCAAATGCTACAAGCAAAGTACTTGTTTTCCAGTATTGAAGCTGGTGGTCTAGTGATCACAGCCAAGCAATTACGGCCCTGTTAGATAGCATGAGTAGTAGTCATTAAATAATTATACCTTTGATTAGCTGCTTTAACTGTTCGTTGCCTTTGAAATATGATAGTATAATTTAAAGCTTTTATTAAAAGACAATTTTTCTAGGTGGTTGAAAAGGATTTTTGTGTGTGTATAAAAGACCCATAATTTTCTGCTTCAGATAATGAAAAACTGAGAAAAATGTTTCCAATTAACATTTACTTTTGTCGATTTGAATCTTGTATGTTTATAGTGTATTGGAAATGCACTGAAATAGTTTAGTGGATTCTTCACCTACTGCAAAGGTTTCAATGGAGAAATCTTACAGGGAAAAAAAAGAGAATTAAAAACATTTTTTAGAAATGTTTAATTAAAGTAACTTTTTTCCCTGTCACAAGTAGAAGTATGAATGTGTTTTCATTTTTTTTCCTTCCTTTGAAATGTTCAAAGCTGAATCTAAGCCAAACGCAGTTAACTATTAATGTGATTTGAAGTATTACTTTTAGAGTGTTTTGTGAGTCTGAAATAGAGCACTGGAAAGGATTTCAGTTTTGGAGGGGAAGGGGTTTTTTTGTATCAAGCATACAGTTTTACTTGTGTTTGGGCTGGGCAACTTCTGTAACTCAGCACTTTCGGTAATTTCCTTTGATGCCCAGCAGCTTGTTTTTTCTGAGTATTCTGGTGTCCAAAAAGGGCGTATTAAGGGCTGTTACCGTATGGAATAACGGGCAGCAAGTAAATCTTTTGTATTTCAGCTCCATTTTTTTTGGTCTGTTAGGATATATGTCCTATTAACAGCAATGCACTAAACAGAAATGTTAGGAAACTTTAGAGTCACGATCAAGTGTTTAAAAATGCTTTACTTTGGAAATCTGTTTAATAGATACGCTGTATGCATTTGTTAGAAATTATGGAAAAGTAGTGTACGTATTTGTGATACCCCTGCACTTTGGTTTTTGGGTTTGTTTTTTTTTATTTTAAAATTCAGTGCTGGTTGGATCTAGAAACACAATGTATACATATTATTTTACTTTCTAAATGTCATCTGTTAGATATGCCTGGTCTTTTTTTTTTTTAACACTTTTTGAGGAATTTTTGTCATTGCTGCTTCCATGTAGGATAAAACAGACAGTGTTGAGCCCCTTCACAGTCACAGAAACAAGTTTACATGGTGTAAGAATCTCCTGGGTTGCATCTTAATGAAGTAATTTCAAGCCTCTTATGGACGATCATGGTCCTGTTGAGCAATTCGCTGTTCTGCTGACCAACAAGAAAGAAGAATCCCCAATCTACCATTTTACAGCTCCTGATGAAACCACGCGTGATGCAGAGTGAGTTGAAAAAGAGCAGGAGGAGGGCTGAAGGGCAGAATCCTTTCCCAAGTGCAGTGGCAACTAGGTGGTCCCAGAGTTTATCCTTAAATAACCCTCTGACGCTCAAGTTTGCCTCTTATTCAGATCTCATCCACCCCTGTTTTCCTAGATAGATGTTACACAGGTATTATATGAAAAATGTTCCCCTGGCCTGTGCTATGGGAGCAGGGTTTTTCCTCATATATCTTCTCGGTCTTTAATTGTTGCACAATAAGAATAAATAAACAAACGTCCTTAGGTGAATGGACAGTGTTATTTATTTTGTGCAGATGATGATGAGATGTTCTGAGAAGCGAGTGGCATGCCGACTCCATCCCCAGCCCCCTTCCTCCAGCGTAGGTGAAAAGATCCTATTATTTCTGATAATTGATGCTGAGGGCTGTGGCGTGCCTCATTTAATCAGCACTGTTCAGCACACTCCAGGGATGTAATTCATGCACACTTTAACATCCAACATGGCTGACAAGGCTTGGACACACAACCTAACGGCTACATCATTTTTTAATCAGCTATCTGAGGACTATTTATCTAATCAACAAAGAACTCTGTCACATGGAGACCAGAGGTGACATTAACACGTCTGTAGTTTCTCAGTACAGCAGTGGAGGAAGATTTTTAGGGTTAGACTGTAGATATTAAGACTCTCCTAAGAATAAAAGCGTATTTCTGCTTGTCACAGTGTATAAAGAACTGATTTTGAGCAAGTTGAAGGGGGTTAATCTGATGTCTTGTTGAGCATAGTATCTTAAATATCCTGAGAGAACTTCACAGGTATCAAACAGATGTATCCTCAGATCACACGTGGGTAAGTGTGCTTGCTAAAAACAGCTATTGCTTTTAGAAATAATGATATGTGATTGTAGTGGTGGTACACATATTTACTACAAAACCTAACTAATCAGAACTAGACAGAAAAAGTAGATGCATTAACACAGAATAAATAACATCCTTGTTAAAGAAAGCAAACACAGAAATTCTGTCTGCAAGGGATTGGTCACAGATGTAAAGTTACTGCCTGAACAAATACAAAGATATGTAGTAATTGGGAGTGATTAAGTTTGATTGATTCCCAGTTACTCCGTATCTTAAATAAAAGGCTATACTGAAACCTAGTTTTCTTCTTTGCATACCAACATACCTATTCTCACTTTGAGATGTACACGTTTAAAACATATAAGCAAGCTTACTTTACATACAGCGCGTGTGTTAAATGAGTACAGTTCAGCTCACAAAGCAGAGTACTCAAAAGCATCAGCAAACAGAGGCTTGCCAGTGTCTCCAGATACAGCTGCATGTCCTCCCAGAGCTTCAGCTGAAACGGCAAGCTGTTGCCACCATTTCATTGCAATGGACAGAGACCCAACGTGTAATCATCTCCCACTAGATTGAAGTATCTTCTATTTGGATTCAGTTTTTAGTGCTTTCAGTGGTGTTCGGATGTTCAAAGACTTGTACAGCCATTAAATAACCTGTATAGCTTCCACTGCAGCATGTGTGCATTACAGTCCCTGCCTTCCAACTGAAAAATTGCAGGTGAGGACCTAGAAAATGGAAATAACAGAGTGGAGTTGCCTCTGGTCGAGTGCAGTGAGTCCAGTCAGTACCTACAGAGTCATGGCAAGGACCTTCACGACTCCCACGCTCTGTGTGCTCTCCAACCACAGATCCTCTCTCCGTTTGCAAGGGCCAGTCTGTAGCATTTCTTCACGTCAGACGGCAAGCGTCCTAAGTCGTGTGTGATTTAAGCAGTTAAGGCTCTTCATAGGAAAGCTGCAGTAGTGAACACTTCTGACCCTTCCAGATTTGTATGGGGTTTTAAAGGTCCAAGAGGTAGATCTGGAAGCTGTATCATTCTCATAAGGTCGATGAAACAGAAGGACGGATTGGTGGGAGTAATGTATTTTAGAAATAAACAAGCAGAAAAAGTTTGTTTGGCGCAAAAAAAGAGTGGGAGCCTTGTTTACTTTAACTCCAGAAGAGGTCAAAGCGTATTTTCTGGAAAGATGAGTTTGTTGAATCAAGATCAGCTCCTGAAGGGCTGCACCATTAGCAATTTTTAGGTAGCTAGATGCCCAGGACATTGCTTGGTGAGCTGCAATGCTCCTTTGCCTGCAGTTTTTCTGTAATTATCCACTTTTGCCCAGTGGTCTTAGAAATCACCCTCTCCATGGGCTGTTTTCTGGTGGCCGTATGGCATGAGGCGGGTACATCTCAGCACCCTTCTGTGGCAGAGCATTGGTCTGGCACTATTGGCAGATGCAGCTGAGCAAGGGGGGTGAAAAGGGATTTATGGTTCCTGGAAACACAACCCTGTCCCATTTCAAAACTCTTCAGCTTGAGTTACGTTTGCTGAGTGATAACATGTGAGAAGCGTGCCTTGTTGCTTCCCTGAAATAGCAGGGCTTTGTTCATCAGGACTCGGAGCATCAGCACGATGGTTTTGAGGCTAGAACGAGGGTTATGTGCAGTTTGAACTGGCTTTCATATAATGTTGTGTGCAAGAAGTACTGAAGGAAACTTGACAGCAGTCATGGGTAATGCAACTCCCTCTGAAACAACAGATCACTGCTACGATAGCCCAATTCTATAGAGAACACAACCATTGAAAAACATTTCTCGGCCCTCGTGAAGCGCCAAGTAGCTGTACGCGTTTTGGCATGCTGCTTTGCGGGGCTGTGTCCGCCTCCCAGCTGTACGCAAGGAGTGTGCAACGCGAGCAGCTGCGTTTGCTGATAGAAATTATGCAAAAGGACACTTTTCTAAGTGGCTCGAGCGAGTGTTCAGCCTGGAGTATTTCATCTCCTGGATCTTAGTTCAGTGCAGGGTCTGTGGGTGCTGAAGGCCAGGATCAACTCCTGACACCAGGACACGTCTATCCTGGCCTGGGCTTCCGTGAACTCTTGGGGCAAAATGCAGGTCATGGACAACAGCTGGAAAATCTTTTTTCCTTTTTCTTTTTCTTTTCTTTTTTTTTTTTCTTTTTTTTCTTTTTTTTCTTTTTTTGCTTATAAGCGGTCATAGATGAGGCCTGAATGAACAATAGCAAGTGTTTTGTCTTACACTGACTGAGCTAGATGGGTGTTTTAGTGTTTAGATGGAGAGGTAGCAAGGTACTTTCTAAAAGCCTGGGCTACCACATTTCAAATATCCCTGAAATGCAAAGCTGGGATGAAAAATAAAAAAGTTGCAAGAAAATCTTGGGTAAGTAAAGTAGGAGGAGTGAAGGAGGGAAACGGGGGGGCTTTTGGAGAAACTGTGGTTATACGTCCATGATAATCCCTTTGATGGGGAAGGAAACGGGCTCACCCAGCCCTCCCTCCTGGATGCAGGAACTGCCAAGTTTTCCCACAGCAAAAGTTTGCAATTGCTCACATCATTCATTTGCCATAAAAATTGTGATGAAATTTAGGATGACATTAAAAAGAAAAAAAAAAAAGACAACAAAACCAGTCAGTTTGATTAAACAAACAAGCAGATGCTTGTTTGTCGGGCATATGCAAACCCAGGATTTACTTGTTTCCAAACGCATAGCAGCATTGCCAGGTACTGCAGGTGATGCTTTGGTGGAAGGGAACGATTTTTCCAATTTCTGCATTACTGGGAGGGGAAAATTCACTTCCCAGGTTGGTGTGTGACTTTCTAGGGCTGAGCTGATGTGACTGTTTAGATGGTGTGTGGTTCTTTTACAGCATACGGAGATTTTCAGCTAGCTGCTAAATATTTTTCCAGTAGGGTTGAACAATTGCTGACCTCTGTCCTACCTGAGGACTAGTTCCTGCTATGAAAAAATTAATATAGATATGGTCTGTTGTAACATTTGATGCAGTTATAGAGAAGCACATTGTTCTTTCCTCCTTACAAATCAATCCAGTGGATTCCAGGTCCTTAACTGGTGCATCTGAATGAGACACCCCAGTACCTATGTACCACATGAGTGATGCATCCCATCATAGATGATACAGTTGAAAGCAGCTTCATTGCAAGAACTCAAGAAATCACTTTAACCCTTCATCTTTAAAAAACACATCGCCAGCTCCGAGAGTCAAAGCTTTCATGGTTCGGTGCATTGTGATTTCTTCCTGTGGTCACTACTGGGAGGAATGGCTGGACAATGGCTTGCGTCAAGTCAAAGGTTGCAATGATCCTGGTGTTATTTTGCAGAGTTGTTAAAAACTGAGCTCTGTGCCATTGGGTGACCGATAATGACTTCTTGTGCTGATCCACATCGAGTGTTCGGATGCACAAATTAATTTGCCCGGCGAAGATAGGAGTTTAATCTTGGCAATCTAAACTTCTGGAGTTAATGAGCTTAGATAAGAACAGAAACTGTGCTGCTACGCCATGTCTACACGCTGGTTGGGATAGGGAGGCTGCTTTGATTGCTGTGAGGTGGTGTTTTTCTGTCAGCAGTGAAGCCAGAGTTCAGGACAAGTGTCAAAGTTAATAAAAGATTTTCTTGAAATATTAAAATACATTAGTCATTCAGATTTTGATAGCACAGCATATTAGGCAGAATACTAGTTGCCACTTAGTACAAGCTAAATTAAATACCCAGTGTCTTCTGGGAAATAGTTAACTTCATTCTAGATATTTGATGTTTGAGAGAGGTGTTTATCTGCGTTTTTCTAGTATCTCTAGTTAGAGGCACTTCTTAGTGGCTTTTTTGAAGAAAAGGGGCTTCCAGAAAATACTTCAAATCAATCTACCTTGAAGATCTTTCTAAGTAGGGAGCTTTGTTTGCTGTTAAATAATGAAGTGAGTATTTCTTGTAGCTTTTTATTAGAAACCAGTTGGGGGTTATTTGTTTAAGTGTATATATACTAGAGAGACAGATCGATCTCCAGAGTTGGCAACAAGAGCTTTTGTTGAATTAACTTTTGAACCAGCAAGTGAAGCCAGACGGGACGGACTGAATATCCTGGGATCTAAGTCAAAGCCAAACCAGGCAAATGACCTCCGGTGCCCGTTAGAGCCTTGTTGGTAGGTAACAAAAATGTGTAGACAGTATGTAATTTCGAAGGCAGGCAGGGTAGGATGGCTAAGCTGGGCCCTGGTATTTGCACGCATGTCAATCACCCCGCAGAGGCTGCGCTTGGCGGTGTCCAAACCCTGCTGCTGATAATATTACTGAATCCTCAAAGACAGTAGAGCACCACAAGGAAGCAGGCTGGAGCCTAATCGATGCTAAAGGACACACTCGGGTGTATCGGGACCTCAGCATCACTGCGAAAATGTCCATTTGTTTAAAGAGAAGAAAAAGGCATGACACTTAACACATTAAAATGGATTATTTCATCAATAGGTTAATAGAAAACCCGGCTGCGAGTTCACTTCCTGCTCATACGGCTGTACTCTAACGTGCCATTAAAGTGTGAAAAATGAAAAGGGACTGGGAAAGGGTCTTTGTGTACTGGAGACCGTCTTCTCTTTCTGAGGGGTGCCAAACCTCGATTTTGCCTATTTATATGTAAATGTTTTTCAGGAAAAACAAGTTTTCTGCTGGGAAATTATACCTCTCTAGGTGATGGGACTTGTTAAACAGGTCTTAAAACTGAAGATTTTTTTTCATGTTGAAGGATGCACCCAATGAAGATATTTTTAGATTTGATGAACTTTAATTTTTAGATAGATGTAACTTAGCCTTCCAGATAACATTATCTATTTTCACTTCAACAAGATGCATTCTAAAGCCTGTCACTCAGACATTCAGTCCTCCTTTTGAGTATATAGCATTAAAGCCTGCAGATGGCTTTATTAAAACAGTATATAGCTTAACAGCCTAGGGTGTTCAGGCATTTCTTTTCCAGCCTTAGCTTTTTAGCTGAAAATCGAGCTTTTTGTTAAAGATTGGAATGACTTCGTGCCACTGTTCCTTTTCTGTGGAAGCAGCCGTTTGGTCTGAGTTTCATGGGGCGTTGAAAAAGTTCTCTCATAAATATAGAAAGAAAATTTTAAAATTATTATATCACAGTACTCGCTGTGTTGTGCGACGTTCCTGTCACTGTAAAGAGTGAGGAGCATCTGTGGTGAGGGGGAGAATGGTCTTACTCCAGATTTACCATATGAGTTTCTTCATAACAGACTCTGAGCTGAATGGGAGCGGAAGGCTGTTCCATTTTCAGACACATCTTAGAAATTAATCATAATTAATGTCTCACACCCAGACTCAAAGCTCTCCGCTGTCTGTGGGCAGGACGGCTGGGTGACCTGCTGAGAAAGATGGCTCAGAAGAAGGTCTGGATGCTCTTCCGCTTGTCACCGTCCCCAGTGATCTCTTCCCTCCTCCTATAAAACAAACTTTGCAAAAAAGTTGCATGCCAAGCAGTGCTGCATCATTATTTCTTGACTAGGTAAGCTGATGCGGTGGCTGGAAAGCCTGTAGAGGTACCACTTTTAGCAGACATGCGGTTCCCTCCTCAGACATGGGGATGTCCGTGGGTGAAGAAGAGAGGACATCTCTGTTACTTCGGTCGCTGTTAGGTGCCAGCAGTGTCACGGTGTACTTGGATGTTTCACGCGGTTCCTGTCTGATGAAACGCAGGCTAAACATGGTGTTGATTGAACGTACTTCTCACGCTGTGAATTCACTCTTGTGGCAAAACAAGTCGATTTTAAAGAACATGAAAATGTGCTTTCTCCTAATGAGCATGGGAATGGAGTGCTTTTGAGCATTGTTTTCTGCTAATTGTAAAACGGCAGCTGGGAACTCGGAGAATCTCAAAGTTTGGGGCAATTTTAATAAAGCGAGGGTGTTGCCTTTTATATAAAGAATATACATTTTTTTACTTTCCCAGTAACCACTTTGATTTTGCAGTGATTTGCCTGGGGGAGGGGGGAGGACCACAAACATCAATTGCATCAATGTATACTTGACACTCTTCAAAATAATTAAGTAATGCCTCTAAGCTCAATGCTACAAATAACATGCTTTGTTGTTACGAGGATTTAAGGCCATTACATCATCACCTCAACTTTTAAAGGTGGTGGTGTGAAAAGGTGGTTTAAAGGTGTTTTAAAGGTGAGCTACAGGCACCAAGTGATCAATACAGGCTTTTGGAGGAGAAGGAGCTCTTGTCTGGCTGTTTTTTGTTATTAATTAAATTGCCTTTTACAGTAGCTGTTTTGTCTAGTCGTGTATCCTCTGTACAAATACTTCCTGCATTTTTTTTACTTCTACTGGTCTGTTTTTGTCTATTCCAATAGCAGATCAGTTTATTCTTGTCAAATCATGTCATGTTGTAGAGACTTGAAAAATCACTCTCAATAAGAGGCTTTCCGTATCGTCCGTGGATTGGAGAGGCTGTATAGTCCTGTGTGCATTTTCTGTGTGTAGCTCTTCACATGTTAACAGGCTTGTGCTTGTATTTTACTTCACATGCTATTTTGATGTTCCTTTTCTCCCCTTTTTCATTTTTTTTTCCTCCTCCTTTTTCTTTATTTTTATTCTCTTTTTTTTCTCTTCCCCTTCTGCTCTCTGGACGCAGCCAAACGCAAAGCTTGGAAACTAAACCGTGTTGGTAGCCTGCGAAATATATACAGCAGCAGCAGCACCAACACCGAAGGTAACAAACCCACCCGTTTTAGATGAACACCTCCTCTCTTACCCCCTTTTTTAACCTGCTTTTCCAAAAATCGTCCTCCTTGCGTCTCTCCCTCACCCAAAGCGGGCATGGAAATCAAATTTGCCCAAAGCATGCGTGCTTTCATCTCGTGTTTGCAGCGTCATTCCAGTTGGTCTTTTCATCTTTTTGTTTGTGCATTTTATTTTGCCATTCATGTTCCTTTCAGCTTACTTAAATTTTGACCTTTCCCTCTAGTCGTGGAGTGGTGATGTTTAAATTACTTCAGGAACCCATTTTCTTCTTTTATTTATTTTTATATATATATATATATTTTCCCTTTCTACATGTGGGCACTCAATGTAATATTTCCCAAGTTATTACAGTTTTTAAAAGTGTTAGTATCAGGTGTAATGATCTGTAGCCAAATACAATAGTGTGCCGTGACATTTAAGTAACAGTCTTAATTTGTTTTGTGCAAGCCTTCTCCATAATGCTCTTTGCAGCTCTAATCCAAAGGCGAGACAGTGCCGGGTCATTTGCATGTGCTACTCTTGCTTGTAAATTCTGTATATTGTTGTATTTCTAAAGGTCAGCTGGTGCCAAAGTTCACAAATTGACTTACATTGCTTTTTTTCCACCGAAGACAGCCGTCATGGCTTTTGTATAATAGCACATTGAATTTTATTTTTTTTTCCCCCTCCACCTTCATTTGAGCAATACAATTATAAACTTCCTTCTTTTTTTTTTTTTTTTTTTATTATTACAAATGTCAAAGGTCAGAATTACTTGGAAGCCAGGCAAGGGGCGGGGGGGGGGGAAACGGCACCATCTCTAACAGCATGTGAGCGGGATGCTGTAAGAAATAGGGAATGCAAAATAGGTCACAACTCAGTAATCTCGGTATAAGGGAGGGGGATTTTTTTTTTTTTTCTTCACTTAAGTGCGAACCAAATGGGTCAAGTAATCGCAAGCGCATGCCCTAACACTAATTGACTTATTTTGGAATGATTATAACTGTAATATTTTTCTTAATGTCACTGTTTTCTGGGCTGTTGATTTTAGTGATTGCCAAGCGGTAGCATTAAATCTCTTGTAAATTTTAAATTGCATGCTATTTCTGTAAACAAGTCCCTCTGTTCACATCCTGATCATTAACCTTTGGTGATTTATATCACCGTCCTTTTTTTGCACAATTACTGCTGTATTGCTGTCGGATACCTTGCTCTCGCTGCCAAACAAAGTGTACGTAGGAAACAAAAGTGTGATTTTACTGTAGCTTGTTAAGGAAGCTTTTTTTTAATTATAATTTTGTTTTATTTCTCAGCGTAAATGTAAAAATATTACCTTTCAGAGCAACAGTTGCAAAACTGTCTATTTTCATCCTTTTGTTTTCTTTTCAAGTATGAAGTGCAAAATATGAAATGAGAGAAAATGATTGTCAGATATTAATAAGTTGGGGGCAAGGGTCCCACTTAATAGGAAACTAATAGATACTTTTTAATGACTTGTAATTTTCTATGTATTTGCTGGTTTTTATCTCCCAGCCAGATTTTCCTTCTAATCGGTGTGCGGGCATGTTTGTTGTTACAAGTTTACTGCTTGAGAAGCTTGTGATTTTATATCTACCTGTTATTAAACTGCAACAGGAAAACAAGTATAAAGAATTCCCATGTGCTTTTTACAGATAAAGATTTAATTTCTTTTTTAGGGCCTCTCTAGTTTGAGGAATCTTTTATCATGCTGATCAAACCTAAGTATCAAAGACACCTTGGATAAGCATGTGGGAACATCTTCCTGATGGCAGTGGTCCAAAGAGTTTTGAGGCATGTCATCAAAACTAAATTCTGAAATTAGGCAAATGTATCTTTATTTGGAAGTATTATCCCCACTAAAAAATGAACGTTCTATGTTCTCCATAGCTTTGCATCTTTGAGCTGGTACCTTAAGCCTTTGTGTGAAAGCTGGAATGCGAGACATGCAAATGTTGAGTTAATGAGCGTTGTAAGTATTAAAAGCCACATGTTTAGATAATTATGCCTTCAAAAAAGAGAACGATGATAGGAAATGACAGTCCAGAATAACAAATCTGCTTTGGTCTTTAGCGCATGCTTGTTCAATTGCACTTACACCCTTTTACAGACCAAAAATACTTCCATCGTGTACAGTCCCATTTCTGAAAGCTTGATCTAGAAAGCAGCCTTTCCAATAATTTTTAATGCCGGTCCTATTATTTTGAGGTATTCTTTATGCTTCCAGGTAGCAAAATCTCCAATTAAGGTGCAGAAATCTGCAGCTCAGGTGCTGCAACTGTTTTGCAGATGCTTGGCAGAAGCAGGTAAATGGATGGTCCTCAGCGTGGTGGGTCTCTTGTGCTTACACAGGGTCACCTCTTGCCGTACACCGTGCAAAGCTGAGAGTCCTCCCTGAACGTGGCTCCTCTCCCATTTTGATAGCAAAAATATTGCATTACCGATGGGTCTGCCCTGGTCACAGAGGAGTGAGGAACACTAGGATTTTCACAGTGGGGGCTGGATGTAAGATCGCAACTGAAGGACTCTTAACTTCTGAGGGCAGAGAGAAGCGGTGCATTGTACAGCTATGTCTTCCGCTGTTCCTTTGTGAGTTTTGTACGATTGCAAGAAATTTTACTTTCTTTCATTTTAGATTTTGCCCAAAACACTTTAATTTTCAGATTTTGTTTTTTTTCTATAGGGAGCCGCTGACAAATGAAAAAGTCCCACCTGCTTCTTATTGCAGGCGGCCAGGCTTTAAGCAATCCTTTGATTCTCTAGGGGGAAAGTATGTAGTATCAGTGTGTTATACTTAAAAAAGACCCCAGCGCTGGTTTTAAGACAAGCTGGAGTTTCTTGTACCTGCTATCATAGCAATATTATTAAGATACAGAATTATTTTCCGTATATCAACAGATTTTGCAGCACAGCAGAAAGGAGTATCTTTACAAAAATAAATGGCTGAGCTCTACGTGCTATGTTTTAACATGCATAAAGATACTAAAACCTCATTTTTCCACTCTTCATGGTTACATATGTGAGATGTTAAACAGTGCTGCATTGGAGTTGCCAGACTCTCATGGCAAACTTCTGCATATTCATTAACTCCCAAACTACCTTTTGTTTAAAAGTTAGTGATGCCGTTGCTGCCGTGGTGCTGTGCCTGTGTGTCCTGGTTTTGGCAGAAAGTTTGCTTATGCTGACTATGGCAGATGGAGGGGGAGGCTGTTCCGAGCACCTGAGATAAGCTCTGCCCAATAGACTCGGCTTCGCAACGCCTCTCGGTTAAGCAAGCTCTTCAGCTTTGAAACACGTGTAATTTTAAAAGTAAAGCACAGGCTTGAAATGTGTTAGAAAACGCCTAATGCAAGTGTAGATTCACGTACTGTAGGAACTGAATTTTAAATTTATTTCATAGATTTCTTCAAATCGTGTTGTCTTGGCATCCAAATAAAACAAGAAGTACGTATGGCGGGGGGCTTAGTCCCTTGAGCTAGAAACCGGCCTTTCATCACCAGTTTGTCACTCACGGGTAGAGATATATAAAACAGTACTGCTGAAAAATTCTTCCAGTGGAACACAACCTTTATCAAGAGCTGTGGGCAACCGATAGCAGAGCTCTATTGTCCTGATAGGGTTGATTTTCAAAACTAATTAGATTTAGACACTGGGTTTGGAAAGGGGAGAGAAGTATTAGCATAGTCATGCCCAGTGGGACATGGCACAAATATTTCCTTAATTGAGGCTGCTAATAAACATACTTATCTTCCAAGTTACAGGGATAATTTACACCAAGTGGCAAAAGGTAATATTATATAGTACGTAAATAACACGTGCCTTTGTTGTAAACAAATTGTATATTGTAAACATCTAATGTTGATTGCTAGGGCACCTTGGCAGTTTTTCATTCTCATCCTTTTGAAAAGATGAAGGGTTATTAAGGAAGGGTGCTTGAGTGGAAGCGATTTTTGAGAGAGGGAGGAGGGCATGATAAAAAGGGAGTTTAAATAGGTCTCAGTGTTACTTGAGGCAGGCTTGACTAGGTTTCAAGCCGTAACCTCAACTCTTGAAGATGCTTCACGGGTGTTTGAAATATGCCATTGAGAGTCTTTCGGTTCTGCACTTGACTTCTTGTTTCTGGAAAGTGTTTCCTGTGTGAGTGGCACCATCCACCAGACACGCACGGTGAGTTACTATTAATTAGCAGCAGCACAAGGATCCTCTGATGACAACTACGTTGGGTAAAGATGCAAATGCATAACCTGGCACCTAGTGAAAGAGGCTGGTTGGCTTGGAAGCCAGGAGATCCAGTTTTATTTCTGATTCTGGCAAAATATTCATGTAAGCCTACGATAAATGCCTTAAGCCTGGCAAGTCTTTGTTTTATACCCATAGAAAAATGGAAATATTTTTTTGTTTAAAAGCAAAATTTTGGGATGGGTGTAATATCTGACCGTAGAGCGCCTGGCGGAAGGGGGGCCTGGTCTTCTGTCGACTTCAAACTGTGCTTGTGGTTACCCACCACTGGTGCAAGGTGTCAGTGGCTCTTTATGCAGATCTTAATATTGAGAAGAAAAGATGTGGGAAGTGGAAATTGTGAACAAACTGATATATGCACACCATTTAGAACGGCTCTTATGGGATACCAGGAGGCATAACTGCTTCTGGACCTGTGTTTTCCCTGCATTTTAGTAGACTTAATTGAGTTCTCTGGAACAAGTTATAGACTAATTGTATCCTGTAGGTTTTTTTAGTGTAGTTTTCTAAATCTGATCTCTGTTACATACAATAAACACAGGCATTGGTACGGGAATGCAGTAAGACCATCCCTAAATGTTTGTTTTCCCTTGCACACTCCTTTGCTTCCGAGAAACTGTGTATGTTGTTTTTTGTAAGTGGGTGGGCTGTAGCAATGTCTGCCTTTTGACAGAACAAAATAAATGTTAACTTGGGTTAAATGCAGTAACTTCACTATGAAAAGATAATGGCAAAAACAGTTTGTGCAACATAAACGCTAGTACTGTGTAGCTTCTCAGAAGTGGTGTGGTGGTTTTCCTAGAATTCACTGATTGCATGCCCACTTCTACTAAAAAAAAAATCTCTTATGCTTTAGGTTCCATATCATCATAATCTTACAGTTTCAGCTCATTTCCCATCCTAGCCACCCCTTCCCACTTAAAAAAACAAAAAGGGCAAAGCAAACAACAACAGCAAAATTGTAGACATCTCCTGTTGATAATAACTTCCAAATGGAAATCAGTTGCAGCTGGTTCTTCGCACTTTAACCCTTTGTCTGCTGGCCTTCCAGGAAATAATTGATGACTGATTGGCCCATTAACCTTTTTTAAAAAAAAAAGTTTGACAGCCTGGACTTGTGTAATGAGGAGGGATTCCTAGTGAAATCAGGTTGATGGCTGAGTTGCTTGCCCCTAAGGATGCAAAATTAGGCCCGCGGGACCTCGTCTGCATAGAAACTGGACACAATTAGTGTAATATCCGGTGTTATTAATGTAGTTTGGAGTAATTGGGCAGGTTGATTTCGACAGGTTGATGGTGCTAAAATACTATTATAGTGGACCTTTCTATGAATAACTGTTAAACATGGAAAACTGTTTAATAAAATTTTGTGATTGGGCTCACAGGGATTTAAATAGCACAACCTATAATTTTACTGAAGAGTAAAACCGAACAATTTCATTCTGCCGCCTGGATTTTCCTGTTCGTGTATGTGGTGGTTAAGGACGTACACGTTTGCTACTCATCTTTTGTAGGCATTGCCCTGTGGGTGATGTGGAGCAGGCACTGCCACTTTGTTTAACAGTTGCACTTCCAAAAAAAAAAAAATTGGTGTATTCAAGCAGAAAAAGTATTATTGAACACATCTTCAACTGGCACAGTTGTTTTTCATCTGAGCTTTTTAGGGAGTAAACCTAAAGCTTCAGTGGATATCAAAGAACGAAAACTTGTATGTTCTTCACATATCATAAGCGATGACCAAGTTTTCAGCTAACTTACTGATGTCCTTGCAGCCCTCGTAACCCACAGTGGGACCATGCCGGAACGAACTCACCGGTGTGTTATGTGGACTTTGCAATCCCGAGCCTCAAAGGCTGGGCAAGGTCTTTACTACTTTTGTCATGGTGTCAGCTGGTCACAGCAGAAAAGGTCAGGAGATGAAACGAGGGAGCCTCTCCTTTGGGAAAAGGAGACTAGGCGTCTAAAAGAGCAACCATGGGAAATGGCTGGAGGTGTTTCCTGAATTGCACTCCAGTCACCTGAATAGGCGGGTTTGTGTGCTCTGCCACAGGTCTCCCGTAAGCAGGGGAAGAACTTTGGGTAGCATTTCCGGAAGGCAAAGCTTGCAGAGGCCTTGCTGCAAGGGTGGTATTTCAACCTCGCTTTTAAACGGTACGCTGGCTGAATTGCAGAGTTTATTGCTCATTAGCCCTTCTTGGGCAAACCAGCTTCATGTATATGAGTAAGGATTAACGGCAAATAGGAGATAGGAGGAATCAATGACATTGCATCTTGTTTGTATGTATTTCTTTTAAGGACTGGAATTGTAATGCTGGGAAGTCACCTAGGACTTAAATGCTGGGATGAACTGGTACAGGAGCAGTGCAGAGAGGCTCTGTGAAGTTACACCATATATACTTGTTGAGTATTCGTTATACTGTATATTCTTGTTGAGTTATTATGCATTGAGAAGTCAGACCTGCCAGTGCGCTGGAGAAGTCTCCTCTCGTCCTCTTCTGTGTCTTTGCATCCCTGCAGGGCCTCCGCCCTGCTTAAAAAGGAGGTGTGGGGAATTTTTAACTTGAGGTGGCGAAATGACTGTTTCCTCTAGTAGGCAGCTCCTTCAGCTTATACCAAACCTTTGGCTTACGTAGGAGTGGTATGGCGTATGGTTGGGGGAGGGAGGTGCAGGGAAAATATGAAGCAGCCTGGAGCAAGACCTGTGAGTGGAGAAGGGAAGGGCTGAGGGAGAAGGGCCTGAGGTGCAGAAAAAGGAGTGAGGCTGAAAAGGGCCTTTGTGTTACTGCATATTGCAGGATCCCCTGCCGTAATGATACGCGCGTGTCTCAGTACCACCTGCACTGAGTAGTTTATACAGAAGGCTTTTCTGAACATTTAGTGACCAGAATTTGGAAATACTCCTTTAGTAAGGCTTCAGAACTACAAAGTTTTATTGTTTAAAAGCCATTGAAAGGCCTAAAAATGATGAATTTCCTAAATGGGACTCTGCAGGGGGCTGCTACAGGTGGGATTCAGTTTTTCATGTTCTCTTCCTTCACCATGATTCCCTGTTTTCATCAACGTATGCCTAACTCTGCATATGCCTATACCTCTCCCCGCTGACCGTATGCCATACCATGGCTTCTATGCAAGTGGAAGACCGTAACTGTGTTGTCCTACAGGAGACGGCACACAGGGCTGAATGTAATTTCCTTTATTGTTAGTCGTTCCTCTTATATCTTCCTCATAAACTCTTGAAAGCTCTGTTTGATAAATGTGGCTTTTTCCATGATTTATTCATAGCATTTTGGATAATGATTCTACCTGTTTGTTTCTAACACAGTGTTGCTAAAATGGAAAAGTAGTTGTAGCTGTACAGTTGCATCATCTCTGTTATCTTTCTTTTCCCGCTTATCCCACACGCTATTTTTTTTAGTAAAACTGCTGCTTTGGGTGCACCTGGAAATAACCTTCACCTCTGTGTTCATTCTCACCTCAAGGTGCAAAGTAACCTTCTGCTATTTTTTGACGCATCATTAAAGCAGTGTAAGCACTGGCCGTGCTAGCATGGAGTTTATCAAAGAAAACCAGTTGTCCCACAGGTTGAGAAAGTGACTGCCAGTGAGCAGCAGTACTGTCTTTAAAGCTAGTGCTAGGTTTGTCACTTACCTTTGCATGCTTATGGATGACAAGGTAATGCAGGAGTTTCATGGCTCTGAATATATAATAAGTCATTAGCAGACAAGCGAATGTAAATGCTCTTTCTAAAGCCCATTATGGCTGATGTTCACCAGAACTTTGTGCTCTATTATTCTTTTCCTTTCATGCTTCATGCCTGCCCTTCCCAATTCCACTTGCTGTGTTTCAGCTTCCCTGATTTTTTTAATTTGACTTTCATGTCCCATGTGTAGTTAGAGTGTGTGTCCATTTAGTTCAGTTCTGCTGGAGTTTTCATATGCTGCGGTCCTCTGGCCTGAATACTTGTCCTTATAGTCTAGTAGCCCTAAGGATATTTCATTGACCCTTTCTGCTAGCTTCTCAGATCATTTTCTCATCTCCCGTGTCGAACGTGAATGTTGAATAGGTTGAACTGATTTTAATCCTGTATTATAACCCAGTGTATTTGTGCTGTAGACAAGAAAATGTACACATCCACTTTTAATATATCTGTGCATGTAAAAAACTGCTTGAAGAAAGAGGGTAAATTGACAAATTTTCTGTATTGTCAGCTCTTTATAGTCCATTCGTCTTTTAAGTTATTTTGTGACACACTTTGATTTTTACATTATGTAGCTCTTAGCACCTCAGGTTTAAATCTAAATAATGCTTGTTAGCCACTTTGTGTTCGAGAAAGGTATAGAGTCGATACCAAGCTCACAAACGCGCACAGGAACTGAATAGTTACCCAGAACAGTACTTTATCTGCATAACGTTTGGAGAGAAAAAGCAGTGGATGCGGAATTCATTTTCTGCTGCCTTTTGCAACTGCAGGGTAGTTGGATATATCTAATCTCAAACCTCCAGTGTCCAGACCTGCATTTGCTTGTTACATTGCAGAAATCCTCATTGACCAAGACTGTTTAGGCCTAGCTATTGATATCCTTAAACTTGATCTTTTCTTTCTATGGCATGTTTTTTTCAGAACAAGAAGAAAACTTTGAGTTTATTATTGTCTCTCTCACCGGCCAGACTTGGCACTTTGAAGCTACCACATATGAAGAAAGAGATGCGTGGGTACAAGCCATAGAGAGCCAGATCTTGGCCAGTTTACAGTCATGCGAGAGCAGCAAGAACAAGGTACGGTACACAGAGTAATACTGAAAATAAGTTAACGGGTAGGTGATCGTTAAGATGAAAGCAAAATCAAGAACTCTGTATTTTAAACCTGTACTCCTAGAGACACGTGTGTATTACGCACACGACAGAGTAGCTTTAGAGCTGCAGGCATATCTCAGATATTGCAAGACAGCTGGTGCTGTAGCCTGGTTTACAGTTTATTTTTTACAGCAGCTGAATTAATGGAGCTCCTGGATTATCTGTTTTGCCTTTGGTATTGCTCTTAAAATTTTGACTGAAACTTGGGGCTAGGCCATGGACTCTCCCTCCGGAGAAGTTGTATGGTGTAGTCACTGCTGCAGATTCAGGTTTGTTTCAGGTTAGAGGTCTGCGGAAGGCCCTTTAGGAAAAGCCTGTCTCAGAGAAGAGTGGAGGCAGACCCCCAAACCAGCGTATTTACTAGTCAAATCTCTAGTTAAATCTACTAAGCTCCTGCACAGCAGAATTTAACTAAACATTCTGGTTGGCCTAACCATAAATGTGCAGTAATGTTCAGCCATAGGATTCGGCTATGATGAAGTAATACAAATCACAGGAATCAAAGCATATGTGCAATTTTTCTTTTCTTTAATTACACTGAATTAATTTTTTATGGGTTTCTGCCTTAGCTAATATAACACAAAGCGAATCCAGGAACAGTTCATCAAAGCATTTTGGGGGAAGAAGAACATGGCCTAAGAGGAACAGGCCTTCTACCTTGCAATGCTTTCATATGATGACAGAAGTAATTTGTTCTCCTTTCCTGTCAAAATAAATGTTTAAAATCTGGGACGACTTCAACCATTGCTCATTTTTGGAAGGGCAGGAGAACTTCTGCTTCTTGAATCTTTGTGTCTGCAGACCGTTCACGACTAGGGAGCAAGGTGTTGTGTAGTAGTCGAGGGAGAGAAATGGGCGGTAATGGTTCAGACCTGTAGATCCTTTAACATTATCCACCTAACAGTTGTCTTTAATGAATTTATATTGCAAGGAGGAGACTCATATTTTGAAATGAATGCCTGCTTTCATTGCCCTGATCTACCAGGGTAGATCAGACACCAGTAATTATCATCATCATCATCATATCATTCACTTCCCATTTCATTTAAAAAAATTATTTATTTCCCATATGTATTTCTGAGATAGAGAAAAATCACTGCTTACATGTCGTCTTGCCTTTCATGGATTTATATATTCTAACGTGTATGTTAAGGGAGCACAAAAGAGGAAATTTGGACACTAACACCTATATAAAAATACTAATACAAAAGAGGATAAAGAGTGGCTGGTACGTGGCTCAGGGAGGTTTTTTTCTGTAAAGTATTACTGAGGTCTCAAAACATGTCGGAAGAACCAGCTGCAAGAGCAAAGTGCCGTTAGTTGGACAGGTTTAGTAGGTGTCCCATTGATAGATCAGGAGGACATGTCTCCCCATGGCCATACTTAAGACCCAGGCCTCATCCTGCTGAAATCAATTCATTGCAAAGAGTCTATCACTTCCTACAGCGAACAGTTTTCTTCTCAGAGAGCCCACAAGGCAGTTAGTTCAGTTGGACAGAGCTGAAGCTCTTGTACGTTGTGACAGTCTCCACAGGTGCAAGTAGGGGTCATTGGCAGGTCATCAGGGAGAGAATTTAAATGGGAGCCATCTGATTAAATCTGACCTTTTGATGATGAAAAGGTTTCAGCTGCTTTTGCAAACCATCCCTTAGTCTTCATTAGCAAAAGCATACACATCAATAAAAGAAATTGATTTTGTAAAATAATATTCTTATCTAATTTACCTCAAGAAGCAAACCTACACTGTTGACTACTGTTGTTGTGAGTAGCAGGGTTCATTCTTAAGTTCAATTTTGATCTGTGCGGTCTCCCCACTTGTTAGAATCCAGGCTGGAGACCCCAAAACACTGGGAGCTCCTGCACAGGGCAGAGAGAGCCCTGGGAGAAATCCCAAGCTGCCAAGAGACATGGGAGGAAAGAGGAGTCCCCGCTTGGCAGGTGTGGACTTGCAGTACTTGGAGATGCCAAAGGATCACTATTTCTTGAGAGGGAAACGAAGGACTTGGGGTTCCTTGATGATGTTCATTCATCCTTGGTCTGACCTTTGGGTTTTGCCATTCGTTCAGCTGACAGTTGTGTCATCTAATTTTATTGGGTTCTTATTTGTTGCTTATGCATTTCTTTAAATCTACACAGTCCCGCCTGACGAGTCAGAACGAGGCCATGGCCCTTCAGTCCATAAGGAACATCAGAGGCAATTCCCACTGCGTGGACTGTGAAGCACAGAGTAAGTACGGCCAAGTGACTTCAGAAAATTGACCTCTTCTCCTTGGCCAAGACTTCTCCTTGGCTGAGACTTAGGTGAATGCCCGACATGGGCTTTGTCTTTTTTGGTATTGCGTTCCATATGTTGTTTGGACATTTCTTCTTCATTATGGAGTTTGCTTAATCAGACTTACTTTATGTTACTTTATACTTAATATACACTGTGTCAGATGCGTCCTAGTTTTTTCCCCATGTTGTTTCACGTGCCACTTTAAGTGTCAGCATTTCTTTACTTTCCTTTGAAGAAAAGGAAAAAGAAGTTTGGTGCTTGACATCGGTTACTTCCATTTTCCTCCTATTTTGCGTGGAGAGGGCACATGTGCCATGGTAATATTTTCAAAGAGGTAGAGCTTGATTGGTGTTTTTTTGGTTTGGTTTTTTTAGGGTTACTTGTCAGAAGAAACCAAAGTCATTGTTCATTATATCTCAATAGTAGAGAACTGATTTGGGATTTTTTTCCTCCCCTTTGTGTTTCTTTCCCTTTTTTTATTTTTTAAAACACATACTTAGTGTTCAGAAAAGTGTTCTTGAGAATACTTTGAGCTGTGGTTCACCTCGCTAACCCCAACTGAGGTCATTATTCTGGTGCTCTTTAGTTCCAGGGGTTTGCAACAAAGCCGCAAAAAGGAAGTACTCTTGCTCTAAAGCAATTAGTTGTAGAAGCAGAAGGACTGAGAACTTGTTCTTTTTTTTTTCTTTGATATTTGAAATTCAGAACTTTTCTTGTTTTTTTACATGTGCTTAAAATGGAACATTCATTTATTTTTCATTGGGTATAATTTTTTTTTTTTTTTAAGACTTGCTGTTTAGGATTTTGACTACTGGTCTTAGCCATTCTAACATCCCAGTTAACTTCAAAATGAACATTCATACAGAAGCGCAAGTGCTCTTGCACGATGAAGTTGCTATCTGTATAGTTAGCAATTTAGCTGATTCAGTCATCCCCCAAACAAACCTGTTATCCCCTGCCTCATCCTTAGAAGGCTTGAAGGGAAGGTGGTTAGCACTTTAACAGCCGTTTAAAATAAAAAAGAGTTTTCCATACCATCAAAATTCGCTTCACATACAGACTGGTTTTAGTTGCCGCTTTTGTAAACTGTCGGATATTCATATGCTGTCCATAGGAGATGGATCAAGAACAAAGGCAGCTGCCCTGTCCCCGGCGGTTCAGCAGGCAGGGATGTGAGCCCTGACTGGACCAGGCTTTGAGCACCAGGACTGGCATGCTGCCAAAAGCGCTTGTTGACCTGCTGGAGGGAGATCCCAAAGAGAAATTTCACAGGGACTCTTCACCGACAGAGAGAAATAACAGCATCATTGATAAATTAAGGTCTCTATGTTCCACTGGCTAGTAATCCAGCATGCGATAAACAAGGGGAAGTGTTGGTTTGGCTGGTATTTTAACATACACAGCCCAAAGTGACTCTTATTTATTAGTGTTCTTTCATATTGACCTGGTAGTCGTTCAGATTTACACCAAAGCTTTGATACAGTTCAAGTAAAAGGCATGTAAGATGCTGTGCTGTATATGAGAAGGACAGGGTCTTCAAGTGACCTAGATGTATATTTGGCTCATTTGAAGTGCTTACTGCTGTCTGTGAACAGACCACGATGGGAGCATTACTGATTTCTGCGGCAGTCTGTTTGTACAGCTGTGGGTGGCATTTTCCTAGCCCCTGCTAACTGGTCCCCCAGGCAGAGGGGGAACATGCGATCCCTTCACTGCATACAACTTCCTACCCCCATGCATGTCCTTCTGATGTGTCCACAATCTGTTCCAGCTCTACCCAGAGTCCACACTCTCCCCAAGGTGTGCATTTCTCTCCCCAGTCGTGCACGTACCCCAGTATTTATGCAGCCAAGCTAGATGTTTAATCAGGAAAATGAGTGTTCAAGAAAGCAGCACTTCTTTCTTTTTTGTTTTTTTTTTTTTTTTTTTTTTTTTTCATTTCAGCCAGGTTGGTTTTCAGCCAGATTGCTTTGTGGGTCAAGCTGGCCACCCGTGCATGGTGCCAGCAGGAGGGATGTGCCAAGAACGTGTTGCTGGGAGCGGGCAGGGTGGGACTGCCCTTTTTGGCAACACTCAATGCTCTGTTGTGTAGCTTGGGGTGGGGGGTGGTGGTCGATTTTGGAATTTCAACTGGAACCTCTTAGTTGTTTGTATTCTTGGAGATGATTTATGCCCCCTTTGACTCTTCTTGCCATTTGGCCTTCCTAATTTTAAGGCCACCGTCATGCCTTTTGAAAAATTTGAGATATTTCCACAGCGGTGTGTCTTAAAACATAAACACACACATGAGGTGAACCTCAGCCTGCGGCTTTTTCTGCCGGGCTTTGCTTTATTTCCTTCTTTCCCTTCCTGCCTTGCCTGAGCAAGTCCTTACCCCCAGCACATTTAGCATCACAAACACCAGTGCTCTTGTGGAAAGCTTACGTAGTTTGCATCTTCACAAAGCCAGATGTTTGGGAGCAAAGGAATATGAGATGTTGCTGTCCCTCAGCTCTATTCAAGAGCCATCAATCTTCCACTTCAGAAGTCTCATTCTTCCTCTTTCTAGAGCTCTTTGCCTTTTTAGCACTTCATCACAGCACTTTGTTTCACCAGGGAATTTCTGCCTTGTTGTATGTTAATCAGCAGCAGTAGCACCCGCAGCATCTGTGTGCCGCCAGCCTTCTGGCCCTTTGGCAGTCTCAGACTTAAAGTTTTTCAAAGTCCCTTTTTTTTTTTTTTAACGTTCCCATCCCAGAGCAATAGATGAGGCAAAGTGGTCTTTAGGTGCTGGAGTTTTTGCCCAAGAAGATCACATCTCATGTTTCAGAAGGAAACTGGTGTTGCCTTTTCCCAGAGCACTGGAATCCCAGTGCTGACCTCTGTCTGGAGAAGGCACTGAAGATGATCAAATGGCTTAGGCAAACCCAGCTAAATTTCTGTCCCCGAAGGGGACAGCTCTTCCAGTCTTACTGCTTAAAGAGCAGATGAGAGGATAAATATGAGTCACTCTTTCAAGATACCTGGAGAGCATGGAATATCAGGTCTTTTATGTTGTAGAAGAAAACAGGGAGGGCTTAGAGGGGGAGAGTCTCATCATGAGTTTTCCAGCCCAGGAGTCTAATAACTTACTATGCTGTATTTTGTATTTGAGAGCCAAACACTGAAGTAATAATTTGGATGGTCCTGGCAGGCCTACCATACCCATCACAAGATTCAATTTTATATGCAGAATAGAAAAAAAACCCTCAGAGAATAGAAAAGATGCAAACTTTTCTCTCTTTTCTGCTGTGACTCTGCAAGTTGCCTTCACCCCGGCTTCTTCTTTCCCTGGCTCTTCTGCCTCTCCCTTTAGAGATTCCCTCTGCTGAGCCCAGAGCTGTCTTATACATGTTGAACTTCTGAGGATTTAGCATGGCAAAGCCTTTCATCAGCCACCTTGGGACCAAAGGGATGAAGGAGACAGTGGGGAGGGGTTATTCTCCTAGAAGAGCTGTTCCAAGCGCTTTTGCCTTCAAATGATCAATCTGATTGAGGTGCAAGTCAAAGTGGGGAGGAGGTTTTTAGAGAAGGAGAGAACTAAATACCTTTAAGAATATGGACAGCTGAAAACTGTAATCTAGGAATATTCAGTGATGTAAAAAAGGTCATTTTTGTTCGACAAATTGTAAGTAAAACAAAGGGAAATTAGCTTTATAGCACCTCCAGCTGCATTGAATGGGCTTTTTCCTTCTTTTGCTATCAAATCTGGATGTATGCATACTGGAGAAAAGCCTGCCGCGTGGTTGTAAGTATTCTGAGCATCCTCCAATTCATAATTACTCCTAGCATCAGCAGGACAAGTGAGCTGATTTTTGATCATCTTAAAAAAAAAAAAAAGGAAAAAAAAACAGCAGACCAGCTTGAATAGTTATGGCTTACTAACCATGTGTGGTTCTTTTCAGTATAAATCAAGGGATAACAAATTTCAAGCATGAAATTTAAAAAGTGTTCGACTACATGTGGGAAGAGGAAGATGCAGACAGGAGCAGTAAATTGCAAACAGGGACATCCCTAAGCATGTAGTTTACAATAACTTGCCTTTATTATTGGTGGGCAGTGACTTGTGTCATCTAGCATACATCCTTTTGAGATCAATTTTTCATGTGCATACACTGAAACCGATGTCGTAAGTGACATCATGTCAGTTTTTTCCCAGAATCCATCGAACGCTGCCGCTTGTCCAAGCTCCTTATTAGAGCCCTGTCTTGCTCCGCGTTACCCAGTTGTAACCAAGATCACCAAGTCTGTTTTTTCACTAGATGTCTATACTGAGCTCAGCATTTACCTTTCCTAGTTTGCCACCTTCAAACTCATCTGTGTGTTGTCAAATTGTTGAAATTTAAAATACTGCCCTGATAAAATTTCCTCTAATTTCTTGGTTATTGCTTTGGTGGACTACTTCAATCTTACCAACACTGTCAATTGGAACTAGGTGACTACTTTACAAATTTGTTCAGTAAAAGATACACTAGATGTGCTTCAAGTACACAAAGATATTTGGGAAGTCCTTACCATCAGTTCTGTTAGAGTAATTGGAAAAATACTAATCAGTATTTTTTTCTCTTGCATGTTTCTGAGTTTGTGCCTCTTTGAGCTCATTGCGCTTTTTATTTTTGTGAAGATAACCTTAGCCTTTGCAGGTCAGAGACAGGGATTTCATTCCGAGTCACAGTTTGCAAATTTTAAATGATTATCTGCTGTGTTTAAGCTTTTACTGTCAAATCAGTATTACGTGTTTTTTAGTGTGTTTCAAATATACTAGTGGGTCCCCCACTGGCAAGACACCGGAACTGGTGGAGGTGACCTGAAGAAATATGCAGGAAAGGAGTTGGTCATGGTTGTCTTACCAAGGACTTGGAAAGCATGGCAGGAGTTTTGCCTCACCCTATTTTTTGGAGATCTGAAATGCTGTATATTCCTAGTATAAGACTTGGTACAGACAGGAACTGTTTTAAATGAAAGATGTGTTTTTCTGCCCAAGTGAAATAAGATGGGGGATTTTTCTTGTCGGGGATATTTTTAGATTTCTAAGGACTGACTGAAAAATGTCAGTCAATGCCTTCAACAAAATGCAGGACTTTGCAATTAAAATTATCTGCTTTCCTTTCATATTTTTTTGTCCCAACGTGACATGGCAAAGAACTACGAATCGTTTTGTTTCCACATATTTTGGCTGCCAAAAATAACTTTTCAATTTTAGGTTACACAAAGTCAAAATGAGTCTTTGGGTGAAATTTGCTGGAATGGAAGGGGACACTGGAAATTCTTTTTCTATCTGCTCTAAATTTTATTTAGATTTGAATAAAAATTGCCTGCCCTCTCAATTAATCACCATTTTCCTGCTTGGCATTTGTGATAGCCTACTAGTTCTTCGGGAGGCCCAGGGTAAGGCGAGAAGAAAAGATCTGACAGCAGGGGGGAGGAAAAAAAGCCACCAAAAATTCCTCCCATACGTCTTTCATTGCGTTTGTTAAAATGAATGTTTGTGGGAGAGAGGGACATTCATACAGATCTAGATTTAAATAACACAGGACAGTGACAAAAAAGTGAACCATCTTGGGAAATGACTTTGAATTTCCTAGCCTTTGTCAGGTTTGTCACAGCCTTATCGTTTGCAGGGTTATTTTTGTGTGTGTGTGTGTGTGTGTGTGTGTGCCAGTGGAATCCTTCTGGCTCGTACACTAAAACTGGAACTGTTCAAAGTATCCCATTTTCATCTTAGTACTTATCTCCGTGATCTTAGAGATGAAAACATACCCCATAGTGTGTTAGATGTAAAAGCCATATGTAGGTGATGATATAGATGGTTATTAAGGGAGTTGATATAGTTAGCAACAGAGACATTGTATCTAGTCGCTCTTTTTTTTTCTCCCTTTTCCCTTGTAATTGGCTACGAGTGGCTCTAGATTCCCAAGGAGGGGCTTTCTCCACTACTTCATCATCAGCTGCCTGCCACTGCGTTCACATTTTCTTTGTTTCTTCTTCTCTTTCTAATTCATTTTTTTCTTTTGACTGAAGGTGGAATGATACATCTTTTGAGACCCCCCTCCACAACTATTTTTACTCCTTGAGGGTTTCTCAGAAGGTTTAGTATCTCCACAGGGAAAAATTGATGCTTCTGGAAGACCTTCCAGCTGTGCTTTTGGACAAGACACCTGCATTTTTTCCCCTGGAGCCAAAATCTTTATCCACAAACATTAACTAGAAAGTTTTGTTAGGTGTTTCATTGTACTAATTGTTTGTGTCCCTTTTCCTGTAGACCCCGACTGGGCCAGCTTGAATCTGGGAGCCCTCATATGTATCGAATGCTCAGGTATACACCGAAACCTTGGCACACACCTCTCCCGGGTCCGCTCTCTCGACCTGGATGACTGGCCTATAGAGCTCATCAAGGTCATGTCTTCTATCGGGAACGAGCTGGCAAACAGCGTCTGGGAGGAGAGCAGCCAGGGCCATATGAAACCTTCGTCAGACTCGACAAGGTAGGCTTTCCTACTCCATCTCACCATGGCACGCAGCGGGCAGGTGGTATGTGATAACTGCACATGGCTGAGGCTATAAGCTATGAGCACATAAATCCTCATTTTGGCATTGCAGTCAGAGGTGGTAGGGTGTTACTACATTTTATAACATGACTTTTAAATTCTCCCTTGGAGTACACCTTGTAAAAATCATTACATATATATATCTTCACTGCATGCCCAGGAAGAATGTGTGTCAAAGTGGGGGGGGGTGTCAAAAGTTGAGTGACCCTGTTACTTTTTCACTCTTGTGAAGGTTTCCTGAGCAGCTCTACAATTTTTTTGTTCAATTGAATGACCGACAAAACAGTGGGAGATTGAAACCTCCCGCCTGGTTGTTCCTCAGTCTAAATTATACTGTAATGTGTTTCTTTGTTTCGGTCAGCCACAGAGTTCCTGGCTCTTGGACTATCAGTTTGTGATTAATAATCTGCCTTCAGTAGTTCACCCAGGAATTTGTGCCTGGACATCAGGTCTTTGGTTTCTCATCACGGATGTTGAAAGTCCCGCTTACTGTGGACTTGCGTACATTTTTTATGCAATATATGTGAAACCATAAGTTGGTGGGGGTGCGTGCTTCCTGTGAGAACAGTATTTTACCTACCTGTCGTAGCTTAACACAGTGAAAATCTTCTTTCTGTGATTTGTTGTCCTACCAAAAGCTAAAGTTTTTTTATGCTTAATTTGCCTGATCAGTGTCAAAGAAAGTTGTTTTGCAAATACTTTCCTGATTTTAGTGGGTTTGAGATGTAAGTGCTGCTAGTTATAACTAACATATTGGCTTGGGGGAAGCAGAGTGACCTCTGGCAGACTGTGTTTCAGCAGGGGGGGTCAGGCAGGAGAAAGACCTTCTGGACTACCTTGCACAGCTGGGCCAACCTTTGAAGTTGTCTTCAGAAGTGGGTTATAATTGTCTTAGGGGGAGCTCCAAGGGGGAAGCCTGCACCCGAGCACTGGTCGGTCCCCAGGAAGCAAACGATACGATGCGAGGTTTAGCTCTCAGTGTTTGCCTTCTGCATATGAGAGAAATCATACAGAGGGAATTATATTCTGATTTTGTGTATGTGTATCTCTGGATCCTGCTTTTTCCAGTACTGGATCAAGTGAAACTACAACTTGGGAGTATATACCTGGGCCACCTCCTACGGTGTAGGTTTGTACTGTTGTCTGTAATAAAGTCAGCTGTTTCTTATTGCATTATTTCGTTAGCACTGAAAAATGAATTTGTGGTGCCACCTTTGGTTCATCTTCGAGAATGAAGCCAGTACATTAATCAGGCTACTTAGATGAATGACTATGCATATAAAAATCCTCAGGGAGAGACCTACACAGAGGTTTTGTTCATACATAAATTGTATGTCTGCTGTATACGTGTATATTATTAGACAGCTAATACAATGATTTCATCAGGTAGATTGAAACCAATTTACTGCTGCCTTTCAGTCATTAGTATTACTTTAACCCAGAGATCTTACATTGTTGCACCTAACAAATGTACGTTGCTCCTTACAACTGAGGTGAGCTGGAGAGATACCTCAATTCTAAATACTTTTAGAAGGAAAAGGCATGCACGCAATTGGACTTTTTTAAAAAAAAAAACATTATATTAGTATACATATAATAAAGATGATGTCTTGAAAAATCTAAATTACATGTGACTGATGAAAAGAGCACCATCCATTTGAATTAAATTATTCAGGGTTTTAGGTTTGGAAGTGAGTTTTACTTATAAAAATCAACTTTGTTCTTTTTGTATTTCATGGTCAGAGTTTATTTTCATTCTTTGTTTCTGTACATTGTTGTGTTTATATTCAGCTGTTTATGTTTGTCAGTGATGTAATTGCACTTTTTTTCCTGGACTACAATATTTTTGAACAAAAGGTATAAAGATTCATTCTATAAATATGCATTTCCATCTGTGTGTCCAAGTGCACACTTAACGTGATGGAAGAGCTGTTAGAAAAAATAGAATTAAGATTATATGCAAATATTCCCACAAGACAATTGTCGTCTTGCTTTGCTACTCTCATTTTTTCCACTGTTTGCAGCAGGGACTGAAGTGCCATTTTTCACGTAAATATCTGAAAGGTCTACTTTTTCAAAGTGTGTGCCTCCTTTTGTACTTTACTTTGGTCTCTACTAGCATCATAATCCTTCTGTGCAAGATGTGGCAAGAAAGTTAAGTTCAAGTTCTTTGGATGTAAGTTGTGCGTTCCATTTTCTCACTCAGGTTTGCAGTTTTGCATGAGGAATTCTATCAGAAGCAGCTACAATGGACCTGAAGTGGGGTTAAACAAACCCTCCTTTTTTTGTTGTTGAGAGACTGTGAAAGGGAAAGAGGCAAAAAAGTAAACAAGTAGAAATATGTTGGGGAGCTGAGATTTGGAGTTCTGGTAGAGGAGGGGTGGAAGAAGTCCAAAGATATTTGGAGATCAGGGAAGAAAGAAGCATTCAGCAAAACTTCTGCAGGGGAAGAGAGCTGATAGCTAGTGTTGGGGGGCTGTTCCTGCCCATGCTGGTGAGCTCTGGGATCAGCCGCCATATGCAGGGATTCACGCACTCAACATGCGCCTACTTTAATGAGTTCTGTTCTCACCAAGGCCTCATCAGATGGGAGAGGGAAGTACTCCCATGTTTTCCTCCAAGTTTCTCCTGAACTTGTTCGTATCTCCACTCTCTTCGGCAGCCCCACTGGCTACATCCGTCCTGCGTAGCACTTCCATTTTCAGTTCCACTCATTAATCCACCCTCCATGGCTTTCCACGTGTTTGCTCAGACCTTCAGGCTGTGCCTGCAAACAAAGTGTTGGAAACACAAGAACGGAAGATTTCTTAACTGTTCCCCCAGCTGATTCAAAGGCTTAGCACAAGGCATCAGTAAAAGACCTCAGATAAATACAATCTTCTTTCTTTATGATAGGCATGTTTCGTAACTCTTCTGTCTCCTCTGTGCCACCCCCCAAGCACCAAAAGTTCTCAGCACAATGATTGACCCTCTGTTAATAGAGATTTGTAGAGGGGAGCAGACATACATGGGCTTCACCATTTCATGTTGTGTCTTTCTACTGGAGATGAAGCCATCAGTAGAAACCCACAGGCTTTCTAGGGGCAAAAAAAGGGTGGTGGACTGCTCCACAGATACTGAATCTGTTGGGCTGGGAGACTTAAGGAGCGTTCACGTGATGGACTAAAAGGAACCTGGAAGTCCTGACATGGCTTCAAAAGCAGGCCCTTCAGCTTTGGAGAAGTTGGCACCGATCACTGAACCATTGCAGTGGCATCCCATGCGTTTCTGTTGAGTAGAGGGAAGGGTGGAGAGACCCAGGGAGACCAACATTTTGCAGGAGGCATTGCCAAATGGCTACTCTAGGTCACGGCATAATTAGGCAGTCTTACTGAGGAAAATGTCACCAGTATTTCTAAAAACAGAGCTATGCCAGTCTGTGAGTACAGCTTTTGTACATTCAAAAATAAGATAAACAATATCAAACTTAAACCATGTCAAATATACCATACTGCTGTCCTTTCCTAGTGCACTCAAATTCACTTAAAACTCTTTCTCTGAGAAAGCCACGGGGAAAGATAAACCTGGAAACGTATTTTGAAGGTCAGAAAGGCTCTCGGATTGCAGAGTGAGAACTCAAAGCCTGAGAGTTTTGTAGCAAAAGGCATTACTCCTGTTACTTTTATCCGGGGTATATTGTCCAGGTATGTTCTCTAACATTAACATGTGCCAGGTCTCATCAAGTCTGAGACGCAGCTTCTAAAATAAGCAGATGTCCAGGTCTTTCAGTGCCTCTGGATCAAAAGCAACACCTTGGATGGCCTGTAGCATTAAAGTGGAAGGCAGTGCAGGTTATGGGAGCACAGGTGCAATGGGATCCCCCAAGGAAGCAGCGTAGAGTAAAGCAGTAGCATGAGGCAAAGTTCAGACTGAGAGTGTTGGCGTGATTGTGGGGAGAAAAGAGGAAAAAACAGGAGCTCCCGGTAAGCACGAAAAGTTGGCGAAGAGGCGGAAAACCCAAGCACAGGCAATGAAGTGAATATGAAAGGGGACCAGCTGGCCTCTGAGCGGTGATGTCCGTGGGTCCCTGATTAGGTCAGCTTTGGAAGGCTGGTAATTGGTTCCAGCAATTACCAGCAGCCCTGAGAACCGCCGCTCAAACTTCGGGAGCCCAGTGACAAATTAAAGCTGACTGCTGGTGAAGGAGTATCGACTTCCCATTTCTAAACAGGGGGATCATTAGTCAAGAAAAGCATCTTTTAATTACTCGCAGGAAGAAAAAAAAAAAAAGGTGCGGGGGAAAAAGGGAAAAGATCTTTCAGTATGGATCCTGCAACGACTGCCATTTTTTTTCCAGGTGTATTCAATATTAAATTTATTGTCTTGGAGGGAAGGGGGTGAGCGGGGAGAGTTTGCCTGTGGTACCTCCTTCGGTAATGCGGGTTTAATTTGGAATGAGAAGTCAAATTAGAGTAAATCAATGTTGCGACAATTAACTGGGTCTGGGGATGAGATCAGGATTTTCCCCTCTAATTGATATTGATACTATTTAAGCACACTCTTAAAACATTGATTTGGAGTGGTGTGACACAGGAGTAGCCCAGTGGGGCAGGGGCAGAACTGCTCCATGGAGGAATGTCGGAGATGTGGCGAGGCTGGCTTGGGGAGTCAACGCCTTGTTTTGCCTGGGCACTGGTACGTAGATCTCCTACCAGATATTTAGCTTTCTCTGGACACACCTCACATGTTTTGCTTTCTCCACGTACCATTGTTGCCCATGTGGCTTCCAGTTCGCAGACTTGCTTGCCACCATCAACTTCCTAAGATGTTGTTGGCCTTTTCCAAATGAGATGAGCTGTCACCATCCCTCTGCCTGCTCCAGGAGGTGATTATCTCCTCCCTGTCCCTCACCCTCTTTCTCTGAGCCCCCCAAGGTCTCCATCTCCGTCTTGCTGGGAGTACTGGGGTGTGCCAGCAACGAGGCCACCTCCACTAGCTGGAAGCTGCTGGCCAAGAGGAGGGAGGGCAGTGTGATATCCCAGCACCATCCCAGCCACACTTTTTGTTCTCCTGCTCAAGCGATGGTGAATATTTGTCTTAGCTATGTGCAAACCTCAAAGTTAAAGGGCTCCACCATTTCGGCGTCTTTTTGAGAATATTCATAAATGGGAAGAACCTCCAACTCCATTAAAAATGTATTTTTAAAGCAAGGGTTGAGTGGTTAGTAGAAGCTCAGGCGTAGTTTTAAGCTCTGCTGAGGCAGCCCCAAGCAGCAGCTCTTTAAATGGAGCTTGGACATTGGAGCATCTGCTGCATTTTTGCTCAGGTAGTCTGTTTGCATAGCAGTCACCCTGTTTATTCTGGTTACCAAAGGTTATAAGAAAACAGAGAGGTTCTTAACGCTGTCTTAGAAGTCTGGACTTAGGAGCCAGCAGTGCTGGGAATTGACTTTCACCTTACGACGTAAGATCCAGTTTGATCCCTCGCTCACTAATGAACTGAATTTAATGGTGTCAGAAAAAACATTAGGCAGCTTGACTATATTTAGCAGACTTTTACAATCCTAAGCAGAAGCCTGGCTTGCCGTTTCAAGGCTTGCGTCCGCTATGCTGAGCATGCGCTGGTTTCTGGGGGATAACTGGGGAGCAACTTCTATGAAAAATATTAAACCATGCTGCTTTTTTTTTTTGTAAAAATAATTATTCCTTCATTACAGACAGTACAGATAAAGGGCAAGCCCAGGGAAACCGAGTAGTTAAGATCCCAGTATCATATCCTGAATCTTGTAAGGACGCTCCATTTCATCTCTCTCTCATTTCTTGTTCCTTTTGGCCATCAGATTGCTGTTATAGTCCTGTTGGTCTCCGATTCCTGGCATAAGGCCGCAGCGTTACAAATGGGGCCTGGGGGAACGTCAGTACCTCTCTATCCGCAATTGTCAGGTCTGGTTTCTTAGCGGTTCTTGGCCTGATGAGGTCAGTGTTTTGTGCCTTTTGAATGCTCCTCCATGCTTGACACCTTTCCCATTTCAGGGATGGGGGAAGGGTGTTTTTAAAAATAAATAAAATTCAAAAAAAAAAAAAAAAAGATTTTATTGTGAAGGGCTGACCAGAACCCATCTGCAGTTGGGTGGCATCTGCTCCCCACATGTCACTTCCCTCATTAACAAGCAATTGAATTAATTAAATGCTACTCAGAACACGCATAACAAGCTACCGGCAGTGTCCAAATTAGCACTGATAATCAAGGATGATTTCCTTTATTATCCTGCTAAGTGGTGTGCAGGCTCTGATCTCCCTGTCTGCCCTCATCTATTTACATACCCCCAGCTTCTGCCTTTAGAAGCTGAGGTTATCTTACCTAGTTAATTTGCCACGATCACCAAGCATGGCGGATTGATATTCCTGCCTCTGCTGAAGCAACCCCCCCCCCTTTCTCCCCCTTTCCTTCCTCCCCAAGCCTGGTCCTTTGTATCTCAAGCTCACTGATAAATTAAAAGCCACCCCTGTGGTCTCTCAAGTGAGTAATAGAGGCAGAAATTTCATTTTGCAACTGGCTGATTTAATGATCCAAAGGGTAATTAATGGCCTGATTATCTTAATGTTAAATATGTCCGGCAGCAATTACTGTGACCTCCCGCTTGTCAAGGTCCAGGCTATGCTCTTCTTTCAATTAAGTTCTCTGGGGCTTAATGGTATGAATAAACTCCTCTGATTCTATCATTCCGGACTCTGAGATTTAAGCGAGCTAGGGGCTCGTTTGGAGTTTTAATCAGCCCGTCTTCTACTTGAGCGATCAGAGTTAACAATTATAACAAGGACAGTTTAACTTTCTTTCTCTCCCCCCCCCCCACCTTTCTACTTCTTTATTATTTTTTTTTTAAGCGCTCGGAGGGAATTTTGTTGGCTGCAGTGGCAGCTTTGCTAGGCTAGTCTCTCCCTATATAAATTATCATGTGAATGCCGCTGTTTTTCCATTTGACAGGCTTAATTAATTGGCAGGAGCGCCCGAAAATGACAGTGCCACTAATTGCAACTCCAAGTCCATTTCTGTCATTGCGGCACGCTTGTCAGCGGGCATGCCCCGCTCCTCGCCACGGCCGGAGTTTGTTGACGTTTTCCATTTCGGTTTTCACATCTCGTCGGGGAACGTGATGGGATGTGATAGCCCAAGATGTGCCTTTGGGTTTTCCAGGCATGCAGTTTGTGTGCAAGAATGACATTTACTGCCAATAAAGTTTAGACAGCTGGGCTTCTGCCGACCCAACAGCTGCTAGGGAACTTAAGATTTGACTTAAGGTATTTCAGCCAGTCCTATGAACGGAGGAGACTTTGGGAAGGAATTAATAAAAAGGAAAAAAAAAAACACGAACAAACCCTGAGAGTCATAACTCACTCCTGGTCTTTCTGGTGGCTGAACTACACTGAACAGCATGTCTCCCACTGAGCTGGAGTTACATTAGCTCTGTTTTGGACAGCAGATATTTCATAAAGATAATGAGGAAAATGTATAAATTATTAGTTACAAGAGTATTGCGTTTTCAAACGCACACATAAATAAAAAGACTGATTCATTGCTGCCAGTAAACTAAAACCTTTCCCCGTAGGACTGTAGAAATGAACTGATTCTAACGTGCTAGATTGCATGCTTTCAGATTAGAGTAATTGTAATTGTTTTAAAATTAAACTTAAAAAAAAAAAAAATTGTCATTTACCAGTAGCTTCCAGGAAATGCGTCTAATAAGAATAACTAAGTGAGGCAAGTGAAATGCCAGCTTGGGTGGCGGCTGGTCGGATTCTACCATACAGAGGCCTCAGAAGCTCAAATGCAATACTCCGAAGATGAAGGTTAGTAGTAGTAGGATGATGCATTTTATTATTCTCGTAGCTGCTTGGCAGACCTTGTCATCCAGGAGCTGATCTGGTACAACACTGGTGCCTACATAGCAGCGTGGGAGATGCCTGAGTGATTAAAAATAAGAACGACACAACAACAACAAAAAAAAAACCCACGTTGACCCCAGTTGTACAAGTTAATGAGCGCTTTAGATAAAATGCTCCCTGGTTCACCTGCATGTTTCTTATGTGCAAATTTGTCTTTGATAAAAACTCAAACACTTTGTAAACAGAAGCCTAATATGCAATTATTATTATCATTATTCTCCTTAGTGCCTGTGAAAGAGAAGCCTGCAAAGGAAGTATTCCTGTCTACTCCTGCAACTGCGTTTGAGCATTTGTTAAAAAGCAGAGGTGTAAAAGCCACAATACTATTCTTTTTTTTTAATCTAAATAGCATAAGTACCAGTTTTATTAAATTCTCTGACTGTTCAGATTATCTGCCTATGTGGACCTGGCACACTGCTCTCTGCATTCATACGTGTGGAACGTATACATGCTCGGTGGACGCTGTGATGTGCTATGTTATGGACTCCTGTGGCCCATGGTCAGCAGAGATTTCCAGTTACACTGGGTTTATAGTATGTCCTTTTCGTCTTAGCAACTACCTTCTGGAGAGTTTGCCCAAGTATTGCTGGTGTAGTCTGGAGTTCTTGGAGAGAAGAGCCAAAGAAACCATCGTTGCTTTTGTCTTTTTCCATTTTCCCTGACATCTGTCACGTGTTAGATTATCCATACATCCATTTGTTGTTCATCCTTTGAAAAAACGTTTCTGAAGAGGAGAGAGGAGAGCAGTATGTTTCGGCCTTGTTTCAATACCTGCTAGCTAAGATACCTCCTAGCTAAGACACTAAGATCCTTCCTCAAACCCAGATTTTACGGGTATGGTTGCAAGACAAAAATGAAGATCAGAGCAGTGGGCCAGAGGCAATGGTCAGGCCTTGAATGCTGAAATAAAGATAAAAAGAAGGGAAGGGTCTTCAAGGGGCCTTGAAAGAAGATACAAGTATTTCAGCAGTTTTTTGCCATTTTCTTACAAGTCTTGTGGCATTTGGTGGGTTTCTTCTGTAACACGTCATCCCCAGGAATTGTGGAAAACACTCACTGCTTGTTTTTGAAGGTAGTTTTCAGTGTTGATGAAAAAATTAGAAACCCACTCTGAATACACCCACAAGACTTGAAGAAAGACATCCTTGAATGTATTAAGCTTACAAATCAGAGCTGCTTGAGGACATCTTGCCTCTTGAGGTTTCTGGAGTAGGATAGGTGATAGAGACTGAAATGTTTTACCTTGGAGGTAAAGTCAACCCAAGGTACCTTTATTCTGCTGAGATTCTCGACAATTTTTGGTTCTGTTTTTGTGTGTATTTGGCTGCCACATTGAAAAGCACCAAGTTAAGCTGAAGTTGCCTAAAAAAGAAGTTGATGAGCTGTTACACTTTGGGACTGTACACTTTGGGACTGGACACTTTGATTCGAGTTCAGGACTCAAGCAAGGAGAATTTGTTTCTATTGTATGAACAGTGACGAGTGAGACAGTGGGGAAAACAGTATTCATAATTCATTGGAAAAACATCATTCGTTGGGAAAACAGTATTCATAATTCAATAATCATCTGTCAGAAAAAGTGGGGGTTTTGTTTGCTAGAATAACAACCAGTCTGTTGGTTGAGCGCCTGTTCTAAAGGTCTCAAAACAGTGTAGGATCTTGGCTTCAAACTTAATTTCCGGTTTAGATATGGACTGACTATTTCTTGGTTTGTGTTAGTTCTCTCCCAAACACCTAGCAGAGCTAGAGAACATCTCAGATTTGAAGACCAAAGTGTCTCCACTGTGACTTCACATCTGCTTGGCCATAAGCTACTTGAAGATGTCAACACAGAACTTACCAATAGAGAGATAACCATCGCGGTGTTTATTAGAAACTACTTGGGCCAATGTTTAACTGTGGTACTACAACAGAGGAATGGAAAACTAATTAGAGCACAGAGATTCATTTTGAACAAGAAAAAAACTGCATGCTGTATTTATAAATTGAGGGGACTATGGCTTACACCAAGCCAATGGCCAAAGGCCAGTACCACTTAAAATGAGTCAGATGCCAATCACTGTGGGTTAGTCTTTCCCCAAAAAATTCCTTGATACCTTTATAAGCATTTAGAAAGAAAGTAGAAATGAGACTCAATCTCATACCATGGCAAATTCAGCCATAACAAGAGATGGACAATGGTACCTATATGACAGTGACATTTCCCACCCCTTGGTGACTGTAGCCTCCCATCCATCTAACTGCAGCCCAGAATCATTGCAGATTTGCAAAGGGACAGGTCCATAAGCAAACCCTGTCTTTCAGTCCAGAAGCCAGACCAGGGTGATGGTTAGCTCTTCTGCAGAAGCACAAAGAAGACCAGGTAAGTTAGTTTTCTCTAGGATCTCAAAGAGATCTGAAAGGCTTTTACTGAGAAAGAAGCATCAGGCTTAGGTAGTGTGCTGCCCTTCCACCCACCGGTCCCTTCCACCCTGCAGCCTGCGTGAGCACTATATCAATGTAAAGGAAGCGGTGGGAATTCCTGGCCAGGGGCGAGGGGGCAGATGGAGGCAGATCAGCCCTTCCAGCAGCAGCCCGCAGCTAGAGCACATCAGGCGTGAGGTGAAACACCGCCCTGCTATTGCTTATTTGGATCAAAATACGCATTGGTGGTGAAGAGCTTTGCATTAATTGACAGGTGGACTCTAGAGTATATTTTCTCCCTGATATTTAAAAAAAAATAAAAAAAAAAAAAAAAAAAATTGCTGCCTTCCCAAGCTTGGAACTGGCTGCATGGACTGGAGACTGAAACTGAGCTATTTGTGAGATGTTATTTATGGTGCTTATTTTAGCTGTCTAAGATGAAATACGTGAATCAAGAGTACAGTGTAGTGCAACTTTGCAGTCTGAACTCTGAGATGGGGCAAGCGTGTGTAGATGAGTGTTAAACCCAAAACACCACCGCTGCCAGAAACTTGACTAAGCTCATGTGCTCCTTATTTTCAGGAGTTAGCAACTGTCAAATCTGATGGGTTTTTACT
This sequence comes from Sagittarius serpentarius, assembly GCA_034782735.1. Taxonomy (NCBI): domain Eukaryota; kingdom Metazoa; phylum Chordata; class Aves; order Accipitriformes; family Sagittariidae; genus Sagittarius; species Sagittarius serpentarius. The sequence goes on from JAVKLA010000001.1 coordinate 12,357,802, forward strand.
GGGAGGACAACAGGTATTTCTGTGACTCTGGGAGCAACTCCTTGTTCAAAAACACAGAAATGAGTGAACTTTGCAACAGAACATTTGCAGGGGAGTATATTTACAATATACATTAGCTAGGCTTACTTAAACCCATTTTTTATCATGTACACTGAAATTAAGTTCCACGCTGCTCAGTGTATATGTGCATGCACATACCCGCTGCTCCACACCACCTGAGGAATAAATATGGAGTTTCATCTTAAATATGGCAAGCTAAAAGCAACTGAAAAATGAAGTTTACTGTGTAAAAAATTGGGCAGCCTTTGCCCAATCGCCAAAGCGTTCTTTGCCATCGCTGTCTTTACTAGTAGCTATTTTATCAGTTATTTCTGAAAGGAAAAGTATTTAACACTTGTGTTGCTATCGCAATTCAGACATTTACGAGACATTTGTAATAATAAAAAGGAAAAAAAAAAAACAATTGAGGAAAAAAATGCCAAATGCCAAGCATCAGCTATTATGAGGTCCAGATCCAAAGGCTCATCTATGAGATGCGTTTGACTTCAAAAAGTACTGTTAGTCAAGTACTTGCTGCTGCTGAGAAACTCAGAAGAGCTGCTTAGGTGGCAAAGGAAATATCCAGCATATTAAAAAATACGTATTTTGTTAGAAAGAAATCTTATGTAAAACATTTTATTTGAAACTTTTCTGTGTACTTGGTGTTTAACCCATTCTTTTCATTTCCCCTGCCCTAAGGTCATGGCTGTCTCTCTGTACATCAGGTCTCACCAAAGATGAAGTGATTTAACTAAACATATAATTCAAACTGGTTGCTATATGTGGTATAAGAGCCCATTTATTCCTGGTTTGTGCTGCTGAAGCTTTATTATAGAAATTATTTTTAACATTTCTACATACATTTTCTGCTGTTAAGAGATACCTAAACCCGTTGCGGTTAAATATGAGGACAGGCTGTCAGTGGTTAGCCTGAGAGGGTGGGAAGGTGGTCCCTCATGTTACCTTTTTCCTGGGCTTAACTCAGATGGGACATTACGGGAAGGTTGTGTGGCACAGGCAACAAGTTTTCAGTAGCAGTCGCTAGTGGTGGTGGTAGTTGTGTTTCTTCGTTCTCTCGCATTGTTTTTGACCATTTCAGCCTTTGGAGGTTGTTTGGATGGCAGATCGCTTTGTCTGAGCTTGTGGTACAGCAGAGAAAAGAGCACGCCTAAAACCAACGGTGGCGATGCTTAACAGTACTTTAAAAAAAAGCAGTGCCTTGCCATGCTACTGGTGGCTTTGCTGGCCGGTGACACTAGGCACAGAAGCAGCAGCATGCCTTTACTTTGGTCGTGGCTACAGAACCTGCAGGGCTCCATAACAGTAACTGTGACCAACTTTCTCTCTTTTGTGATTTTTTTCCTTTTTTTTCCTTTGTTTAAGACTGAGCTTTGTTTCTGGCTCTGCAGGAAGCTGGTAGCCTATGGCAAGGGACTGGGGAGATAAGACTTCAGTAAGATAACTAAATGAAAAGGGCAGCAGTGAAAAGATGGTGCTGGCTTTTGACTGGACTGAAACTTGATATACACATCAGCCCAAATGCAGTTTCCCCACAGCTCTCAAATATTATCCATTTGTCAGAGGCAATGCGCTTGCTGCTGGATTTTTAGATGTGCGGGTGCTGGTGGGAGAGCCAGCAGCGAACCCCTGAAAGAGAAGAGTGACCGGAAGAAATAAGACCACCATCACTCTAGCTTTAAAGTAATTAAATAGCAGGCTAAAATGTGTTGAGGTGAACATAGGTGACGATTCGGAGCCTTTAGAGGGTAGGAATTAGAGTGAGATGAAATGTCTTACTGTGCCTATTAACTAGATTGTGCAGACAGTGCAAAGTCCTGTCGCTGAAGCATTTTTTGTGCGAGTCTGCAGAGACGTACGGTAGTGAGAAGAAGCCATCTCTTAATAATTGGTAGGCCTCAAAAGGTACAGATGGGATAAGCTTCAAAAAGTCTTCATGCTGAACAGATGATTATGTCATGGCCTAGAAATATCCCAGCTAACTTCTTTTTCCCCAAAAGATTTAAATTTTCCTGGTTTCATCCACATCAGAATTTCTAAGTGATGTTTTTGTTGTATTTTCGTTTCTCTACAGCACCAGCCAGACTTGGAAAACCGAGGTGCATGCACAATTAAATCATTGCCTCAATTAACACTTTTAAGACTCCTGCAAGTGGAAAGAATAGAATTATGTCACTGTGTACTAAAACTGAAGGATGTCTTCAGCCTCCAGCTTGAGATAAAATCCAGAAGTTGACTTTGTTCCTTTCTCATCTCAAGAAGCAAAAACTTGCAGCTCTAATCCTTTGCTGGTTACATGCCTGTGCTCCTGTCTGAGCCTTGCCAGCCCAGATCTGTTTTGGCCACTTGTGCAACTCCTGCAGCTCAGGCCAGTCATAAGTAGATACCTGAGATTGCTTGGATTGGCCTGTTGCATTAATGCAAAAAAGGGGGGGGGGGTGTGAAGCGGAAGGCAGCTACAGACATTAAAGTTACTTGTTCAGACCTCCAGTCAAGGAGAAATAGAAGTTTTAATGGATTTAAAATATTATTGCAGTTGCAATTTTGAGAAATAGTCAGAACTGCAGTTTTGGTTGGTATAGGTGCACCCAGCTGTGGTTTCAGCTGGCTGCTGTGGACACCATCACCAGTGGGAGAGTATTGGTGTAGGTCAGTGCTTGCTTTGTCCAGTGTCCCTTTGGAGAAGACAAGGATTTACCGGTGTGCCCATGCTGCATGCACACTGCAAGTGATCCACATACGTGCACATAACCCCCATCTCTGCAAAACGTTCAGCCCTCGCCCTGTGCGTGGGGTGACTGTGTGCAGCATGGGTTTATTGCACACAGCCTTTCCTTCCTGTTCAAATCATCAGGTATTTGTGAGCCTAGAAGGGGCGAGCACTGCTGCCTTAGATCAGTCTGGCTGGTGATCACTGCAATTTGTAAAAGAGGACAGGATTCCCAACTGTGGAGAGACATAGACCATGATCTGCAACTTGCTGAGGGGCTGTGACGGTCAGAAGAGTTGCCCGTGTTCTAGCTGAGGATTGGGCCCCTTTCAGATGCGCGGTGAAATCATACATCTGATCAGGTCACTTCTGGAAATAACAGCTATTCCCTCCTATGGGGTAATGTAAGTCTTACATTGGATTATAATTGAATGGTTGAATCTTTTCTTGTTCGCTTTCTTATTTAAATAGAAATCCACTGGCACTAGCATTTTGCAGGCAGGATATAAGTTTGTCTCCATGGAACCAGGCTGTAAAATACTGCTGAGTTTACATGTTAAAGAACCACATTTTTAAAAAAAAAAAAAAAAAAGGAGGAAAAAGAAAAAAGAACATCCTATAGCTTGAAATGTGAGTGGAGTAGGAGCTGTGCAGAGACAACTTGCTTTATACTTTTAAGAGTTTGCCAACCTCATTGCTTGGCTTATTGCTCTAGGGCAAGTTAATTAAAGCCAACAGAGAATTTAAAATTGGGGAGGGGGAACATTTCTTAATTATGTTGTGGAATTTCTTCCTAATTCATGTCCTTTCAAAACCCAGTCTTTGTGAAGCCCCTTGCCTGTGGCAGATCAGCCCCGAGACCAGTACGGCAGTGTGTAGCGGGCACACGGGTTTGCTGGTGCCTCCATGAAGGTTGCCTCGAAATGCAAAGTATCTGTTTTGTATGGCTGATTGCAGTTCTGTTACAAATAAGTCACCAACATTTTTAATTTCTTTTAAGGATGTAGTGTGTTTTACAAGGGGTCTTAGGGTGTTCGGAGGGGAGGCGTGGAGGAACAGATGAGACTTAGGGATGCGCAAAATGTGCGACGGGAACACTCGAAATTAAATAAGAGAAGAGAGTGTCCAGGAAGTGATTCTACTGATAAAGTTTTGAGACTCGTGAAATTAATACATGTCCAAATCCGATGTTTTAGCTGGCGTTTGTTGTCACGTTTGCATTTTTGTGGAGCCAGACAGCTCGTTGGATACCAATGGGTGTGTTAAAATGTGGAGTAAGAGAAGAGAGGAGAACGTGAGATGCCACTGTGTAGATTTTACTGTAAGCTTCAGAAAGGATATTTCAGTAGCACAAGGAAAATACTCTTCAAAAAATGACCAACATCAAATGTGATATGGTATTAAGAGGCAAGTGCATGTGACATCCTGGAGGAGAGAGGTTTGGTTTGTATTTTTAGCAGTCGAGATGTGGTGGACCATCTCACTGCAGTAGTGGGACATACAGGAATTTACCCAGTCTAGGGAAGGCTTTTAGAATAAAGCAAGAAATAGTATTGACAGCCCAAGAGTAATAAAGTAAGAAAAACAGAAGTTGGTTTTATTGTTCCTCAGATTAGAGACAAATAACTTGGGCTAGCAGACAGAGCTTCTTGTATTACCGGAAGGTGTATAATGCACCAGAGCTGCAGCTCAGCAAGCAAGAACAGGACTATGTGTTTCTGAGGAGGGGAATGGGATGCAGTGCCTGGCTCCTCTGCAGGGAAACTGGTTGAGTCTCCAGTTAATCATGGGAATAATTTGTCAAGCAGTATTTAATGGACAGCTTATGAGTGTGTATGTGGGCAGGGTAGCTTGTAAATTTGAATGTGCCTATTTTCTTTGACAGCAGTCAGTGACTGTGCTGTTTATTAATGTACTTTGAGAGGTCTTCTCAGACTTTTTGTGATCGGTTTGGGCTCTCTCAGATCAGTCAAAAAGAAAAGACAAAGCAGAGCAGGACTTCTCTGTTTACAATCAATATCATGCTTTTGTTTTCATGCAAATAGAGGAATTGTAATAGGCTTTTGCATGGGCCCGTTTGTACCACGCAGTGCAAGGCACTTGGTGAGGAGGGTTGGATTGTGAAGTAGGTGCCAATATCTACATGAGTGTTTTGGTCTGGAGCAGGAGAAGGCACTAGTTTGGTTCACAGGATGGTCTTGGTCCACACAAACTGGATTCCCTTTGGAGAAACCCAACTGGAAGCTTCACGTGCACCCAGTGTGCTCCAGACTCTACTTTGAACGTAAGGGGCCAGCGTAATGGTGCTTCGAACCTCTTATATGGTTTGGCATGTTTGATTCAAAGGATGAGACTCGATCAGTTAAAGGTAATGCCCCTAGATCATTGATATATAGGGTCCTTGGCACTAGCTGTTCCAACCTACACGTCTGTTCCTATTGCACCTCTTTATTTGTCAGCATAGGCAGAGGCTGAGTTTTCCACAGAAAGCGGTAGATTGAATTATGCTGCCTGGCCCAAACCCAGCAATCAGCTCTCATTTGAAGTGCTTCCTTCCAGATTTCCTCAGGGTTTGCAGTATAATTTGGGGGCCTTTTGCTGACGTCCAGTTCTGGCCTCAGAGTATTTGATTCTGGATTTTTAATGGAATCTTGATAAGTACGCTTTCGTCTGAGGTGTGTATATTTAGCAAACATATATTTATCAAGCAGAGGAAAATAATACATAAAATACGTAAAATATGAAATATTATTTTATATATGTATACAGTGCCCTTTTGCTGTTAGTTCAACTTTCAGGAAAACTAGTTGCGCTGCTTTAAACAAAAAAATATTTTCTGGAATATGCATTTTTTATCCAAGAGTACATTGGGTAGCAGATTGCAAAGCATGTAAATAAAATTTGGCTCATTTGGGCAGGCGGGAAGGGGAGGGAAGTGTGTGCCTCTCAGGCCTCAGTTAAAAACCTGAACTTCCTTTAAGCCAGAACTACATCAGCAGTGAAAGTGGGATAAGACTCACAGTAATTCAGCTTGATACAGGGATAGAGGTGGGTACATGTCATGACCATAACGTGCCAAGATAGAAAGGGAATTTCAGAGAAGAGTGAGAAGAAGGATTTCAAGTCTTCAGTGAGTATCTTAAGGAGGAGATGCTTAAGGCGAGAGAGTCAATGAAATGATAATAATTGGGGGGGGGTGGAGGGGTTCACAGCCATTTGGAGGTGATACGCTCCTTGGAAAAAATGGGTTCTTGTAGTTTAAAAAAGTGCTCCTAGGAGTAGGGGATGAAATTGGGAGGAAGTGTTTGCAGTGGTTACCTTAAGCTGTGCAGTCATTTCCCAGGGAAAGCAATGAATCCCACCACTAGTAAACACACGGTGGGGAGCAAGGCAAGGGACCAAATGATCTATGTGGCCTTTACTTTCTAGATTTGCTGAATCTCTGGTAAGGAATCTCACAGCATTCAGCGGCTATAGCAGATTTTTTAAATATTTCTTCCTGTTTCACGTTGAGTCTTCCATCACTCCAGAAGACTACAGAAATCAGCTGAAGTCAAGATCTAATTCCAGTGCTCTTTCCTCGCATGTCCCCTGCTCCCCGCTCGCATCCGCTGGATGTCCATTTCTGTAAGTTTTCCCTTCAGAACAAACCTATCATTTTTCACCACAGGATATTTACAGCTTCAATCAGTGCCAAATTCAATTGGCTTCTGATCTCATCGCTGGAAGTTATAGATGCAGATATTATTTGCACTGCGGTTAATTATGGAGCAATCAAACTTTGGCTTTTCCACTGTAATTTCCTCTGCCAGCTAATTTAATTAATCACCCCCAGCTCAGCTCTTCCAGCTGCGACCGGCAGGGTCATTAATTAGACATGTGGTGGTAGCTCACAGACCAGTTCCTGTTAAGGGGCTGCTGCCCACTTGATCTCTAAGGGAGCAATAGCTTTTTTCGAAGCATCCAGGCAGGATTTGAGGTAGCTGCCAGATTATTGTATTCCGCAGAAGCGATTCCCAAAAGATGGACTACAAGCAAACAGCAGGATTGCTGGGACTGCCGGCACTCAGTGAACCGGGCATGGTTTGGAGAAGCACGACTGGGATCAGTTCCCCACCGAGATGCGATTTAGGGTCTGACCTGGCGGTTCTCAGTGGCCCATCCTTTCTGGTCTGATCCAGGAGCTAAAAAAAACTGCTCAGGAACTTGATAGACCTCCTTCTGACTGTTTGTGGGAGCTGCCTGGCTTTTGTCAGATGGAAAATACAAAATTTCCTAACGCAGACAAGAAATGAAAACATGCATTTTAATTGCCAGATCACATCAGTAGTAGGAACTTTTTTTTTTCCCTGCTATAAAAGCCGTACAAAATAACCAGCTAGGTCTGTCACATTGTTTGGATGTCAGAATAATCAGTAATTATTGGGTTTCTTTGAGGATGGAAGAACCTTTTACAGCAGACAAAATGGGTTGATTACTTACAGCTTAAGAATGTCATCCTGACCATTATCAGCAGAGGGCAAGTGATTTGGAACGTGATGGCCCAGCCTAGTAGCCCTGGAAAGTCCAGGCATTTTGCAGGGAAGACAACAGATCCTTCGTCTTTGCTCTCGCATGGTCTGTTTTGATAGTCAGCAATAGCAGACCTTGCCATTGGGTTCTACTCTGCATCTGAAATATCAGAGCATCCTCCAAAGCCACCGTGTCCTCAGCCTGCAAATACAGTTGTAAGCATCCTCCGTTTCATTACCACGATCTTCTTTATCCTCTTTGGAGTGCCAGCAAAGCCCTTGGTGTTCCCATCACACCACATACTGGTTCTTGGAGCAGGTAAGCTGGAAAAGCTGAAAATCGCCAGGATAGTTGTAGCTGTTGGGCAGCTTTTTCAACAACATACGACAGCTAGCTAGTTTTACTGCACTTTGATTTCAAACCTGTTGCAGAGCTGTCATGTCTAATCAGTGCATCTGTCTGCCAGCAGTAGATTGCTGATGGATTAGTTGGACTCTCCCCCACTTCTTTTCAGAATAGACAAACTCCGCTCAAGACAACTGTTTTAATCATCTTGGGTCACAAAGCCTCCTTTCAGACTTTTCTGTCCAAAACATCCATCAACCCCACCCAGTAATAGTAAACTGAAAATAAAAAAAAAATCAGTTCCCTTCACCATGTAACTAACTGTGCCTTTTTTAATGGCAAAATGGCACTGTGGACTCAGGCAAGCTCAAGCTCACTTTTCTGAAGGAGGAGAAGGTGTTTCTGAGGCAGCCCTCCCTTCAAATGCATCATACTCTTCACCGGTGGCTTTTTTTTTCTTCCTTGTATCTCTCAGAAGATTCCCTTAGTGTGAACTGTTTGGGGAAGATGCTTTCAATACAAAGTCCTTTCCTTGCTGGCAGTCAGGGAGAGCTTTAGGGATTTTCACAAAGACGCGGTTCAGCAACTGTTTCAGAGTGGAGGGGTCACATCTGCTTTTACCATCACAAGAAGACAAGGAAGATTGTTGACATGTTATCACCATCAAAGCCCTGAATGAGAGAGATTTGTAATTGATAAGAAAGCAGCCTGTCTCTTCAGAGATGCTCTACACCTTGCTTTGGAGCAGAAGTTAGTACTTCTACTAGACATCAGTGCGTACAAACTTCAGCAGGTAGCAGCCAGATCACCATGCTAGGTACGCTCCTTTTGGAAAACCTTTCTCAGCTTGAAGTCGATAGTCTCAGAGCTGGAAATGCTGCCGCTGGAAGGAGCGGGGCCCATGGGGATCTGATATCTTTATCTTTAAAAGGTACTGCTAAATAATTTGCAGCCCAAAAGCAGGACAACTGCCAGCATTAACTAAAAGATAATCCACTGTGAAGACCTGAATCTGGAATGGTCCTCAGTTCCTCATTGAAGAAAAGCAGCATCTGAAATTCCTAAAATAACCATCGGTGTTCTATAGGCAAGCTGGAAAATTAGTTTGTTTTTGCTCTGCAAAAATTAGAATTGCACTTGGTCTTGATCAGTAGATTGCAATCACCCTGTGCTTCTTCACGTACTCATCTCACTTGGTTTTGTTTTATTTGAGCAATAAATATCTTAAATCTTCCCAGAGCTATTGCACGTCTTCTGTAGAGACTCATCACAGTCCTGCCAGGCATTCATCAAGGCTTCCAATGAACTACCGCATTAAGTATTCCTCTGCTCCTTATCAATCAAAACAGTTCACTTATAACTTTACTTTTTCCCCCTGAAGTAATCAAAATCTGATATTCCACAGATTGCAGAAAATTGTCACTGCTGTATTCTGTGCTAATCCATCACATGAAACAGGCATAATTTGGGCATCAGAAGAGCATTAAATGTTTAAATAAGCAAGAGCCAGTCAATGAGAGAGTCCATTAACCGATTGAGATGACAGGGCAGAAAAATGTTTGGATCACAGGTATGTTGGGAATCACAGCACAGACCTTACAGAGCAATGGGGCATCTACATTCTGCAACAGGTGCAAGGTTTCCTGTGTTCTTCATGATATTGCTCAGATTTTCAAAAGAAATACATAAGACAACAGAACGGCATGAGGTTCTTTAGCTTAAGCTGCAGTATGAAACTCATTCAGCTTTCTGCGGAAGATAGTCCAGGAGATAGTTAAAGACTTCATCACTTTCTTGTAGCCTTGTTTTCTTTTGTACAAGCTTGTAATAACTTTCAGGAGTTGCTTGTCTATTAGTGGTGAGAGAAGGGAAAAAAAGTCCTTTTTATCCAGTAGACTTGAGCAAAACATACTCCTTTGCGATCCTCATTTCTTGAAATAACTGCTGTGAGAGTACATGCAATGGGCAGCCCCTACGTGATGATACTGGCTGGTGTAGACACGTGTGTAAGATGATTCACTAGTTATTGAGAAGTGCTGGGGGACGTGAGTCCACCTTAAACTATGACAGGTGATGAGGAGACTTCCGCACAGTCACTTCTCAGCCTGAGGGGTTTTTCTCTATGAAACGCCAATTCCAGTGGATTCAGGAGAAAATTCTCCATGGAGAGGCCGTGGATGTGAGATTTCTTGTGCCTTTATTCTGTGGCAAGGACCCAATCCAAAAGTCTTCTTGGTGGAGGAATGATGGTCCTCTGGTGAGTATTACGATCCTCTTGTGATTTGACGAAGCATCAGCAAAGTAGATGTTGAGTTGCACTGGATCAAGGATATGATTTGTGTGTACTCGCAGCCCTCAGTTCTTCAATCCTCTCCTATTTGAGTCAAGTTGCATTTTAAACTAATTTCCCCTTCTAGTAGTAATTACGTGTACACCATTTCCCTTCGCTCAGTGTTGTAAAGCAAGCTCTTCGTTTTCAAGGGGAATAAATACGACGTGCAATTGATGGAGTTATGCAGCACCAGAGTGTTTTGCACCAATCCAGGGACACATCTTATCTTCAAAATAAAAAAAGAACTATTGTAATTAGAGTGTAAGCCTTCTTTTAAAAGGGTGACGGGCAAGGGGAAATTATAAAGACTTGAGACAGTAATTATCGGCCACTGAAAATAGCAAATCAAGCTGTCCATACCAATATCCCAGAGGAAGGTGCTCCAGGAGCCGCGGAGAGGGGTTAGATTAGGGGTGCCGGGGTGCGAGCCCTCTGAGCCGCGGAAGGTGCTGATTGTAGTTGTCAGTTTTCTGCTGTTATAAGCTCTCCCGCTATAAATACAGCCCAGCCACCCTCGTCTTAAAAGGATCCTTAAACCTTCCTTTTCTCCCCTTCCACCGCTTCAAGAAACACAGCGGCTGACAGTCCAAATGTTTGAAATAATTGGATTCTGCATTCTAATTCATCTGTAAAGTATTCGTTGATTAAATTAGCCTAATAGATATTATTTCTTACATGACTGCATAATTTCATCCTGATTGGATCACTATGGCACTAACGAGTCCCTCCATTTACTATTGACTTGAGAATCACAGAAGGCTAGAGATAACTATCATCTTGTTTCCATTTTTTTCTTTCCCAGGCTAAAAGTTAAACTGATTTATACTAAAAGGGCATACAGCCGATGGCTCAGGTACAGTTGTACTTTAGTCTTTGAGACCAGTGTTAGAATGAAAAAAATATCGGTTTATATAATCTTGAGCCCTCTTTTATTTACTCAGTGGGTTGTTCTGAAGCAGAAAGATTAACTGACCATTTAAATTCCTTCGGGGGAAAATGGAAATATTTTTAAATAAAATACATTTTATTATCTCATCAAAACAGATAGGCGCATTGCAAATGAACCTCATAAGGACTGCACACATTCAGGGAAATGAAAATACTCCTTTAAAGATAATGTTTCAACGAAAGTGGTTTTAGTCTCTATTAGTAAGATTTTTCTTTGAGCTGCAATTTGAGTGCAACCAAAAGAAAGAAAGAGGAAAACAAAATGGTATTCAGCTTTCTCGCTAAATGAGAGCAGAAATTTCTTTCCTAAGTAAGAAGGAGCTACCTCGGAGTCCCGCTCGTCTTCCATAAGGATGACAGGCTCACGCCCCTCTAGCTCTCTGCATGCCAACCACCCGACCCAAGCAGACCTCCTTCTGCAGAGGGTTTTTGTTGGGAAGGGGTTAACAGTACGACTGGCTTTTTCCCCTGCCCCAGTGGCTAGAAACAGCTGGTGGGTTTTGTATAGCGCCGGTGAACTGAGCAGTCGAAAGAAGTTTTTGGCAAACACTCGGCCTGCCTGGGACAAGAAGAGGTGGGTCAACTCAGGAAACCGTTTTCATGAGCAAACGGGGGGAAACAATGACCGCTCAGCAGGAACAGAAGGGAGACCCGCTCCCGCTGAATAGCTCCCCCAAAAAAACCCGGCTCAAAAGGAAGAAGGTCCATTCGCTTCTGGGAATCCAATAAATTGTTTCAGGAAGTGAAAGTCTGTCCAGGCTAATGGAGCCGTGATTGACAGGTGGTTCTCATTACGGCGCCCATCAGGGGACAAAGTGAATTCCAATGTTATTTAAGAGGTTAAGTAGAAATAAGATGCAGGTGACAGCCCAAGGCTGAGGCATCGTGCACTGCTCTTCCTAAGGTGGTTTTTTTTTTTTGTGAAGAGCCTCTGCAAAATTCAAAATGACTGGGGGCAGGGGCAGTTTGGCAAGTAAAATTTGGTTCTACCGTGACTAATGATGAGCTTACCTGGCTGCATTTGAGAGGGAGCAGGGAAAAGAAGGTTGCTTTGGTAATTCTTGTGTTGGAGAGTTCCTGTTCCTTACGTCCACGTAACGTGGATGTTACGTCTGTCAAGGAGGTGCAGCGAGAGGTGAGCTTCCAGCACTGGCTACCACATCCTGATGCTCTTGGGCATCCCAGCAGAGGAGGAGGAGGACAAAGCGCCGTGAAAGACTGTAGTGGTTTGTTGTTCTTGTCACAAGCTCAGAAGATCTTGGGACCCTTTTCCCGGGCCCCCACAAGAGCATCTCGTAGCGCTCAGAGTACAAAACAAGTACAATCATATGACATTTATCTGCTATTCGTGCTTGTGCTGTGGCGGCTGACGAGAGCAAATCACAAAGCTTTTAGTTCAGTCAGAACAGATTTGAGGTAATTGTGAATTGAAATATGCAGAGGCCACCTAGGGTTGGGTCAGGTTTCCGGGTGCGTTTCTCCAAGGTCTGAACCTAGCTTAAGAATGAAAAGAAAAGGAAAATGCACTACCAGTGGCTGGGATTGCCTTCTGTTCCTGACCAGGAGGCATCTTTGTATTGCCGTAGGTTACAAAGCTGAAACTAAAGTCTGTTTCTAGCCTTGTTCAGCAGAAAATGAAGGCAAAATTGCTTTGCAAAGCATCCAAAACACAATGTTATTTGCATTGACTATAAGCACCAAGAAGTGGTTTAAGCTGTGAGCAGAGATTTAAAGCAGATCTGTATATATGCTGAAGATGCTAAACCATACAGGCTATTTATTTCTCTCTGCTCCTGCGTTTTTCCCTTTTCTGAACGCCCAAGTAAGCAGCATCGGGTGTCTTAGCACTTGTGGATGTCATGGGGTGGGAAGCTGAGGGATCTGCTCTGAGTCACGGTATTGATAGAATATTGCATGGTGCATGGTCAGATACAAGGATGTAATTTAACCAAGAGGTTCACGGCTGGCTTGTGAATGACAGTGAAACTCCCAAGTATGACGTGTGTAATAAATCTGGTTCGATGCAGAATTAATGTGGTATTCAGAATGATTATTTACCATTTGAAGTTCAGACGTGACTGTGTACGAGAAGTAAATAGCTGTGCACAAGGCACTGGGGAAGGGCACTTAGGAGAAAAAAAATACCCACTTGCATTGTTTCACAAGTGCATTCCCGGGTAATACTAATGAGAATTGCACTTTAAATACAGGATTGATTTGTGATGAGATCAGCTCTAAAGAGTACATTTGTGGAATGATAACCTGATTGGTGGCGCTGCCTCTTGAAGGGCTGAAGGGGTCTAATTGGCATATAACGCACTATAAATTTATTAGCAGCTTCTGCTTTCCCATTGGCGGACCTTCTCCTGCTAACCACCAGGAAATTACCAATTTTCAGGAGTTAGTCACTCAAGTCGCACTGCGTCTGGGTTTTAAAAAGAGCCTACATCACTGCTCTTATAAATCCTGGCTTAGAGCTTTCTACATCAGTGGCTGGCTGGAAGTTGGTCACTTCTGTAGTGGACAACTTGAGCACCGTGTGTTTGCTATTCAACTTCTATCCTCCTTGGCTTGTTCCTCCTTCCCACCTCCTTGCCGCAAACCCAAGTTGCACAAAGAGTATTAGGAGGTAACTAATCAGTTTGGCAGCCCTTGGGCTGCAGCTGCCACAAACCAGAAATTACAGGTTTTTGGCAGTTCACGTTCCGGGCTTTGATGTACTTATTGATACATTCAGCCCTGGGGCATATTGGGCAGAAGAGGACATACCCACTATTTATTTTTTTCGGGAGCACAATAGAAATATTCAGGAGCCGATGTAATTATTTCGGTGACTTTGCTTTTAAGATTGAGTCACAAATTAGAAAATAATATTCACATGTTTCTTCTAATTGGTAACAGATTAGGGGTATTTTATCTTTTTTAAATAATTTCCAAATGTGTCCTGAAGAGGGATTTGCAGGGAAGTAGCTGAAAGAGAGAGGGCACTTATGCCCTCAGAGCACTTGGGCAAGAGGCTTTAATTCTTAAATTCTGGCTTTAATTCTGGCACACAGCTTTTAAATCCCTGCACACCTCTCTCCAGAGGTGCTCTCGAAGTGGAACTTGCTGTCACTTTTGGCAGGCGTCTCCAGTGCAGATTTTCTTTTCTGTCAGGTTTTAAGTGGGTTTCCCACTGTTAAGCACCAACTGTATGGCTTGTAAATCATAAAAGCCTAAAGGTTTGCACATGATTAATAGGCAGAGGTGCACAATTAGAAATGGCTCAGCAGTACCTGAGCGCTTGAGTGTCTTTTGAAAGCCGAGCCCATTTCTAATCTCGCCTTTTGGGGCACATTTGGGCAACCCCAGTGTTGCGTGTCCCATTGTTGAAAATACGCAAACAAAAAAACCCACACTGCGGTTTCATTTTTTAGGTAGAGAGGAAACCTCATGGGTTTCTGTGGATGTTAACTGCTGAGGATTTCTCAAGTATTTCTCTTTTTTTAGTCTTAGTTGCTCAGGTTAATTCTTCATCATCTTTGCATTTTCAGAAATGTGAGCTGGTCTACCAACAGTCTTTTTTAAACTAATTGTCGTTTGTGGTTTTAGAAAGGCATCAAACACCTGCAGCCCACTAAAACTGAGGCAAAGTCCCATCGCTTGCTGAACAGCGAGAACACCTCAGGATATCTAACTTGCCGAAGAGAGGCATCATTTTTAGTAAATAAAAGTAGTCATTAAAAAAAATGTGACTAATGGAAGAGTCTGATGACGTTAACGATTTCTGTGGAGTCCTTGGCATCGGTGAGATGTAGGAGGTGGCCAAAGCAGCTGAAGAAGTAAGCGTTAGAGATGGCGTGGTGGAACAGGCAAAGGTGTGTTGGTGGAGAAGGGAAGATGTGTCGGAGAGGAAGAGGGATGGGATGTATTGGAATGGGATGTATGGGATGTATGGGATGTATGGGATGTATGGGATGTATTGGAATTGCCAATGAGGAGACGTTGGAAGGTGAGGAGAGCAGAGGGGAGAATTAGACAGCAGAGGGGTCCCTGTAGCATCTGAAGAAAGGGGGTCACAGAAATGCTGCCCATGGGGATGGTCAGGCTACTTCCCAGCCCTCTAGACCTACAGCTGCAAACGTGCCTGCTTTCCATTGCTGACTTGTGCAGAGCAAGCATTTGTTTTTATTTGCTTGCTGCTCCAAATGTGTTTTTCTTCACAGTCTAAGCTTAAATACAATGTTTATTACTTGTATTTTCTCTTTTACACCTTATATAAATTCAGCGTAATGTTGGGGCTTTTTTTTTTCCCCAAGTACTCCAAAGAGCATCATCTTATTGCTTCTGCTGGAATTAAGATAATATTAAAGCCCCCTGGAAGAGCTTTTGTTTTTCCTTGTAAACCAAACTATAGGAGTTATTGGTAACAAAAGGGTCGAAATTGTCAAGAAATTTTTGAAGGTCTTTGTGAAGAGTTGTAATTAGACTGTCCTCTTTCAGTTCCTGATCCTCAGGTAAAGGTTGCGTTCCTATTCTGCAGCCCACAACATATGTTTTCCATTTCAGATCACTGAAGCCACCTTGGTGTGTTAAGCAAGCTCTTGTTTGAGATCTCTGTAATGTCTACGCTGCAAGCTTGTCAGCCCTTTGGGTAGACCTTGGAGGGTTCCCCCCCCCCCCATTATTTATAAGGCGTTGGTGCATTCATAGTTATGCTACTTCTCCACCTTACAGCGTTATGAGCAGAGGAAAAGCTCCATTTCTCTTCTCTCATCTGTTTATGATGTGATACGTTCCAAAGCAGATCACATCAGCAACTGTTATGGTATCCTTAATGCACTGTGATAGTCGCATCACGGGAGGAGCCGCTGGAAAGCACATCGCTGATGTACATCCCTGTTACATGCCACATTACTCAGGGTCTGTGGGAACCTCTCTTGGCTACCTCGCTCTGTCTCTCACCTGGCACAGATTATTGAGATTTATGCATTGAAATATTTGTATGTCACTTCTCCCCCCCACCCTCCTTTGAATACTGTGCAAGAGCTTCTTCTAATATGAACATGGAAGCAGAAGCCTGGTTTGGGGTGAAAATAGTCAGATTTTTAGACATGAATAACCAAGATAATAGACTACCTTCATTTCCACAAAACATTTCCTAATAGTTCATTTTTAGTTCTGTTAGCTGTTCAAAACTATTGCCGCGTTTTGTGTGAAAATTGATTTCAAATGGAATTTTCATATTTTTTCCTAAAAAAAGAAGTAAAAAAGTATGTAATGATTTCTTGAGCTGTATTTAAAATACTGTTGTGTTAAGTATAGCCTTCCTATAGGAGAAAATTGGTGTTAACAAATTGCAAATTAATGGAATCTTCTAACCTGAGTGACTGTATATCAAATTGTAAATTGAAATTTCCAGTCTGTGTTTAGGTACTGGCACAATGCAATTTGATTTATACACTTAAGACATCAGGTTAAGTATGGTTACACATGAATAATGAAATCCATTAGATACATGTTTGCAATTACTATTCTCTGCATATATATATATATTACTGCAAACAAGGAAGAGGCAAATACACTCCTTGGTTTTAGTATTTCCATGCAACTGTTGTAGAGCAGCTTTTGGCTTTTTTTAGGTAATATTTGTAGTATGCCCAGGTGTTGAGATTGACTGCCCAAGAAGTGGGGGCAGTCCATCTACGTATCTAGAACCACACAGCAATATCTCACTTATTAGCCTTTTTTCTGGTAGCCAGCACAGTGGTATGTTTTGGGTTAAATTTTACATGGATGTTTATATGCATATACATCAATACCTAGATAAAAGGAATCAGATCATGAACTCAGTAGTTTTTCTGTTGGTCAGCAGAGGGTGGGTGGAAAGGAGCGGTCATTCATGGCAGTTGTATTTCAGATTCTCGTAAGGTCTCTGCTTGCACGTCTCTAGCAGAAACCCATCTTCCTCCATTGTTCACAGTGCCTTTTTAATTGTTTTCACCAAGCTAAGTGTTTAAAATCCTTAGAGTTCACCATTGTTAGGTTTTTTTCCTCCTAAATGTTGCTGGTAATGCTGTTTAAAAAAATTCTGGGGCTTTGGGGCTTAGTGGAAAAATACAATTTGTGGCATTCTTCAAGCTTTTTGTTAAATCTCTAGGGACTGTTTTCATTTCACATAGTTGCACAGAACAAAAAAAGCTTGGATTTGTATTGAGAAAAGACTTAACCAGCTTGCAGGGCTTACAGTTGTCACACTTAGGATCTTTATTCTTAACTTAATAAGCCTTTTCTTAGTATCTGCAGTATTCCCTACCGTTGTATGTCACACAGCTTTTGCTTAACTTTATGCGGAGTAAACCTCAGGTGTGATATATTTTATTGAGCATACCCTAAAAATTATTAGATTGGGTGTCGTGCAATGAAAACATAAGTTTGCTGCAATTTTATGTGATATATCAGAGCCCACAATTGCAGGATATTTATCTAAAAAGCCTGAAGTCAGTAAACCTTGATGTCTCAGCCAGGCTGGTAATTAATGTTGCGCAGTAATAAATCCTGCAGGTGTCTTAACACCTAAGGGAGAGCTGCTGGTTGCTCTGTGGCATCACTGGAAGGCTAACCTAGAAATGCAGAAATAGCAGCTATTTTGGAGCCTTATGTAGGGGGATGCTGTCAGAAGAGAGGGCAAAGAAAGTGGAGAAGCTCCACTGAATCTGAATTACGATTATACTGGTGTCACGCAAGACATGAATAATTTGAGAAGCACATTCAGCTTTGCACATATGAGTGATCTCTGTCCATCACGCACAGTAGGGCTTTTTTTTTTCCCTTAAACACACAGCTATAAAAGGAAAACTGGAAAGTGTAGTAGTAGAGCTAATGGTAGAGAAGATCCTGACCTGTGGGCTTCAGAAAACAACTCCCTGAAAGTGCAAGGGGCTTTGGGCATGCTTCTGATGGGAAGCTGCCTTTATTTGTGTCTTTTGGGGCTGGTGTTTTGGTTTGGTTGCTTGAATAGGTCTGATGGTAGGAGAAGTAACTTGAATTTGGCATATTTTTACGGCACTGAATTGTGTCTTTCTGTCTCTCCTCGCTGGTGGACAAAAATTTGCAGGTTTAACAGCGGATCGAACGTAGTCCTCAGCCAGATAACTTCCCTGGCAAAGACAGTAATTAAATCATTTCCAAGCTGGTTTACTACGCTGCTCGCCTGGAGAGCCTTGGTCCAGAGTCCAGGACAAGACATGGGTTGGCTTATCTGCCGCTTTCCTATAGGGCTGGTCTTCGTCCGTCAGGGATGTTTAACTTGTAAGAAGTAATAAGCTTAATAGGTTGACTTTATTTAATTATTAATGATCCCTTTCTGTCCTTACAGCTCATAAAACACCCTGTAGGTTGGCAAAACACTCATAATATTGATCAGGAGCCAGAGAGATATTTATTTCCTCTTTGCCCCAGCGCCCATAAATCTTGGTCCTTTTCCTCGGCAGGCGGGATTTACAGTGGCCTGTTTCTTAAAAGCTTTTCGTAATTAAGGAATAAATACCCATCGGTCTTTGTTTGCTGTCTGGAGCCCTCTTGTTTGCCGGGGACCTATATATCCCTGGTGGGCTTGTGCACCTTCCCCCTTAGCAACGCAGCCGGGGAGAGAAGGCATGCATGCTAGGAAGCAGTCAACTGCTAAGCACTTACTTTGCAATAGAGTGGGGTCTTCTCCTGCAGAGAGAGGAAGCCCCTGTGTTTTCTCAGCATATTGTTCCCAGCTTCTCTTCCATGCCTCTCCTCCCAGTTCCTGCTTTGCTTGGGGCAGGAAGACACTTTGGAAATTCCTTGCTGCTAGCCCTTTCTTCTCGCCTTCTCTTCTCCCCCCTTCGCTCGTTGCAATTAAAAACATCATGAACCTTTCCCAACGTTTCAATCCTGTCTCCCCCCCGCCGCCCCACCTGATGTTTCTCTTTTACCCATCCCAACGTTGCATCGCTGACCCTATCCAAAGCGATGCGGTATATAGGATGTGTGCAGGGTCATCGCGAAGGGGTTTGTTTAAACGGCAAGGCCCGGCACAACCGGCTGCCCAGCGCTGGTCATTAGGTGATGCATGCTTCTTGCATGCTGGACCACGAAGCTAATGACACATTCTGGGACTCTCCAGGAGTTTGGGAGGTACGGGGGTTAGATTTACTTCATTTCTTGGAAGAGACACATTAACCTTGTCAGCTGGCCAACAGGACAGAAAATTTGGCAGTGCTCTTGCTGAGCTGGCCAGGTTACTACTGCGTTAAACAGTTATACTTCAGTGAGCAACCAGAAATGGCCACACACGGGCACGGCACCTGCACAGCAACGCTAGAGACACCATTAGAGGCCTCCTCAGTTACAGAATTATTTTGTTTAGCAAGAGAAGAAAAGATAAAAAATTTCAAGAGCTCTTTAGTGTTGGCAGGGGTGTGAAGGGTAAAACTTCACTTCAAAATGCCTGCACCAAGCCTGCTTGGTATTTCTGATGGTGGGAAATCAATGCTCTGCTGTGGTAAATACCTGCTGTCCATTAAGTTTTTAATGCAACCTTTCAAAATTTCATCGAGCCTTTTAACAAACAGTGAGTAATTTTAGATAACAGGGAAGTGACACAACATCTTTGTCATCCTTGTTATCGCTTTGGTAAGAACAAGACTGCTCTTGCGCTGGAGCTGTTGAATTTTGATGGCAGGTTCTCAGGCTCACCATCCACGGGCTGTTTACACAAGCTATTCTAAGTCTCCATATGAACATGGCTTTTATTTCCACCCTGCACATCCTTTTCTTGTTTGCCTTTCGTGCCTCTCAGTCAAGTATATGAGAGGGACAAATGAAGTTGAAGGCAGAGGTGAACAGGAGCAAGGAGGAGTAGGATGGAGAGTCGATACCAGCGGTACGAGGCTGCTGCTGGGATTTGTCGGGTGTAAAACCACACGCATTTAACCGAGATGGGAGAGCCACACGGTGCACTCCACGGGGCTGAGCTGTGTAGGACATGGGCTCCTAAATGAGCATCTCTGGTGCAAACCCACAAGTGGGGAACGCAGTGTAGCTCCTGGAGGGAAGCTGTGCTCTAAGCAAATCTACTTTTTATATTCTCTCATGCTACCTAGTTAACACTCCTCCCTTACGGTGCCCGGTATTTATGTTTCCAGATAATAATGATGTGATGTGGCTGGCAGAGTAATTTAAATAATTGGACGTTATCTTGAGAAGCAAGCACCTAATTAGATCAAAATAAACGGAGAACTGAAACTTTCATCTGTTTCTAATAACCCTTTACCTATGTACAGTATCGCTGCCGTGGCAGAGATTTCATTATTCACACCACTGTATGTACTTAAGAGTTCACTAATGATGGAGCCTGCTGCAAGAGCAAAGAGCTTGGTGGTATTTTTTGGCCGGAGCTTAGTGGTTCATTCCTCTCCTGGTACTGCAGAGTATTTTGCAGTCTTACCCTGTTGTATTTGGGCCTTGAATAAGGGGTGAGGTTTGAAGTTTGTATCAGCAGTCTGGGTTTGAATGCATAGCTTCAGAGATAAAAGGCTCAAAGAAAGTCTGATCTTATAACTGTATTTTTTCTTTCTCTAAGTTTGTCTAGGAGTTTGTAATCTATTAATTCCTTTATGCATATGCATTGGAAAAAAAAGCAGCTAGCATGATCACTGAAGAAAAGAGAAGTCATTTTAGTATGCAGGAGGAAGAGGCAGCTCACACGTTCTCCAGCATTGGGTATCATCAGGACCATCTGAGCACATGATGATGTTGCCTCTCCAGCACACTGGCTTTAATCTGGTCCTGAGAAAAAGACTCCGCTGGATTTTAAAAGTTCAGTAAAAGAGTCTTGGTTTAGCTTTGACAACTACAACTGAAAGTCTCTGGTGTTGAGGAGGTTGTTTAGAGTGGAAGTTCCCAGGATTACAGCTAAGGAACGAAAACGAGGGAAATATTTACTAGCCGATGTACGTTTCCTTTATTTTTAGGGATTGGTTCAGTGTCTTTCTCCTGATTAGTTGCTCTTCCTCACATTTCCTCGTACTCTTATTCAGTTGATTTATTTAAAGGTATGTCAGTGCTGGCTGAAATGAAACACTGTGCCTCCTCTTCTTGCTTATTGCTGACCGCTCCAATAATTCATTTTTTAGCTCATTAGCTAACAGGGGATGTGAACAGTGGTCCTCCAGGGAACTGCAATGAGGTTAAGTGATCTACTGCTGACAACTCTGCTCTTGGACTGGCCTTCCTTGGGGGAAATGAAACCTCAACCAAGACAAGCTGTGGATCCCAGAAGTGAAATTGGGGTGTCAGAGCAACAATTACAGTATTTCTGTCTTGTTGTCAGGGTTTCAGAGATGAACGCGAGTGGCGGAGCTGAAGCTGTCTTCCAGGGAAGTCCCCAGGACTTCCTGTTCAAAATGAAATGGTTTGTGCTAGAGGTGTAGGGAGGATGTCTGTGGACATTGGTTTTCCAGATATTAATTCAAAAATTGTCCCTCTATGTTTTGGCTGTCTGTGAGATGTGGGCAAGCGTGCTTTTCCTCCTACCTCTGCGACAAAGTTTTGTTTTCTACCAGAAAATCCAAATGACCTATCTTTCTTGTGCTCAGTTTGTACAGCTGAAGAAGACCTAAATCTCATTCAATAGCTGATGTCAGTGACATGCTGTCCCCAAATGTCTGAGGCTTTTAGAACACCTTTGTTTTTGTTTGTAGTGTTGGCTGTGTTCCCACCACAACCCTTAACGTGACTCCAGAGGTAGAATTGGGCCTTAATGAACTGGTTACTTGATCATACTGAAGGAGAGTGCCTTAAGGAAAAGGACCATTTGCATCCTCTCCATCACTAATGCAAGTGGCAGCATGTTCCCTTTCCGATTAGATTTATTTTTAAAGGGGTTTTCTGTTCTTTTTCCAGCCTTTTGAGACAGTAGGACAAACATGAGCAGGACTGGGTCGTTGGTGGCTATCCTGCTCTCTTGCAGCCTTCCAAGAGCAGCAGGATTGCCTTTGCACTGCTCCCATGCAATGCACAGCAAATGCGAAATTTGTGCCGATGAATTTGTAAACCAGCAGTCTAAAGCTCTGAAAGCCTCCGCCTGAACTTGGCATTTATTGTCTCTATTTTGGTACATACCATAGCGTCACCATTACGGTTTAAGGTGAATTATGATTATAAGAGGGGACACTTGTGTAAAACAGCTTTACTTGTAAACAGAAAGGGACATCGCTTCAAGCCACGGTGATCGCAGCAACCGATGCTCTGACGGGAGCCAAAAGTTACTATCACTCAAAAGATGGTCTGGGGGAGAGGGGGGATTCATTTGCAGACTCTTGACTAGGCTAAAAAAATGTTATTAGTTATGTGCCTGAGGTATATTTTGCCTTTAGGAAGTGTGGGCATACGAGAAATAAATTCCCTAAGCCCTGATGTGTGTGCCACTGTTGCAGAATAGCACAGGTTGAATCACTTCATTTTTCAGTCTGGCACGTTTTAAACATGTAGTGGATATATTGGTTATACTCCCAGTATCTCTACACATGTTTAAAAAACATATGAGATATTTGCTAAACATCCTTGAAGATACTCTAGATGGATAGCGGAAGCAGAACTGTTGCAGTGTTGCAAGAATGCCCATTTTATTGTAAATAACTGCATGTTACTTTATCCTCCTCATGGCACTTGTTCTGGTTTGGTTTTTTACCTTAAAAAAAATACAAATACAAAAAACATGAATTAAAGCTGCAATAGTAGCAGAAGTCCTTTTCATCCTCCTCTCCATCTGGAATACCCAAACTGATACTCCGTTTATCAGATCCTGCCATCAAAGGTTAATTTGCAGCTCCCCAAATGTTTTGGGTTTTTTTTTTTGGTGTGTCTTTTAGCTTGCAGGAGTCATTCAAAGGTTTGATTTAAATGAAGCACTCTTTGTGTTAATTTTCTGTTTGCACTTTTTTTCTAAACAAAAAAAAAAAAAGGCCCTGGATGTGTTTGCAAGGTAAATTGCGGTGGGGTAGAGAAGCGGATGCTTTGGGAAGCTGTGCCCGAAAGCATCCAGGGAGGTCAAAGCAAGGTCGCTCCACATGTACCAGGAAATGATGCAAAACTAATCCAGATTTGCTGTTGGAAGGATCTGTTTACATAAGTATTTAAAAACAGATTAGGGCTAACCTGACACTAGATTACTGGGAGGAGTGTAAACACGGCTGAAAGGCGTAAACAGAGCTTGGCCTTTTGTACTCCAGAGGAGAAAATCTGTCACCAGTAACAAGTTGCCTGGCTTAGGTGATGTATATGGTTTTCACAGGCCGAACAGATTACCTGGGGTACCTTTAAATGGGACTTTGTCTAGGGCTAGATGTCTTAGATCATATAATTGTATGGTAATTTTTTTAATGGAGAGTTGAGGGACTTGTTTGTAGTCCTTGTCCTCCTGTAACCTAATAGCACCCAGAAAGCTTTTGATAGTTCTTTGACATATCAGGAGGAAATGGTGCTTCAGAGTATTGTTTTGGTGGTTTGCATTTTGGAAAAACAAACAGAGGAACCATCCGTGTGCCTTTTGCATTGGAAACATTACAGAACTTGCAGAAGGAAAAAAGCACCCCTGCAAGCAAGGCTGTGTCGTTCAGGGCTTGCTTTCCTGTCTGAAATGCTAGCCCAGGTGCTGGGTTACTTCTGGTCCTAGGTACAGAAATTTGGTGCGTTTTCTGTAATGTATTTTGCAGCACAACCTCAATGTGGAACCAAGCTGTTTTGTCTTTGGTCTTCACGATGGTGAGCACTCTTGCACTGACCTCTTGCCAGCCCTCAGGGCAGCTCGGGGTTTTTTAAGACCTCGTGGCTGTTGTGATCTTACGACCCCGTAAGCAAGGCATCCACCCAGAGGGACCTCGGGCATTGCAATAACACGGCTCAGTAACGATGAGACGGGTGACGCAAATATTGCTGCAAATTTAAGGTTTGGGTGAACTGTTTGTATGAGGGCTTTCTTGCCAAAAATTTGAAGGGGAATAATTTTCTTGTTGGTTAACCACTCTTTGCTAGCATACTGGTAGCTGAACTGCCACCGTTTAGAGGCAGCTAAGCCAGGTTAGAGTGACCTGTCTCCTTTGGCTTCTCTAGGGAAGAAAAAGAGCGCTGGATACGTGCGAAATACGAGCAGAAGCTCTTCCTTGCCCCGCTGCAGTGCCTGGAGCTTTCTCTGGGCCAGCATCTCCTGAGGGCTACAGCTGAGGAGGATTTGCGGACGGTCATCCTGCTCCTTGCCCACGGGACTCGGGAAGAGGTGAATGAGACCTGCGGAGACGGTGATGGGCGCACTGCCCTCCACTTGGCATGCAGGAAAGGAAATGTGGTGTTAGTGCAGCTCTTGATTTGGGTAAGTACGTGGTGTCCAGGGGAAGGGGCTGGCTGGGTTGGGTTTCACTTGGCTGGTGTCCTGAGTCTGGATGTTCCTTACTAAACGCTCTCAAAAGACAGCACCGTGATAAAAAAAAGTATGTTTCTGCCTGTCTGTTGCTTGATGGAAAGTAGAGGAGAGCGTAGGAAATGAGGAAGGAGAGGTTCCCCTAGCGCCTGTTTGAAACGCCACCGTGGCAAATTTTTTCCACACTTCAGCATTTCCCCATAGAAACCTTTAAGTACGTGACTCAGTGCTGCTCACGTTGCCAGGCTGGTATCCTGCCCGCTCCCTCTTCTCCCTCTCCCCATCCTCCCTTAAATTCAAACCTGTCTGTCCCAAATCCGCTCCCTGTACTTTAACGTTCTGGTGGCACCACGGCTTCCAACAATGCATCTCTTCTCTCTGTAGTATGGCGTTGACGTGATGGCACGCGATGCCCATGGAAACACAGCGCTGGCCTACGCCCGGCAGGCCTCCAGCCAGGAGTGCATTGACGTTCTCCTCCAGTACGGCTGCCCCGACGAGCGCTTCGTCCTCATGGCCACTCCAAACTTGTCCAGGAAGAACAATAACCGGAACAACAGCAGCGGAAGGATGCCCACCATCATCTGAGGAGCTCACCCGTGTATTCGCTGACCTGAATTACATCCGCAGCCTCACGTTACTCCATCCCCATCACAGCTCTGCTCTGTGAGTCTGGTAACTCTCCTTTTCCCTTTTCCCTTCGGTACATCCCTGTCCCATCCGGAATCGGCGCGTCTGGAGAATGCGAGGGGATGAGAAGGAGCAAAAGGGGCTGCAGAGAAAGCGGTTGTTTCAGTGACAGCTCTCGAATGATGGAAACAAGCGGGCGAGAGCGTGTGGGTTGAGCAGGACACGCTGTGCGTGGCACTGGGACCATGGGAGAGCGGTCGTCCCCAGGGCGGGGGACGCAGGCTCCCCGAGCATGGAGGGAAGGGGCGGAGGGAGAGGCGAGCGAGAGGAGAAGGAAGGAGAGATGGTGACTTTCCGTAACTGACAGTTAAGCACATCAGTACATTTCACCTCTACCAAACGCGACGCCTGGATTTCATTCTCTTCTCTGAAGAGCTTGACGGCATAAATCAGAAGCAAGCACAGAGTTTGTCAGGTTTGAAGCTCCTATGATGGTATGTGTCAAATCAGTTGTAGCTAATCTGTCCGGGGAGAATACTGGCTTCATTACACTTGTATAGTTGAGTTCTTCCAGCATTACCGCTGTTTAATAGAACATGATTAGTCATCACGGAGAAAAAAGCATATTAGCTGAGGAGGTAGTTACATGGCACGCTTCGGTGATTGCTTGGATGTGATTGCAATATTCTTAGAAGCATCATATTATCTCAGACATGTTCTTTCAAGCCCTTGGAGCCCTCCTTTCTAAATTCACTGTCATAATTTAGTATCTGTTTAATTTTTCAGTCCAAAGAGAGGAAATGAGTTGCTGAGTGTTATTTGACTGCAGTCTCCTTGGTGTAAAAACAAAATGGAAAAAATAAATAAGAGTAACTATGAAACACAAAAAGGAATAATGAATACCGCTAAGGAAAAACATTTCAAGTACGTTTAGTGAAATTAATAAATGCGTTAAAGGCTAATATTTTTTCAGCCAGCAGAAATAGGTTCTGTCGTTTTGCCAAGGTAAATGTGTTGAGTTTTTGGTCACTCCTGTGATGCATTGCCTAACTTATACAGATTTTTGTATTGTGTCTCTAGATTATATGTATGTAAAATCTATTTGAATAAAAAAAAACAGAAATACGCATTGATTTTTTTTTTTGTACAGAAAATGACATCTCTGTTAATTTATAAACTGTAATGGATGTGAACTAAATAATGTGCAACTAGTTAGGATCTGTGGGTTACAGATCATTGTACATTGAAAACATTCCCAGCAGTGAACTCTTGTTTCCATCGCAAGCCTTTGAGGAACATATCAGAAGGAGATTATGGCACGTTTGGCATGAAAAAAAAAAAGCGTACAAGACCTTTTAGAAAAGAAAAAGAGGCTGTTTCTCAGCACTGTAAATATATTTTACTCCAGAAGTCACGAAGCTTTCACAAGCCAAGACAAAAAGCCCTAGCCTGGCTGTGGGAAGATCAGATTTGATTAAGTTCAGAATTGATAGCCTTCACCGCGGCGGGCAGGGCATGGCTGCGCTTGACTCCCAACTTGGCTGCTTTCTGGAAGAAAAATGGCTTGTGAAAGTAGCCTGGACAGTTCATTTGAATTCCAAGTTTTAATGCTTGATTTGATTATTTTGGTATTACCAGGCAGATCCCAGCTTCTCCCGTTTTCAGCGAAGTAGGATTCTGGCACAGGGAAGCAGGCTGTATGGGTTTTGGCAGGCAGAAAAGTCATTTTTTTTAAAGTGGCATATGGCAATGTGAAGATGGGGGAAGGGTATATCACGGAGAAAGTTGAAAACTCAACTGAATTCAATGGCAAAGGAGCAATTATGTGAAGGCAGTGAGGTGCACACAGCATAGTAATTTGCAAATCTACCTGCTCGTATGTATTTCCCAAGCCTTCAGTGGTGTTCTTCCTTGGGGCTCTAGATTTCATTTGGCGTACAGATGGGAGGAGCGTAGCAATTGCGAAATAAAGTGTATGTGGACAAAATGTGAAGGAAAAAAAACGTAATCTGGTTATCTTAAGGGGAAAAAAAAATCAGAAAATTATGGATTTGATGTAAAATCATCAAATCGTGGAAGAAAAACGAGCCTCAAGGTGGAAGCACGAGAATGTCGACCAGCTTTTCCTATTCAGTGGTGTTCTCATTTTGTATTTTGTTACTGTATAGACCTTTGACTATTTGAGGGGAGAACTTTCTTCAACCAGCCTAGGCTGGCTGCATCAGAGTAGGGCTGCAGCTGATTCTCTTCATACTGGGATAATTTTAATTTTTTTTTTTTTTTTTAATTGAGGAAGGGTGTCTGTTATAATTGCTATTTCTCCATCATTCCCTTGCAGCTCCCTGATCTTTGGTACTTACGGGTGGTCCCTCAGCGACAGGACAACCCGTCTAATGTGCAGCTGAAGGGGATGCTGTGGAGCCCACTGCGGCTCGGTGCTCACGAGCTTTACACCCCTATGGGGGTGGGCACAGCGGGGGTCCAGGAGTCGTGGCTCATGGTCCCAGAGGTGCTATAGCTGCCTGCTGTTCTCCTGGGAACACCAAGGGCATTTGTATCCGAAACCCAAGTCCAGTGTTTCAAATACGTGGTAGGCAGATTTGCCGCCATTAAGTTCTCAATGCATGTTCCATTTCTGAGCTGTTTTTTTTCCTAATTGAATATATTTTCTGTACATAATTTAATGTTCTCTTTGGGCCACCTTCCTCTTACAAAGCTGAGAGTAACGTTTGAGAAAGAAGGGCAGCCAAGCTGTCGTCCAGATTTCAGGTAGAAGAATTATACACTCCTTTCATACAGATTTTCTGTAGGCGAACATTGAAAAAACACAGAATATTTTTAGGAGAGGAAATTCCACTGTATTATAGGAAAAACTATGTATCCAGGCTAGCCAACTAATAACCTCATACTTTAATTAAGCAGTAACATAGTAGTTTTTATCCTAAACATAGGGTTGTTTTTTTTCCCTTGGAGGTGTAAGCTTTAGCAGTACCTATGTTGAAGTGGCGTAGACTATGTGATGACTTCCCCCAAACGTTTGGGGGTCTGCAGGGAGGATATCCAGTCATGCGTGCAGCAGCCATCCCTTTGAAAGACAGGACATCACCCAGCGCCGTCTCTCCAAGTCAGGAGAAACCTTCTCTGGCACTACAGCTGGTGATGCTCCAGCCATGGGGGAACAGACCCCCGAGGGTCCGTGCCTCGTGGGGTGTTGGCTTAGGGCATCCCCTGTTCAGATGGGTTTGGTTGGATGGCTGTGAGAAGTCGTGTGGCATCTCTTGAGCTAGTGGGACAGGCCACCTGGCAAGGAAGTCGGGCCAGCGTAGACTCCATCCCCTTCTTGCATGGTGAAGGAGAGGAGGGGAAAGCCCTTCCCACCACAGCTGAGAGCGAGGATGGAAGAAGTTCTCCATGGCTGGAGCCCGGCGGGGCTTGGCTTTGCGAGCCAAGGTCTCTGGGCTCTGCATGCTTTTCAGGGGATGCGTTTGCACTTTGCGAAGGATGTTCTTGAAGCCGTCCAGGTGCGGAAACAGGCAATATATACCAACACTTGGAGAACCTGCAGGAATCATTCCCCTTGCTTTCAGTCTGTGAACCCGTCCGTTTTCTGTTCTTCGTCTCGCGTTTAGCCCCTCTCGTTGCTTTTATGGAACCCACTTGCCAGACTATTTACGCCCTTTGAGCATGTTATGAGCAAATTAAAAACAAATTGAGATCCAGTCAATAAGAAATCCCAGCAGAAACATGTTAGCTAAAGCTGTTTTCTCCAAAAATGGAGTCAGCGGCTGTGGTTTTTGTCGCATCCCCTGTTTAACCCTTTTCATCATCCTATATACTTTTAAATCCCCCTTCCTCTGCACTTTATCCACAACGACTAAAACACTAGAAGCAAGTCAGCTGTTGCTGTTAACATCAGCACTTTCCTTCTATTTATTTTAAGCTAATTGCAGTTGAGCAATGGAGATGAGACGGATGTGTCATATCCGGCATCTGAACCTTGATATTCCCAGAGTTGAGGAGGGTTTACTTCTCCTCACTATTTATGAAGAAATTAGATCGAACCTTGGGAAAATTCAGGGTCCTGCCAGTGCAGAGATTTTGCCAAGGGCTTCCATTACCAGATTTCCAATTTTGTTGCTAAAAGAGGGCAGAAGAAAAGCTATTTTTGGAGAACCTTGGTATATTCTGAGCTAGGTGCTGCTCAGAAAGCCAGGTGAGCTCCTGGAAGGTAGAGAGGCTTTTTAAGCATTTGGGCAGAGTGTATAATAACTGTGTAGACATTAATATTGTTTAATTTGCCATCTTTTTCCCATTTCCTTAAATTATGTGTGTTAGTGCAAAAAAAAAGCTTTAGCTGCACTTGGAGATTTCCCCTGGCCAGAGGAAGCTGAGTAACGTAGGGAGAGGAATAGAGGTGGGAATGCAGATAACGGGCTTAGAAATGATCTCCGGCACTGTAATGTAGTATAATTAGATTATATGGGTTTTGGATAGCTTAATCTTTTATATTTGTATGGAGATCGGGAAAAATGAAGTAATTTGTAGTTTCTAGTATAAAGTAGTAATAGTGGAGACAAGCACAGATTTCACAAGGGGGTCCTGAAGGGGCCCTTTCCAAACATCTCGGGGAGCCGCGTTTGCACCTTAACAGGGAACAAATGGTCACTGTGGCTGGAGGGAGTCAAGGTAGAGGAGGACAGCGTTGGGGACCAAACCTGGGGCAGCTTGGCTGGATAGGAGACAACTTGGCCATCCGCACCTCATCGTCAAGCGTCTTCGTTTCCCTTCCAGTGGCTGCTACAGCGATTCGGATGTGGGATCTCTGGCTATTAGTCTTGGATCCTCAGTTCAACATCTCCTTCCGTTCTTGGTGATTTGTGGGTAAAGTTTATTGCGTAGAAAACCAGTTTTGGATGTTCTTGTGTTTGCTGCATAGCAGAAAAAAAAACACTCCAGATTAAAGTTCTTTTCAGGGTAGAAGAACACTGAACTACCCCAAATTAAAAGGTTCTGCAGTGAGTTTTGACTTCTTAAATTCTAAGCTACAAAAAGAAGGTTGGTTTGAATGGTTTTATTAGAAAATAATCTCCCATTTGAAAAAATATAGAGGTAATAGAGCAAAATACCCAAAGCTGTAGGTAGGTGGATTTGTTGTATTATGATACTCTAGGTTTTGTTTTGTTGTTTAGTATGGGCCAGTTTTTAAAGTAAATATTGGGTGATCTCATCTCATGACAGTTTACCTTGAGTTGACTGAATCTGTCTCACGTTTTAAAGGGAGGTTTGAAGGGTTTTGGCCAGGATTTTCAGGAGCTGTGAATAGTTTGTGTTTTGAGAGGCGAATTGCGTGATTTCTGAAAATAAAAGGTTGTTTGGGGTTGTTTTTTTTTTTAAGAGCCATCTTAAGCCCCAAATCACTAGGCATGCTTCTGGTCACCTTGGGCCCTGTGTTTCATTTCAGGTGACAGCAATATGTGGGTGAATTAACTCCCATCGTTTACTACCGTTCCCTGAATGTTCGGGGGGACTTTTGCTTGTGGGCGGATGAAATAAAAATGTCTTAGTGCATTTCAGCAGTTTTAGCCTCTTCATCTCTGTATGTCTGCCTATTTCCCAAATCCCTGTGGTATATTCAAGTGGTAGCGGTCAGTTCTGTTGACAGGCAGAGCTTCAGCTTTCTCTTGGCCGTGAACTTTCTGGATGTGTGTTTAGCTTCCAGTACTAAGGATTGACTATTTTGCAGTGCTTCAGAGTTAGTAATTTTTACCTGTGTGTTATGTACAAAACGTGAAGGGGGGACGGGGGTGGGGATGCTTACAAGGGTCTAACAGCATGCGTTTGGGATGACCATGTTGCTTGCTGGCAGTGAATGCACCATCAGGTCTTTTGTGTATGCCCCGTTTTCCAGAACCGATCGGTGTTTTTTTGTTTCTGAGAACTGAAGTAGCTGAAAACACTTCCCTGGTCCTCTTGAATGACAAGGTACGGGGAGTAAAACCCCTCACAGCAGACAACTTGATAGCATCTGATCTGTGCTGAAGGCAAACCCCGAGCTCATGCGGGACCGAGGAAGGGTTTTGGTGCTGAAGGTGAGTTGTTATTTGGCAACTCATTCCCAGATCTGGGGATTGAGTTGAGTTGAATTGGTGGATGAAGTGCAGTCAGGGTGGCTTGAGTCCTAAGGTAAAGGCGGTGTATCACACGGACGTCACTAACTACACGTGCTTTGCATTTGGTGTGCGTATGTGTGCTTATATATGCTCTACATACTGCTGTTGACAATTGTGGAAATGTACGTGCACGCATTTACACATTAATCAGAATCTATAGCTAAAGCCAGGTTTTCAGTTAGATGTTTCTAAACGGGCAAGTTTCCCAACTTGAGTAAGACCAGCCATTTCCAAGAGCGCAGGAGGCAGGCGCAGGATAGGGGACACCTGCTCGAGGGGTGGAGAGATGCAGGAATATGAGGTACAGGCTTATTGCGGCTCTTGCGAGCCATCAGATGCTCAGGACTTGCACAGATACCTGCCTCAGAGGTATTAAAAAAAAATCCAACTCCTTCAGACAGTAACACTCAACTTGAGAAAACCTTTAACTTGGCTATGGGGACAGAAGTAGCCCCCGTGCTTGAGAGAAGAAATCCCAGCTCACCAGCCCTGGGGGTGTTACTGTGGGAAACACCAGGGAAGAAGATTCCAAAGGGAAAAAGACAGAGGACTTGCTGTTCAGAGGCCCTTTCGTTTATATAAATTTGCTTGAGACTCAGCTTACTGGCTGAATTTAAGTAGCTGATTCAATGACGCTTCGGGTCCTGCTGCTGTTTGTGGGGCCGTTGGGGATGACAGTGGTGAGATATTTCTGAAGAGCATTCTCCAGGCAGGTCCTTCCCCAAGAGCAGCTCCTCATCCCTCCTTCCACATGCTCTTTGCCGTTAAGCTCTGGCCCCAAAATTTTGCCGTGAGGGAGCCGCAAACCTCAGCTGAAGTGCTGAGGCTTCGTGTGTACTAAGTAGTCCAGAAAAACTTGACCAAGTGTTGCTCGCACCGTTTCTACCCTTGCTTTCGGTTTATAGTCCTGTCAGGGGAAATCAATAGGGCGAGGGCAAGGCTGGCAGGGTGAGAAGGATGTTTGCTGGAGCTAGGCAAGGTGTGGTAGGTTAACATGGCTGGGGGCACAGAGATGGTGGGAGGATCTTTTATTTCCCCTTCTTGAGCCTGTGACAAAAGAATTACTTTGCAATGCTGTTGAAAACCCCTCCAAGCATTTTTTCCGATGTATCCAGGGATTCAGCTGGATTCTCCGTTGAATCTACTGAGCTCATTCTGCCAGTCCACGGGGGAAATAGGACATACCCATCCTCTGAAAGCAAAGCCCTTTGCTCCGTGGAAATACCAAGTTTCCAGGGGACCACATGCATTCAGCCCAGCTCTCTTTCACTGTTTCAACGTCAAGAGCATCTTTCACTTGTAGTAGACAGCTTGTGTCGGTGGGGGCACCACCAACTGAAGGGGTATTTGGGAGAGGAGCATCTTTTGTAACACCAGGGGCTTGTCTTGTGTAACTATTGCCTTCGGACTCTGGTTTGGAGTTGCCGGGGGCCTGATTCTGCAGCTCCTCCTGCCTTAAACCGCTCGACTGCAGCAGGGTTGGAGCATTATTCCGAATGCTTTGGCCCGAGTCCAAGGCAAAACAGCTTCAAGGCGGCAGAGTTGGGCGCAGATGGGCTGTATCCTGACATCTCTGAAGGCGGAGTTTGGCCCCTGGTTTCAGCAAGCGTGTGATTTGAGGTTCAGTCTAGCCGGCACCTTTATTTTGGGAAGCACCATGGGCACCATTTGGGAAGCGGATGCGTACGCTGGTTTTTTTGTCTTTATTCTTTGATAACCTGTGACCACCTGCAAAGGCTAGATTTTATGTTTGGCTGCGTTTAGCCCCCAAGTCTTTCAATTTTTCTGCTTTGTAATGTTTGTCTTTCTGGTTGGGATGGGGAGAAAGGGAGCCCAGGTGAGTAGGGACAGCTGAGACCTCTGCTTGGGGTAGAGGCAGAAGATACCTAGCACATGGCAGGCTTTATAGCAAGTTTTGGGGTTGGTTGGTTTTTTGGTTTTTTTTCTGTTTCTGTAAATAGTAATGTATAAATGATGACAGGACAGTGTGGAAATTATAAAAAAAAAAAAAGATACGTCTTTTGTTGTTGTTTTTATATTACCTCATTCAGCAAGTTTGTTTTACAATGACTCGATGCTTTATTTATATTGTTTGTACTGTAATTAAACCGATTGACAAACATTTCACTTTGCTCGTTGTTTCATATGATTTTGGTTTGATTAAGTATGCCAGTTTGTATTATGTTTCCCTTTCCTCTCTCTCCACATTGAGATTTTTGTGTCACCTGTACAGTATTCTGAATAATTAAAAAAAATAAATAAATAAAAAAGGAAAAAAAGTTGTAAAGTACTGCAGAGAGAGGCTGCTATATTGTATAGGTCTCTTTCTAATAAAGACAAGAAAACTTGTTCGTCACAGCTTCTTTGCTTGAGTCTTCACTGCCGTGTTATTGAGATACACCTGCCCTGGCCCCACTTTCTTCTCCTATTAATGATGAGATACTGTCACTCTTTGCCAGTAATAAAGATGAAGTATTATCCGAGACCTGGGATGTCAGAAGAGCCGGTAATGGTGCAAATTGATAAATTAAAAAGCAATAAGTCAACCGGACCATAATGGTGTATATCTAAGAGTTCTGAAAGTGCTTATGAACTGAATGACAGATCTCCCAGCAAAAATATGCGAGCTTTCATTAAAAACAGTTATTCTCCCCGAGGAAGAGAGAGTAGTAAATGTTGCACCTAGGCTTTAAGAGTCTCTGGAGGAGATCCAAGGAATTAGGCCAGTAACGGTTACATCTGTATCTGCTAAATTGGTTGAAATGATCATTTAAAATAAGAATAATAAAACATCTTTAAGGTCATGGTATGGTATGGTCTAATCACTTCTTTGAAGGAAAATCATGGCTCTCTATTAGGCTTCTGTGAACACGTCATTTAAAGCCCTGAACAGTGGGCAGCTGATTGACATTTATTTACATTTTTAAAGGTCTTGGCCCAAGTACATCACGAGAAGAAATTGGGAATCCAAGCAGGCCCAAGGAGAAGACAAAATACTGCCCTGATGCAGAAGGTTGAGAGGTGGGATGGAGAGGGAAGCAAGAAGTGATGGGTTTTCACCTGAGCAGACTGGTAACTAGTCACGGGTCAGAAGGGTCCCTGACAGGACCAGCGTGTCTCAATGGGTTGGCCATACGGTTAGTGATATCAATGGCTGTGGAAAAACTACATAAGGCCAAGAGGGCGATGCGGTATCAACGGGGGTACATAGAGAAAAGCAGATGAATTTCAGTAAATGTGCATTAATGGGGGGGAGATGACTTAAATAACATGCCCTGGGGTGAAGAAAGAAATGTAAGTTTTCAAGATCCATAAGGGCACCATGGACTGAGACAACCAATGCTACAGTTTGACCACCTATGCTTGTCCCACCTTAGAAAAGACACAGAGAAATTAGGGATGTTCAGAAAAGAGTAGAGCTATGAAGAGGTGGAAAAAATGGGGAATTTCCCTCAGAAAGAGAGACAAAGAGGGGGATATGATAGCCACAGATAAGCAGTGGAGAAGCAGCAGACTGGGGATGTCTTTTCCTGGTATTGCACCCAATACAGTGCGTGGGCTGATACCAAAGGGCAGCACGGTCAAAACTGATACCAAGGTGGACAGGCTCTCTAATGCATCACGGGACCGGAGACCTCCTTGCACAGCGAGGTTTTGCTGAAGAGGAGACCTGGCCAAGATTGGAAAGGTGAGCTTGCATCTTCACAGACTGAGCGGGACTGCCCACGGTATGGGATTGGGGTTTTTTTGGTTTTATCTTTTACGTCTGCTTGTGCCTCGGCCTAAACGTGCTCATTCTTCAGGTTATTGCCCATCCTATCAAGTCTTCCACTTGCAGGGAGCTGTTGGTTCTGTCTGATGGGGATTTGTTTGATTTGGGGTTTGGGAGAGGTTTTCTGTTCCCTTTTCTGCTCTTCTGTTCTCCAGGTGCTCCAGGGAGGCTGTAGCAGCATGGGAGGGGGATGAAAATCTACACAACTGCTTGTGTATTTTTATTTTTCTCTCTTTTTGGGGGGCCTACATCACTGCTTTGTCATGCAGCAACCGTATGCCTTTGTTCTTGCAAGGTTTTCCCACCCTGTTTAACCCCATCACACATCCAACCAGCACCGAAGCAGGAGGTGGGTGCTTTGTGTTCTCCCCTTACGGATTTGAAATGTGAACTTCGAACGTGAGAGGACTTCTTTTGGATTCCCCCTGGGTGAAAAGCTATAGTAGTGGGGTTTTTTAGGAATGATCCTTCCCTCCTCTCCTTTGCCCTCCGGAAGGGGTATGGGTTTTGGTTGTGTAATGGACATGGCTGGCTGCTCGCTCTCTCTAACAACCCTCCTAAGATCTGGCCTCTCCTGGAAGATCCTGGTGCCAGGGATGGTGGAGCAGATCTAAGGATGTCTTTCATGCCCGCGTTTCTCACCTACCCCTAGCCCACCCCCATGTACCCCTGGAACGCTCTCAGCTGGTGGCATTCACAGATGCCTAGGAAGAAAAGAAAATATCCTACTGCAAAGCAACAGGGGTCAGAAAGAGATTTTGAGGGAAAACTATTGATTCCCATAATGAGAGTAGGGGGAACTCCCCCTTTTTTTTCCTTTTTTTCTTCTTTGTTTTTTTCTTTTTGTTATGAAAAAAGCGATTACTGTAAAGACCGGACTGTTGCTCTGCCATAAGGCATTGCTGGGCCTTTCCACCCTTGCCTACAAAGGATGCTGGGAGCACCAGCTCAAGAAACCAGCTCCAGAGCCCAGAAGACTCTTGCTCCGTAGGCACCGCATGCTTTTTAGCCGTCATTCAAAATCATTCGCTTGGCAGTCTTGCTGTTTCTTATTTGTTCTTTAATGCAAACCCAAACTGGTACGAAGGGAGCGAAGGGATGAGACGACTGAGGATAGCACCCACAGCGATCACATGCAATGTGATGGTAGGATGGGGCTGACCCTCCTGGGTAAACAGCTTTGTTTTCCAGAAGAGAGTCAAGCTCAGCCAAAATCAGCTTGTTTTCATAAACAAAAGAAAACATGTTATGCTTCACGAGTAAGAGTAGCCTTAAAAAGCTAGGTCAAACATCCACCCACACCAACAATTTTTCTCCAGCTCTGGCCAAAAGCCAATGCTGGAGGAGAGTGTAAAATCAGATTATACGGGGCTTTTGCTACATATTTCCCCAGCCTGTAACTGTAAAATTCAGGGACTTCTGCGCCACCTGTTTTCGGCGAGTTTAGTCGTCCACGGTGGACTTCTCTTCCATCAGTTTGGCTGATCTCCTGAATCTCTTGAGAGATTTGAGCATCCACAGCATCCCGCATCAAGGAGTTCCTCAGCGGAACCGCAATGGTGGTGAAGAACCATCACCATCTTCTTCCCCCCTCTCTCCACTTTGCGCTACCCTGGGGAAGAGGAGTGGCAGTGGGAGACTCTGGTTTGGGGTGACTTGGCCCAGTTTATCTTCCTGAGGGCCCTTCCCATGGGCAGCACATGTTGCTCATGCCCGGAGTTGCTCAGTGACTTGGTGGCAGGAGGTGGACGCGGTGTCCAGAGATGCTGCTCAGAAACTTGACCTTACTCTGACTGTGAAAAACCCAGCAGAAATCCGGGCGGGGGAGCACCATGTCCCACACAAAGCTCTTCTGAGCCCAGCATCGCCTGCCTTCGAGCTCATCCTTTTGCCCTTTTTTCTCTATTTCTGTGATGGATCTGAGGCAGGAAAAAGCAGGCAATGTGGTTTTCCCCAGGTGAGGTTTTCCTGTAACGTTGCAATTCCCACCCGAGCAAAGCCCAGAACATGACTTCAGAGAGTGGAAAAGACCTTTAAGATCACGGAGTCCAACCGCAAAGAGAGAGCACAGACTGCAGGAGTTACCGCAAGGGCGCATTAGAGAAACGTGGTTACTCCTGGTGAAACCACTAAATCTGCAGTAGGAAAACCACAAACCAACGCCAGGACTGGGGAACCCACCAGGCAGTCATTTATCTCGCCTAATGTCCAGTAAAGCCCTTAATTGGCCAATAAATGCGGTCAGAATAACCGCGCTCGACGCGCAGCGCCACTGCCAGCAATTAGCACTTATTTATTTGCGTTCTGCCCCCACCGATCTCCGCTCCCCGACTTCCAGATCTGTTTGTTTTTAGGCCAGGGAGGCTCCTTGCGTTTGCCAAAGAGAGAACGCGAAGAGCTAAAGCAGCAGAAGAAAAAAGGCGATTTTGTGCCATAGGGCAGGGGCGATGGAGGGATGCGGAGCTGCAAAACCATCTGCAGGGCTTTCCAATTGCTCAGGGGATTAACGTTGGGCTCCTAGGGAACGTAACGTGCCTGCAGTGTGCTCACGCCCTTTAAGAAATGGCTCGGCGTCGGTGCTGCCAGCACCGAGGGCTGCTTGTTTCTCAGTTGAAGAGAATCTCTTGATCACCTTTTGTGGCAGAAAATAATCATTTATTGTCATTTTGGTGCAGGAGCAAACAATTCACCTCGTTTTGGAGAATCAGCGGAAACCAAAGGCCAGCTCTTTTCATCTTAGTGAAGCAAGGGTTGGGATCCCAAGCCACTTGGATTTGCCAGAGCCAGAGGAAGGACGAGGTAGAGAGAAAAGCAAATGCCTGATGCCCATCAGCAGGTGCCAAGATGGGGGGCTGTGGCTGGAGGGAGCGAGGGGGTCCCTGAATGCCAAAACACCTCGTCCTGCAATGCTGACAGCAACGGGTGGGTACGTGTCTTGAAATCCTACCTCTGCTTTGGGCCGTATGGGGGATGTTGCATCTACTTTTCCGGCAAGAAGAAAGCACCGAGAGTCCTCGGCTTCTGTGCTGGGATGAAGACATCCATCAGCACTTTGGTGC
Organism: Sagittarius serpentarius; assembly: GCA_034782735.1. Classification (NCBI taxonomy): domain Eukaryota; kingdom Metazoa; phylum Chordata; class Aves; order Accipitriformes; family Sagittariidae; genus Sagittarius; species Sagittarius serpentarius. The sequence continues at coordinate 12,395,763 of JAVKLA010000001.1, forward strand.
GGGTCCCCAAAATGCCGTCTGGGTGCCGGAGGGAAGAGCTGGGAGCCGGAGTGAGGTGTCAGAGCTGCACATTGCTGTGGGAAAGGCGGGGAAAGCAGCCTTGGCCCAGCCAGAAGAAAAAAAACACCCACACCCCCCCAGCACTGTGTTTACCCTCCCAAACGGGCTGTCTTTGGAGGCATTCTGCAGTTTCTGGGAGTTTGTGGACTGGAAAGGGATTGTGCTGCCAAGCACAAGCTTGGCGACCGAAGCAGATCGGGGCAATCCCCGCCGACAGCGTGGGGCAGGAGCCCAGATGAGCGTGGGCGCAACCGGAGGCTGCTGGGAATCGCTCCAGACAGATGAGCATCTCCGACTGCTGCTGAGGAAAGCAGATTTTGGTACAACCTTCATTCCCACTGCCAGCACGCTCCCCTCCTCCTCCTCCTCCCCACCAGAGATGTAGCATCTACAGCTCCCACTCTGCAGATCCAACTGGTAATGGCCGGGCTGATAGACTGCAGATTTCCCTGTAACTGAGCTTAATTAGCAAGCTAATCAGGTCTGGAGATGGTTCCAATTTACTTATTGGCTGATGGCTGCCACTAATTGGCCTGGCCAGTTAATACTGGCAGCACTGAGGTTTGTGCCAGGTGAACAAATAATGTCGGGTTTTTCACCATCTCTAGCACTCGGAGCTGGCAAAATGTGCCCGGTGAGCGCCTGAGCTCGGATGCCGGGGGGCGGGGGGGAGTTACCTGCAGCGTCCCCTCCCCATGGGGTGAGGGAGGGTCTGAGCACTGGGACCAGCTGGGACCAGCTCTGGCTCTCCGGGAGGATGACGCTTGCAGGCGAGGATAGAAAAGGGGCACGTTCTGCCCTTTGCGTGCCGGCAGCGTTAACAGAGCTCAAACACTCAAAATAGTCCCTGTGGCAGGGACCAGGTGTCCAAAGGCCGCGTCGTCTGTGGGTCACCTCTTTTGAAGGTGACCCAGAGCCTCTTACAACTTGTGCTTCTTAGTTCCCGCCAGCTGCACAAAGGCAATATAAAAGAGAATTTTATTTTGCTTTAAAAAAAAAAAAAAAAAAAGAAGGAATTTTTACTGGATTCTTCTTTCCTCCTGGAATTACCAGGAAAGCGGTGTTAAGTGTTTCCTGGGTTTGCTGGAGCATCTCTGGGCTGATGCGGGATGTCTCTTGAGTGGAGGCAAGGAGAAAGGGGAGTGCTAGTGCTGTGGCAGAGCCTGCCTCTCTCCCGAGTGCTGGGGAGCCAGGGAAGCAGGACTTGTTTGTTAAGGCATGGTGAAAAGGTTCCTTCCCTTGGCTCCTGCTCCTCCAGAAGCCCCACCGGTGTCTGGGTGTGGGACAGGGACACGCGTGTGGGATGGCACCACGCAAAAGAGAGAAGGGAATGGGATTTCCACGCCTTCGTTCCCTGCCGAAGAGAGGAACCAAAGGGAAGGGAGGCAGGATGAAAGGGAAGACATGGCAAAACACCTGGAGAAGGCACTTGCTATGGTAAAAACCTGCACGTGGCTAAAGCATCTCTTCTCCGAAGGCATCCAGCCCCGAGCTGAAGACCCTGAGGGCTGGCGAAAGCCCCCACGCCTTCTTAGTTGGCTCCAATCTTTAATGGTCCTCCACATTTTAAGCAAAAAAAAACCAAAAAACAGAAGGGAAAAAAAAAGAATCTTTGCTTTTCGTTTGAGTCTGTCTGGCTTGAGCTGCCGGCATTGATTCTCACGCTGCTGTCCTCCTGTCGATTCAAGAGCCCTTTAGTTGCCAGTATTTTTTCCCTGCGAAGGCACTTACGGACAATAGTCAAGTCATTTCTCAATCTCCCCTCTCCAGTAAGCCAGGAGGTGGGTGGGTTGTCAGAGCACCGGGCGTTTTGTGGGGCTGCAGACGCCCTCCGGACTCTGGCACCCTGGTGACGAGGGGTGACAACCTCAGCGTGGGACCTCCCAAATGCCGACAACCAGTGGGGCTGGATGGAGCATCCTTCTCGGGGCGGGGTGGGGGAGCGGGATCTGCGGGGCATCCCGCCCTGGGGTTTTTTGGGGGTGATGGTGCCAGTCCACGCCAGGCGGGGAGATGGGGAATTGTGAGCTGGATGAAGCCAGAAAGCCCTGACGCAGGTGGTGCCCACGGCACCCAGGGAGCAGAGGCAGGCGGGCAGGTTTCATGGCTGCGGCTCTGAAATCTCTTGCTGGAGAGGGTTATTAGAGGGAGTAATTGGGATCACCTCACTTTACAAATGTTACTTTGCAGAATGAGGCAGGAAGACAGATCGATCTCAACTATTATTCATTAAGGAAAGTCCTTTATAAATCCCAAATTAACAATTTCTCTTAGAGAGAGACTTCCTATTACCCTTCTTTCGCAGGAACTTATTGCTGCTTTGGAAATGGGGAAATATGAAAATAATTGGGGAGGGGGAGAAATAGCAGTATTGGGCTTAGGAGCCGAGCATCTGTTTAAAAAAAATACAGATGTGTGTCTTAAAAATGACCATTACCCTAATTCAGAAAGGCAATGTTTTTGATAGATACTATTAGACCACAGCCGTAACGACGTTCATAAAAGCCCAAGTGGCTTCTTAGCAATGAACAGGCTATTTGTAAATGTTCGGCGCTCGATGGCGTATCTACAAGGGGCGATGGTTTGCAGAAGGTCTCTGCTATCATCCGTCCTCTCTGTGCAGAGATGAGTGTCGGTTTGGGGGGGGTGGGGCATGCAAAAAGCTGCCGTTACTGGTGCCAGTTGGGCTGGGCAACACTTCGCACTGGTCCTTGCCATTGGGGCAGCACAGTGTTTTAATTATTTGGGGTATGTTGCTGCATAGTGGGCGCCTGCCTTGGTGGTTGGGGGCGGGGGGGGAGAGAATTTCAACCCAAATCCTCTTGATGTTTTGGGTGGAAAACACTGAGAAAAAGATGCTTTTTTTTTTTTTTTCTTTCTCCTCAAGCAGTGGAGAAAAAAAAAGAGACCAAACCCATTATTGCTACTTAAAAACTCTTAGGTACCTTCCAGCTTTGGTGCAGGGCTTTGAAATTTGGCATGAGGGTGACCTGGTAATTTTGATGTAGGGGGTTGGGGCGGGGGGGGCGTGTATTTCACAGGGTGCGTTACCCATGGCCACCAAACTCTGGGTGATGGGACACGCCCTGAGGATGCTTCCGGGACGCGCGCGCCAGGGCTTTGGGTAAAGAGATGTTGCCATTGCCCGAAGAAAGTGGCTGGTTCGCTTTGAGTTGAGGTTGCCAGCAAAAAAAAAAAAGCAATTGCTTAACTTGTATAACCGTGCCCGTGGCTTCTTTTGGCTGTTCTGGGAATATCAGCAAGGGAGGCAGATGTCTCTCAAAGGGGTTTTGGGGCCCTACCCAGGTTTTCCCCACATCATTTCTGGGTTCGGATGCTTTTGCAGCAAGAACAAACATCTTGAACAGGACCGCAAGCGGAAGGAAACCAGCAAAGATTCCTATTTAGACTCAGGCGGATGCAATTTTTGTCGCCCCAGATAGTATCAGGATAGGTTACCTTTAAAAAAAAAAAATCAATCAATCACTGCTAATGCCCCTTTCTGGGAGGCCATTTTGGGGGTATTGGTACCCTTTAGAGTAGCTTGGGGTTGTGAAGACGGAAGAGCTCCAGGCACTTGGCGACACATATTCACCCTGTGAGCTCCAGCTCCTCGCTGTTGATCACACGCTCCTAGAAAATTATAAATGGGAGTCCCCCGTTTGTCTTTTGCTCTGTTAATTAATAGGATTTAAGCATTAAAACTGCTCCCCTGGAGTCAGCGATAGGCCCTTTACCGCTAATTCAGGCCCCTTGCCACTAATTCAGTCATCCTGGCAGGTCAGTGTAAACACCCCATATTTTACTGCCATTTTTAGATTATTCCCCTGCCTTGTAATTATTTTCCCGGGGGACGGCGGGGGATTAATTCCAGGCGCCCGTTCCTCCGCAGACGGTGGCGTGCCCCAGCACCGAGGCGATGCAGAGCATCCCCTGGCAGCGGCTAACGCCGCCAATTCGAGGTCCGCTTACCCGCTGACGAGGAAAACGCTGTTAAGCCGGGTCTGCGCTCCTCTTCCTCCTCTCCTCTTACAAATAAAAGGGAGGAAGGACTGGCCGCTGGGTCAGCCCTGCCCGCGCCGGCGACACGGGTCTCTGGGCGCAGAGGGATGTGGGGAGAGATGCTCGCGTGGCTGCAGCGGGGGTCCCAGCCCAGGTGGGTACCAGAGGGGCTCGCTGGCACCTCCAGCGTGGGCAACCCTCGCTCAGGCTTCAGTCCGGCGCGCTGGGCATCCCAGCGAGGGGCTGAGGCTGTTTATTCCCCCAGGGGGTTTTGTCCGTGTCGGGTTGTTTGTAGGAGGAGGACCAGGAGCCTACGTGCCCCCCAGCAGGCAGCTTCGGGGTTGCCCTTACCAGACGGGGGGAGAAGCATTTCGCTCATAGCTAAAATGATTTATCTACATGACTTCATCTCCTGCTAGGGCTGGGAGTCAGAGCACCTGCGAGACCAAGAGAACACCGCCTTTTTCTTTGGGGCCGAGATGCTGGGAGCTGAAGCAGAGGTTTAAAATCCACGTGGCTCAAAAAAAAAATAATAATAAAAAAAAAAAAAATAGCCTCCATCCCTCCTTCCTCCAGCAGGCCTGCTTGGAAAGACAGCCTTTCGCTTCTCCTCTTAGGCTGAGCCCCGGGGAAAGTTGGGCGACTAAGTTTGCCGAGCCGGAGGGAGGGCGGCACAGATCGATTGGCGAGTTTAATAGGATCAGGTCAGTGTAATCCTGTTTTAGCCATTGTAATTCAGGCAGCCAAGGAGACCTCAAACTATAGGGGAAGGGGCTTTTAAAACCTCAGCGGTCCTGCCACAAAGCCAGAGGCTGGGGCCGGGACAAAAGCGGGAGAGAGGATGAAGTGGCTTGAAATAAATAGATTAAGGCTCTCTATGGGCCAGGCGTAGCGGGAGGGAGAAAAGAGCAAGCAAGGGGCGGGCGAGCATCCCGCAGCGGCGGGGAGGGGGACGGGAAGGGACCTCGCACCCACGAGGGATGTCGGGTGGCTCGGCAGAGCATCCCCTCCCGCCATGGGGCAGCCGGTTCGGGGCGCGGGGTGGGTTTCTCCTCCCCCCGACCCCGCGTGTGTTTCTGAAGGGTTGGGATAGGCAATCAATTTTTATGATGCAATTTATAATTCATACAGGTTGTCTTCGTACATATGGTGTTGCTTTTGTGTGTCAGGGTGCCGGGTGCTTTATGACGGTGACGGCGGGAATTTGCATTGGCGGCCGCTTACCGACCTCATCGCTCTCTTCCTCGCGGATGAAGATTGATACGGTCCCGTGGAAGCGTGCAGGGGCGAGGGGGGGGGGCAAGGGCCCGATCCTTTAGGACAGTGAGCCCTGAGGGGTGGGTGTCTCTTGCAGGGGGTAACTTGCACCCATTGGGGAATGGGGAAGAAGCCCAGTCCTTGGGGCAGGGGGAGAGGAGGGTTATTCCCAGCAGGGCCCCCTCACCCATCTCTCCAGATATTGGGGTCAGCCCCACTCTGGGGGATGCTCAGTGGGGAGCCCCCCACCATTCCGGGGGATAACCCCAGCAGGGGGGGAGGTCAGGCACCCCCCCGCCTGGGTACAAAAGAGTCCTTGTCGGTGGGGCAGCCCCATCCCTGGGGCAGGTAAAAGGCACAAAGCCGGGCCTGGCCAGTCCCAGCTGAAATAATTAAACCAATTAAGTCAATACAAACAGAAACAAGGCGGACGGCAGAGCTGCCCCCTCCGAGGAAGTGGGGGTTGTCCCCCCGCTCCGCGCGCCCGACCTGCCCTGGCATATGCGCTGAGTTTGTCCGGTCTCTGCGGCAGCCCCTGGCATGCGGTGAGTTTGCCGGGTCGCTGCGGTGAGGGGGTAAGGGGGCGGGTGGAGGGATTTAAAAGCTGTGATGTCTTATTTAAGAGCGAGGCAGCGCGCTCCTCGCCCCGCCAGAGAGGGGTCGCCTCCTCTGGCCACCGCACCCTGGTGCCGCTGAACAGCGTAAAAACATATACGTATACATATTTAAATACATGTTAAAAAAGAGTTATTCCGAAGGCAGGCTGGAGGCGAGGCGGAGAGGAGAGGCGCGGGCAGCTTTCCTTCCCCTCCGACTTTGGGCTGCTGCGAAGCGGGCCGGCATTTCTGCTGCGCTCCCCGAGCAGTGCAATTATTTGATCTGCAGATGTAAGAGGAATTTATTGTAACAACAAATATAGTGATGTCAAAACCCAACCTTGGATTAAAGCCGGCAGCCAAAGGGGAAGTGTATTAATTTCAAACAGCATCAGAGGCCAGTGCCTATTAGGACGAGCTATTCTTCAGACCCCCCCATCAGAATTAATCATTGGGAGTTAATTTGAAGCTCAGACAAGTTGCTGTTAATTTAGTGCAGGGAGGACGGGATGGAATAAAAAGCTGAGGTGCTGGCCGGGCCTCCTGGGTCTCATTAATCAGCGAGCTGAGACGGCCTGGCTTGATTACAATTTGCAAAAAAATTCATTAGAGCCTGGGCGATTGACAATTTTTCTCTCTGCCTGTGATCTGACTCATTAGGCAGCCAAATGAAAGCCATGATGATGGTGATGATGACAGCTATCAACCCCCTCGCTTGTTTATCTCCTTCTCCTCCGGCCCCCGGCTCCCCCCCCCTCCAGCCCCAAAGCCCCACGCCTGGGCACGGAAGGGGGGGGCGGGGGGGGGGGGTATGGGGGGACCCCAACCCGCGAAGCAAATAACTTTCCTGTGCCGGGGGGCAGACGCTGGCTTGTAGAGGAGGGGTTGCCCCGCGGCGGGGCGGGGGGACGGACGGACAGGGGTGAGGACCAGCTGCTTCCCCCCCCCGAAAATACAATAAACACGCAAGGGGCGGGGGGAGGGGTACAGCCGGGCTGCCGCTCACCCCCGAGCCAGCTCCGGGTTGCAGCATCCATCCCCCTTTGCACCAAAAGGAACCAAAATAAATTAATTTAAAAGAAAAAAAAGAAAAAAGAAAAAAGAAAAAAAGCGCGCTCCAAAGATGAGCAGCGCTGGGAAGCTGGGGGGGGCGAGGAAGAAGAGGGTAGAGAGACAGGCGAGGGACAAGACAGGCCTGGGAAAAG
>JAVKLA010000001.1:12413852-12553737 GCA_034782735.1 Sagittarius serpentarius
CCCCCCCCCCCCCCCCCCCCCCCCCCCCCCCCCCCCCCCCCCCCCCCCCCCCCCCCCCCCCCCAATTTATTTTCCTTCCCCTTTTCCACGCTCCCTGCTCCACAGGCACCGGCTCTGGGAGCCAGGGGTGCCGCCGGGCACCCTGCGCGCATTGGCTGAACAACCCCCCATAGCGCTGGGTGCTGGTGCAAAGGCCAGTCAAACGTGCGAAAAGGCTGATTTATTTACTTACTCGGGTTTATCTAGTGAGCGTAATTAAGCAGTGGAACAATCTGGCGAGCGCTGTGGCAGAGCTGCTGGCACGAGGACAGCTGTTCTTCCGAGGGGCACACGCGCGCGCTTGCTTTGGTTCAACAGAAATTAATTTGGGGAGCCTGAGGGTGTGGGAAAACAACTCCTCCCTCCTCCTGGTACCTTTTGCCAAGTCACCGTGTGAAATAAAAGCCCAAACTCCTCCACTTTGGGTTGCCACCGGGCTTTCCAGCCCTTCCGTGTCCCGGCTCGGGAGCAGCGATGGGCACGGGAGATGCTGGTGAACCCCTTGGGGTGTGGGGAGCCCGGAGAAATAGGGGGCTGCATCACCCCCCCACCTCTGCTCCAGCTCTTTCTTGGTGGCATCGACATCAAAAAATAGATTTTTGGTCTGTTTTACAGTCTATATTACTGCCAGCGGGTATTGCATCCTGCTAATGGCTTCCACGCTGCACCTCTGGTCCCAGTTCTGCTTGTGCCACTCACAGGGGAGATTTACCCAAGGGGATTTGATGCCCACGTGGGCTGATTTTAGTCATCTGCCGTGCGTGCTTGCCTTTGCACACCTGGGGAACCCCGCTGCTTTGCAGAGAGCCTTTATAATGAGTACTATTCATATCTGCAGCATGCTCGTAACAGCTACTAATCATTTTATTATACTTTGTAATCTATTTAAAGCACAATTAGAAAAAAAATCTATACAAAGTTACAGCCGAAAGCGCATTTTAGTTACGTTATAAATCCCTGAAAAACAACCATCTATCACAAAAACCGGCGCTCCCTCGCTCGGCTGACAGAAATGGATGCTGCTGCGCTACCCGAGGGACGACGAGGTAAGGGGGGGGCCTGGACGGCAGACCTCGGTCGGCTCCTCTCCGCCCTTCAAAGCACGACTCCTTCGGGCTCCAGCAGCAGGTAGTCCTGCAAAGGCTTGGGCACAGGCAGCAAGGGGATAAGGCTATGGCATTTGCTGCCAAACTTTTTCCGAATGGCGGAGCGGCATAAATGTTGCAGGCACCGGGCTGTGCCCACCAGCCGGAAAAAGGACTCGTAGAATGGCTGGTGCTGCTGTAAAAAGAGAGGGGGAGAGAAAAAAAACTAAACCATGAGCATCGGTTGGTCTGACTTTTGTTGCCTGATTAATCCAAACAAGCCAGAGATGCTTTTGAGATGAAGAGCTAAGGGGAGGAGGTAGGAAACCCGTCGCTGACGTTTGCCCGTGGGTTAGGGGTCCGTGCGCTGACGCGGCTCCTGCAGACCTTAAAGGCTGGATGAGGCATTCTCCTGTGGAAGCACACGTGAAGAAACCCAGCCTCACCGCAGGCGCTGTTTGGGGAGGATGCTTTCATGCCCAGCGGCAGCAGCATCCCTGCAGAAAAGCTTAGAGCTGACGTAGAAGAGACCCGCTTGTTTCTACGGGGGGGAAACAAAGCAGGATGGGTCTGTGCAGCCTCAGCCTTTCCCTAGCTTGGAATAAAAATCATTTCTCCCATCCCCTAGAACGTGCTGAAGAGGTTTATTTGCATTTCAGCAGCCGGCCCCCCTCGCAGCCAAGCTAACCAAAGACCTGCAGGGGCAAGGCAGCCATCCGAGATCATTCAAGAACAGGCTGGCTGCACCTGTTGCACATCTGGGGACGAGCTTTTTAAAAGAAATATTGGTGGTGCGGGCTCCTGCCGGGCAGCGGTCTGGCTCCAGGGTCGCTTCCAGATGCTGGGATTGTGTTTTATTGCAGGCCAGGGGCAGGAATGGGGGCTTTGGTGCTGATGAAGCTAAAGGGATGCAAAAAGCTGCTGAGATGAACTGGGTGTGTGGTGGTGCTCTGAGGACTGTTCCTCTTTTTTTTATTTTTTTCCTCCCCACCCAAGTGAACTTTGGGTGGGGAAAAAAGCCCTCGGCGGGTAAAACCCCCTCCCCGGGGCTCAGCCGTCCCTGCCAAAGCCCCCACACCATCTCACCTGAAACACCTCCTCCGGCACGACCTCGGCCCACTTCTCGGAGACGGGGATTTGCGAGTAGGAATTGAAGAGGACTTCGATGATCTCCGGCACGGCTGCGCAGGACTTCAGCACCTAGTCGTGGGCAATGGGGAGGGGGATTCAGCCCGAGGCGGATGTCCCAGAGGGGCAGAGCATCCACGTGCTGCATCCGTGCCTCGGCCCACCCCACCGCAGTCCAGGCTGGGATAGTCCCGTGTCAGTATGAGGCAGGCGTAGGGTTTGCGCTGGCATGCTTTGGAGATCTTCCTCCATCTGTGAAGTGGTGGGAAGACCTGCCTTGCTGCTGCACTTCTTCCTCTGGATGCAGCCCTTGCTTCGTATTTACATTTTCGGCTCGTGCGTGATAAGCCAGGATAATATTTTCTTTATTGTTTGATGTAAAATCAGTGAAACGCAGAGCCGTAAGGCAGCTGCACTGATGGCTGATGTACCAAGCCTGTCTCTGACATCCCCAGGCAGGAGAAAAAATCCTCCTTGCCGGTCCCGCTGCCCGTGCTGGCTCTGCCCTGCCCTTCGCCCCGCCTGCTTTTCCCCGCTGCCGCACCGTACGGTTGTTTTCATTTCCGTCATTCCCAGCAGCATCGCCAACCCCAATGCCATGGTTCCCTCTCCCTGCCTGGACTGGGACGCTCTCCCAAATTCTCCCAGTCCCCCGGCTTTTTACTTCCCAAAGCACCCCGACCCCAACTGCAAAATCTGGGGTGCGAGGGGATATACGGGGGCTGTTTTGGGGTCGGTACCTTGACGAAGGCGGGGGGCCATATCTTCTGGGAGCCGTGGTTGAGCAGCAGCTGGACGGCGAGGTGGGGCCGCAGCTCCCTCTTGAAGGCAGCGTTCTGCAGCGCGCAGCCCAGCGGGGAGACGCCGTCGTAGTCGATGGCGTTGACGTCGGCCCCGCACCGCAGGAGGAAGCGCGCCAGGCCGGCGTTGGCGGCCCCGCACGCCTTGTGCAAGGGGCTCCTCCGCATCTCATCCCGGGCGTCGATGTCGGCGCCGTGGGCAGTCAGCAGCCGGCAAAGCTGCAGGCAGCCCTCGCCAGCGCCCGGCGCCTGGCCACAGAGGACGCCGAGGGCCGTGTCCTCCTGCGCGCTGCGCGCGTCGACGCGTGCCCCGTGCCGCAGGTAGAGGCGGGCATGGTCGCAGAGGCAGTGCCTGGCCGCCACGTGCAATGCTGTCTCCCCCCCGTCATCGCTGGGCAGGTCGACGGTGGCCCCGTGTCTCAGCAGGAGCTTGGCACAGCTGCAAAGAGATGGGGAAGGTTGGGGGGGCTGCACCGCCTAGATGGGTTTTGGGGGGCATGGGCTAGAGTGGGAGCCATGAGGGATGATGGGGTGGGAGGCGGCGTGGGGTGAGGGTGGGGGTCACGCTGGAGCTGGGCTCCCGTGGGGGTTGTGGTATGTGAGGATTTTGGGAGGGAGCAGTAGAGGCTGAGGAGGGTGACCCTGTGCCCTGGTGTGGGCACTGCTGTGGTGGTGACGGTGGTTTGGGCAATGTCTCCCTCTTGCCCTTGACCATCACCGTTCATGAATGGTCATCCCTGAGCATCATCATTCATGAATGGTCATCCCCGACCATCCTTGACCATCATCATTCGTGAATGGTCATCCCCGACCGTCCTTGACTACCTTGACCATGATCATTCATGAATGGTCACCCCTGACCATCCTTGACCATCCTTGACTATCCTAGACCCACCAGGGAACAGTGATCCTTGTCCCAGCTGTGCCAGTGGTTGGGCAGTGCTGGGAGCGGTGCCGCGGTTAGCCATGCCGGCTGGGTCAGTCCTGGCTGGTGAGGGGTGAGGGATGCATCCGGCCATGATGTGGATACATAGGGTGTCGGGCCCCTTTGTGCCATCAATCTGTCCGTTGCAGTTTCATGTCCTGGCATGGGTGCAGCCCTGGGGTGTTAAGGAGATGATCTATACAATCCCACCCCTTGGCTGACATCCACAGAGCTTCTCAGCTGAAAACATCTTAAACCACTGCCTCCACCTTAACCTGTGGTGGGACTGAGCTGACATGGAGCGAAACCCTCAATAACACCTCTGTGCAGCAGAAGAGCTCGGTGTGGGTTTGCTTTCGTATAAAAATGGATTCTTCTTCTCCCATTAAGGGACCCAAACACCTGTGTTGTGCTCCTGCCCCGGAGAGGACTAAAAGATAGTGTTTTCTGCCAATCCTGGAAAGAAACACCTTTACCAGGTGGTTTAAGCCTGCGGAAATGAGTTTAGCTGGCTTCTTTGGCACCTGGTGATGATGGAATGGCAGCACCTGCGGTTCCCATGAGGAAAAGATCAAGGTAAGCAATCCTCCCCATCCCCAATTGCCGCTCCTCCTTCTCTTTCCCTCTAACGTCACTGTGCGTGGTTGCAAAGAGGCATTGTGGCTGCTGCAAAGTGGGGACACCGGTTCCCGTCCGAGCTTTCCGCCTGCACCCTTCTGACAACAGACGGGGGGTTGAAGATGCCTGGTATGCCACCATGGTTTGGGGTTTTGTTTTTTGTTTGTTTGTTTTTTTTTTTTTTATTTTCTTTGGTGTTTGTGAGTAGATGGATGCGATCAGCCAGTCTAAGTGAATCATAGTGACTGCTCCATCTCCCGCCGGCTCAACGTCAGCGCCCGGGCAGGGCTGTCGGCAGCTAGGTAAGTGTGCAGGGCCGAGCTCACCGCTGCGGCACCGAGGAGTTATTTTTTGGACGGGGGGCCAGACCCACAAGCGAGACCTTGAAAATGTGGCCAGCTCATGTTTCCCAAGAGATGCTGCCGGGGAAGTGGGAAGAGAGGTCCTTCAGGAAGCCTCAGCAGTAGTTGACTGGAGTCCGGGGAGGTGTATCAACATTTAAACCTCCCCCGCCTGTTTAGTTTTCCTCTAATAACACTTTTCTTCTAGCTCAGGTGTCACTCAGAGCCCTAAGCAGGGTTCTGGGCTGATAGAGAAGTGAAATGAGGGGGAGCTGTGGAGGAGCAGAGCCCCAGCTTCATCCCTCCAGCGGGAGGGATGGGGAGGAAGAAGAGCCCTGGGGAGGAAGGATGGTGCTAGGGCATTGCTTGTTTTGCCTGGCCCACATGAATGCTAACACGTGTGGGGAAAATAACAGTAATAATAACAATAATAATAATATTGAGGATGATGACGATGAAGATGCTACTTGAATCCTTCTGGACCTGCAGCATCACCTCCCCCAAGGTCTGACAGGAGCTGATGAGACATTCACTGTCCTTGGTGACGCAGGATCTGCAAATGCCTCCTTGGGCTGCTTTTCCCGTGCCCATCGAGCCTGAGTTTGCTGGGAAAGATCCCGCAGGACCTGTGGGGACAGGCTGTTCCTGCAGCTTTTGCAGGTGTAATGCTCCCAGATGCCGCCAGCCCGCACTGGACCTCACCGGAGGCATCCTCCGCGGATGCTCTCTCCTGGGGATGCAGTTGTGGGTGAGTGGATTGAGTGTGGGGTTGTGCCAGCCCCCAAATCCTCAGGTCCTTATTTAACAATTCCCTTTTTACTCCAAAATGTGCTGAATCCCTTTCTCAAGCAACGGCTTGTCTCGCTGAGTTTTTTTTGGCGCTTGCTCTCTGCTGCTGGTCGGTAAAACTTTGGTGGAGGGGGGTCTGTTGCTGGAGGAAGTGACACTGTGACCTGGTCATGTTCACCGGGCCTGTCCGTCCTTGACAGCGGGGAATTTGTAGCCCTAATTATAATGACTCTCTCGGGACCTCTCTGGGTTAGCTTAATTCTAATGTCACAGTTAGCTCTGGCACCCTAAAATAACGTATTCGGGGCAAACCAAAGGCTGGTTTTGCAGGGGAAAAATGGGGGAAAAAAAAAAAATTCTGACTTGGTTGCAAAACACGCAGCAGCCTAGTCCAGGAGAAAAATCCCCTTTCATTTTGTTTTTTTTTTTTTTTATAGATCACGCTTAAAAGATCTCTGCTCCTTCCCAGGCATGAAGGCAGCTGTGCCTAGAGACCCTGAGCACAAGCACCGCGCCAGTTTTGGCAAGCGCCGCGTATCGAGAGTGCCCGGGCTGAAGATTTACATCCACGTAGGCAAGACAGAGGGAATATTCCCCTGCCCTTAACTTCCAGGTGAAGGGTGGTACATCATGGGTCGCCTGGCAAAGCCAAGAGCTGCGCCCAGCACCCTCGCTCTGCCGCCAGCTTTTCCCTTACTGAGAGCGGGATCGGAGTTCAATACAGGGAATTCAATTCCTCTTGGCCTCCCGCTAGACATCCCAAATTTTCTTCCAGAAATACCGGAGTGGAAACGCCATCCTCCCCAGATGCTGTTTTGCGAAGGGTCATTCTTTTTTTCTCATCGAGTGCAACGGCTAACTTGTTGGAAGAAATCCAGGTCGGTTTATATTGAATTTTCCCCCTGGATGCTCCTCCCTTGGCAAAGGGGGAACGTTAGTGAGGGGCTATAAATAAGGGGTGATCTCCTCCCGTTAATGGAAATGGCGGGCCCCCGCGGGGAGCACGTGCCTCCTGTTTGGATGTATGGGGCACCAGCAGGTGCCGGGTAGATGCCATTCATGTTCGCTGGCTATATGCTCTTTTTTTAGCCTCTAATCTCTGCCGATGAACTCATATGCTCTAACACTTTGCTGGCATTTCTGGCTTCTTGGGTTTTTTTTATTAACACCCTGTTGTTCAGCACCAGGTTAGACTAAAATCCCATTAAATAAGGCGCAGCGATAGCTTGCTGCTTTTTTGAGGGCTCCTACCCAGTTTTATGGGAATACTGCAGGAAGCCACTGGTTTGGTTCAGCAGAAATTCAGACACGGGGTGGCAAAGCGAGCCACTTTCTTTTCCATCCAGCTTGGTACAACCGACCTGGCCGGCAGCAGCGATACCCCTGGAGCAAGCCCTCAAAGAGCCACCCTCACACACAACTATGCCTAATTTTGCCCAGTTTAAGCTCACTTCCAAACCCTTCTGAGTGCATTTGTGGGTGATGTGTAACACACCCGCATGTCTCCTTGCTTGGGCAAGTCACTTGTTAGGTTAAAGTTGCGCTAATTTGTGATAACTGGTGTTAGTACTACAGGTTTGCCTTGCTCTGGGCTCCTTGCTCAAATAAATGGGATAAAATGGTTTGGGTTTTGTTTTCCTTCTTCACCCATCAATAGAGCCGGGGCAGACAGCGGTGTTACATCGGGCAGGACATGCCCGTCGCCGTCCCCTGACCTCTCGCTGCTGGGATGGCTCCCGCTGGCCACCGCTCCCAGCATCCCGGCGGGATGCTGCTCAGTTTGGGATGAAAAATGCCCGGGCTAGGAAAGCGGGATTTAGCTTGAACTGGGATGCAATGAATAACCAGCAGGAGGAGCAGGAGGTTGGGGCATCGGAGGCTGGAAGAAAATTCCTGTCCCAAAAACCTGCTCAGGCCCTAAGTTTTCTTAAGGAAAAATCTCTTGTTTGTGTTTTTTTTATTTCCCCCCCCTGCTCAGGGGTCAGAGTGAGGCTTGGATGTTTTTCAAGGCATCCGAGTGATCGTCTCCCAGTCTGTCTGCAATTTATTGCAGGACTGATCCCACTCGGAAAAACAGCCTTCCCCAAGCCTGGCTCTGAACTCCAGGATCATTCCTATTAATTCCCTAAAAGAAGAAGAAAGGAAGCCTGTCTTTCTTTACAGGATAAAAAGCTTTTCGGGCACCACAAGCCCACCGATGAACCCCGGCAACGCCAGTGCCGAGGGCTGGTGCAGGCAAGGCTGGCCGTGCCGGCACGGGGACCATTCTGCAGCCGCAGGGCGAACGCCAGCCCACGGGCATCGCCCTCTGCACCGTCTCTTTGCCAAACCTTCGTGAGCTGTGGGTACTCGTCTGTACGAGCCCTCATTTTGTCACAGCAATTTGGGGAGCAGCTTCTCCAAAAAGCAGGGTCAGGCCTTGGGTTGTGCTCGGTGTCTGCTTTATTTCTTGCTCAGGGCTCGTTTAGGAGCTGGGCTTCCCGGGGATGGGGGGGATGATGACAAGTTTCTAAAACGGTGGCTCCAAACATTCTGAGTTTTGCGTTTTAGCAGTGCTAAATGGAGCAGAGGACAAGATTTAGCACTAGATGATGCTAAACACTGGCTTTTAAAATCTGTGGTCTTTTTTTTGTTTGTAGTAACGCTTATTTCCCGCAGCCAAAAGGGCAGTGTCCATGCCGATGCTGGAATAGCTGGAGGGTGCCACAGGGCCGGGCCCACCAACTTTGGGTTAGTGCCCGTCTCCCTGGCATTTGGGAGCCTTGCTATCTTGATCGCGTTGCCTTTTTAGGTACCTGTCTTCCTGCTTGGCTCCTGTTTTCTGCTAATTCTTCCCATGATGAGCTATCCTCATCTCGCGTTCCCCCAAGCAAAACCCGTCCCAACTCCCTGAGCTGGCCGCTCTTGCGCTCGATCCCTACCCCGTCGTTTCTTGCAGGAAGCCCCTTGGATACCGACTCTCCTCCTGCATTGACTCGTCCCACCATTTGTCTCCCATCCCTCAGAGCTGAAGGCTCGGAGCCAGAAGATAACTCTGGTCTCAGCTTCCAGGGTGGAGAGAAAGCTTGAAGAAGTGAACGCAAGGGCATCGCTCGGCCACAAGCCCAGGTTGCACGGAGGTAGGGGCGGCGTCTTCTTTTCTCATCCCTTGGCTCGACGAAGCCCTCTTCCCTACGTGGAAGGCTGGAGAAGGCAAAGCCCTGGGGGATTCCTCTCCAGGTAGGCTCTCCCTGGTTGCGCGGGAAACCTGGGATCTTCAGAGAGCTTTTTCCGACTCGCAGATCTGAAGGAGGACTCTGCGTTCACCATCCCTTCTGCTACAGGTACCACGATGTGAGGCGGGAGCTACATCCCGCATCCCTGCGATGGGCCTTCCCACCGCCCCACGCCTGCTCTTCCCCCCGGCACCGCTGGGAGAGTTGAGACTCTTCCTTTCCCCCTCAATTATTTTAATTTTAATTTTTTTCAGGGTGCCAATGAAGGCAGACTCCTTTAATCATCCCAGCTTTAAGAGGGAAACGGGAGAGCGCCAGGGAGAGAGTGCAGTGAATTTAGAGACTCATCTTACCCCACCATGTTAATTATCTCCGCTGTAAAAAAGAGGTCAAGGAGAGGAACT
Source organism: Sagittarius serpentarius (assembly GCA_034782735.1). Taxonomy (NCBI): domain Eukaryota; kingdom Metazoa; phylum Chordata; class Aves; order Accipitriformes; family Sagittariidae; genus Sagittarius; species Sagittarius serpentarius. Next base: position 12,423,197 of record JAVKLA010000001.1, read on the forward strand.
CTACTAAATAGGCCGACGTTGGCATGAACAGCTCCTAAAGTGAAGAAGGTAAGACTGAACTTTACTGGAACTTTTTTTTTTTCCATCTCTTCAAAAAGCTCCTAGATTAAAGCTCTGATATCCTTTTTGTTGAAATCTCATGGATTCTGAAGCTCAAATGGCTGGAAGGAAGCCCAGATAATTTTTTTTTATCCCAGTCACTGAGAGGCTCAAAGGTTTTAAGTCCTGCCCCCATGGTGAATTGCCGAGTATATGGGAATACAGAAGAACCTGGCACATAGGTGTTCTGGCCATTGTTATCGAGAGGGAGAAAAATAAAATAGCTCTCTATGTAGGTCAATGACCTGCTCTTTATTGTCAGTAAAAAATTAAGGATGACCTAAAATCTACTACTCAATAAAAAAAATAATAAAATAAAAAAAAAAAAGCAAGGTAAAGTAGTCTCCCCCTAATCAAAGAGGAAATGTTTGTGTTACCTGAAGCTTGACCTCCTCAGTCTCTAACTTTAGCAAAGTCTTTGCAATTGAAAAGCAGTGGTCGAAACCTCAAAACCTGTCTGAAATGTCTATTAATTTTTGATCTTTCAAGGGAGTTGGCTTAGTTATTGTAGAAGCCCCCGTAGCGCTGGGTAGCGTAGTTAAGGGTCTCTCAGCATTTCCATTATAAAGCCCCAATATTCAAGGGCTTATAACTCAGCTGTTTCCACGTTGCGTCTGTCTGATCCTCGCACCGCCGTTTGCTGGCTCACCTGCCATCCCCCTCCGTCCTTCTGGGGGAAATAACATGTAAATCGGTGACGACGGCTCATTTTTTATATATATATATATATTTTTTTTTTTTTTTTCCCCAAGCTGGGAAGCACCTGGCCAAAAATGGGACGCCTGGACCTCTGTGGGCCATGGGGTCCTCTCCATGCACCGAGCTGGTTTCTGTGCCCCATCTCTGCAGGGGGAGAGTGTGTCAGTGAAGCCTAAAATACCCCCGTGGGGCTTTTAGGATAGCCTGGGGTTTGGGGACTGAAGACTTTCAGGTCACAAGGGTGCTCAGGTGAAGGAATGAAAACCAGCTCCTTATTAGTGATGAGGGTTGCTTGTAGCATCCTCGCTTCCCCATCCCACTCCCCCCAACCCTCATCGCACCAAGGATGCATTTGATTAATCCCTAGATTTTTGGCTGAGCCAAAATTTGATTAATATCTGATTTTTGGTTGTCTTGCAGAGACTTTTATTTATAAGGGGGGCTCGAGATATTTACATCTGCAAATCTTTTCCTCTCTGGCTGCCTTCCTTCTGCAGAACTCTTTCCCTGACACCTGGCCCACGATATATTGGATCCGTAGTGGGAACCTTGCCTTCACCACCTACTTCTAGTTAAGCTTGCTGCCTGCTTAAAGGGGAGAGGATTGAAGCTGGGGTGGCTTTTCACTGAAGCTGGCAGGCAGCGAAACTCGCTATAGCCCTAAGCAGTTTTGTCAGGATATCAAGGGGCCGAGCTCTTTATTAAAAAATAATAAAAAAAAAATCCCGATTCCCAGGGTCTAATGATTCAGGTACTTAAAATCCTACCGAGACATACCTACGTGCATGAAAAGCTTATTTTTTCAAGGCAACGTTTATGCCCATCTCTGTGTGATGCTGACGCTGACCCGGGGTGAGAAGGGAGCAGATGCACGTGGCTGAGCCTTAGCCCCGATCACAAACCAAGGTGGACCCGTACGTGGCTTGGGCAAGGTGAGGAGGTGGGCGGATTGCTCCCATCCTGCAGAACCCATTCCTTGGTTAAGCCCTGGGGCTGGGATTTGAGAAGGAGCAGGTATCCTGATTGGCACTGACTTCCCTCGTGGATGGGGTCAGCACGGGCCTGAGGAGCACAGGAGGTTGGGGTGACCCATGTGCCCCATGACTGGACCCATCCTGAGCATCTCCCGGCGGGGGGAAAGCGTGCTGGACCTGGGATGCGGGACATTGTGATTTTCAGAGAGAAATCATCAGAAAAGAGGAGGAAGGAAAAGCGTGCGGTGCTGGGCTGGGCTGCTCTCGTCCACAGGAAGGAGACCCAGGCCGTGAAACGTGCCTGGCACTGAAATGTCCCTTTTTGGCTCTGCTGAACCTGCAGCCGGGAAACGTGGGAGCATGCGGGAAGCCTTGCCGGGGTGGGCGGTGTCTTTTTTTGCATCCCCCCCCCCCCCCCACCCCACCCAAGAGGCAACGGCGCTGTGGGTCTGCGCGCAGGGGACCCGGAGCGAGGTTGTCATTGGGGCGGGGAGGGGGGAATGCTGATGGGGGGGGACCTTCTCCTTACCCCAGGGAGTCTTGGGTGGTGCAGAGGTGCAGCGGGGCCAGACCCTCGTCGCTCCGCATGTTGGGGTCAGCCTTGTGCTCCAGCAGCAGCTCGACGCAGTCGGCGTGCCCCCCCAGGCAGGCTTCGTGCAGGGGCCCGCGGCCCCCCGGCGCCAGGTCGGGGTCGGCCCGTCGGCGGAGAAGGTGGCGTAGGCAGGCGGCGTGACCCCGGCGGGCGACGAGGCACAGCGGGGTGCTCAGCTCCCGCTTGTACTCCAGCGACCACAGCCCTGCGGGGAGGAGGGAGCGGGGCTGACGCCCGGGGCTGACCCGCTGGCTTCCCGTCCCCCTGCGCACCAGCCTTGCGAATAAAACCAGATGAAGACGCTGCTTTTTCCATTTTTTTTTTTTTTTTTTTTTTCTTTTAGCTCCCTGGCAGCTTCAGGGGGTTCAAAGAGCCTGGTTACGGTTGGTGGCCCCTCCGAGCGCTGCTGGCAAGAGGGGAAGCGAAACTCCCCCGGCGTGTGCCCATCCAGGAGCAGGATTTCATATGGCACGAGCCGGGTAAACCAATACCTTGCTGGCAGAGAGCTTAAAAGGCAGCTCACGAATTCCCCAGCTGCACCCAGGGGAGGAAAAAACTGTCTCAGCTGGAGCTGGGCTGGGCCTGAAGGCACCGGAGCCGGGTGGGAGCGTGGTGGGAGGGTGAGGCAGGGCTGGGCATGGGATGCGTTGGGTTTGGGCTCGGCTGGAGCGAGGCATTGCGTTTCCCGGCAGCTCCGGGACCTCCCAGACCGTCAGTAGGTGCACGGAGCCCCGTGAGCATCTGGGGTTGGGAGGCACCAGGTACCGTTGCCCTGAGAGCATCTTATTGCTCCCAGATAGGACCAGGCTGCTCTTTCTGAGCCCCTGCGACGGGGAATTTGGGCCGCGAGCCCTCTTGCAAGCACGCCTAAGCCACAGAGTGCCCCATCCCAACCTGAAAAATCATGTGGACACACACACTTTTTACACTTCCCTGCCGCTCCGGTGGGTTAGTATGTGCGGAAGAGAAGAAAATAATAAAAGAAAGTGTTAAATATTTATGGCTAGGGCTGCAGGGCGCAGTCAGCTAACCAGAAACCAGCCACCTCGGGAACAGGCTCTACAAAAGCAGCCTAATGCCCTGCGCCTCTCCTATTTAGGGTTAGTAACCTGTTGTTTTAATTTTTCTGGACTGGCCTTTAAAGGAAAAGTACCTGAGAGTCCATAAGACGCTTGGCTTTTCACCTGCCACTCCAGCTCGTTTTTACTGATCTCAAAAACCAGGTTGACATCTTGATAGTATCGGTCAGTCAGGACCTCGAGGCTTCTCAGGTCTCCCGTGACCAGGGCCGTGTAATACTTGGTGGCAGGAGCGTGAGCCGTTAGAGGATGCTCCGAATCCAATTTGGGGGAAATCTGTAGCTTTTCTGTTACAGGTCCCGGTAACTCGCCCATTCCAGTGCTTCCCGTGTGCGCAGGTCCTAGCTGGGAGGATAGACGGGCTTTTATAGTTCATTGTTTCCATCCTCCTGGGCTCATTGTCTAATTATAATCCAGTTAAGGCTCTATTGTCGTTGTATTTATAACTCCGGCGGGGTCAGATGATAACGGGCAGGCGATACAATGAGGGTCAAATGGTCACTGGGCTGTGTTGTGGCAGCACCTCTTGGATTAAATTGGCCGGTTTAATTGCAGGCAGCAGCTTGGGACCTGGGAGGAAAACGGTGCCTAGCGTTTAGGGGGTAAAAAAACAAACAAACAAACAAATTTTGTCAGCTCCTGTCTGCCCGACCTTATTGTCGTGGTTTAACCTTATTTGTGTGCTCTGAGAAAATGTTTTTTTTTCTCTGCCTAACATTGTTTGTTTTGTTTTGCTTTGTTATGTTTTGTTTTGTTTTGTTTTTTCCTTTAAGGCACTCGTACCTGTTTCCAGTCTCATGGTTGCCATACAGAAAAATCTGGGCATCACAGTAGCGGCCAAGACGACGCGGGCCAGCGGGCTGGCGCGTCCCTGCAGGGATGCAAAGCACTCGGCAAAGGCCAGCGAGGTACAAATCCTCCCAGGGCTTTGGCAGGGGAAGCTGCTCTCCCTGCCGATGCCTTGTATAGGAGAGAGAAAGGGCTCAGCCTCTTCTGCCATTTAAGCACAGGGACGGGTGCCAGCTGAGTGTCCCCGGCTCCCACCGCCCCGAGGCTCGTGGCTCCTTTCCTCAAGGTCACGGGAGAAGTCCGCGGCGGGGACGAGAATAGACCTCGGCATCTCGTGACTTGGAGGCTCTGGGTGGTACAACCCAACCCGCCCCCGCCCCCGCCAGCCCTCCAACCTCCTCGGGCAATAAACGTGGTCAAAGCGGACCTCAGGAAGACGGTAAACTCTATCAAAGCAACCAGATGTGGAGGGACTGCTGAAACGCTTCGTGGTTCCCTCCGAGTGGAGTCAACCTGGGGCTGGAAGAAATGTTTGGGACCTTTTCCGTAGCCCCCCCCTGCAAGCGGGGACCTTGCTGGGCTCCTGCAGGTGACCGGGAGCAGCCTTGTGCCAGCCCATCCGCACTGCAAGAGTCATCCGAGGTTTCTTCGTGGGTTTCCTCAGCTTGGCTGCGGTGACATCCAGCCGCCTGCCCCCGGAGACCATGGGAAGAGCATGGAGCCACAAAAAAAATCACAGCGTGTCCGTCCAGGATGGGGTTGCGCTCAGCCGGGGTGGGGTCTGGCTTGGGGTCCTTGTGAAAATTAACGCTTTGGGTAAAGGACCCCCTGCCCTGGGGTCCCTGTTCACTTACAGCCACAGTGGGAGCTAATTTGAGGTCAACCTACGTGGTCTTGCCCGTTTTCCTTCTCCCTCTGAACTGAAAGCTGGCCTTCTGTCCCCAACTGCTTGGCTGGTTTGAACCTCCAAATCCCCTCGTCTTTCTCTCTTTTACCACTTGTTGCTATTCTGCTACCTCCAGCCTCTCTGTGCCCCTCCAGCCTTCTGGTATCAACCGAACCACCTCCACAAAGCATTGCTTCGGTATGAAAAAGAGCCTCGTTATCCCCTGGGGTCCCTTAGCGGGTGCAGGAGAAGGTTTGGAGACCCGGACAGCGGCACAGACTTGGATCGTTTTCCCCAGGGACTCGTCCTGGGTCGCGTTTCTGCAGCCCTGGCTCGCTTTCCCGCTCCGCTCGTTAGCAACCCCTTAATATTTTTCACAGCGGCGTGGAGGAAGCTTGCCTTCACGTGCCGAGGGGATCGCTTTCCCGCGGCACGGACCGCCTCTCGTGCTGGCAGCTGGGTATATTTAGCCGGGAGTCTAGACCTTCTTGGTCAGATGCGGGCTAATTTTGCAAGGGACGTGGGTATGTGTGTGTCTGGGCATTAACCTGCCGTTGAGAATGTGTTGAAATACCCTGTGACCCCTTCTCGCGAGCCTTTTAATCAGCGTCTATTTGCATATAACACTTCTTGGGTCACGGTAATGACAGGATTAACAACATCACTGACGGAGGGGCTTAAAAATAGCCAGGGCCAGCAAGAGTAGAAAGAAAAGGTCCTCTTGCAGCTGAGTGGCACATATAAACGCACAAGCCTGAGCTCCTGCCAGCCAAGTCAAGTGCTTTTTCCACCGATGAGTGGAACGTGATGGCAGGCTGAAATGATATTTCTGTATTTTTAAGGGGAACGCTGCCGTACAGGCAGGAGTGATTTAATGCAGAGAGGAGCTGGCAGCCAGGACACCTGTGGAGTATCCTGGGGCTGGCCGGGAGAGGGGGAGAAGTCCCTGGCTGGGCTTTGAAGGGAAATGGAGGGGGGGAGGGGGGGGTTCAACAGCTTATAAACTACTTGTTGCCTTTGGGCAGCGATTTGGGGTGGTGGAGGAGGAAGGTTGGGACCCCACAGCCCTACCCTCTCCTCTGCCACTGCCATGCTGCACGTCCCTGGGCGCATCACCTGTCCTCCCAGCAGCCTGGTCCCTGCGTGTCAAGATCCTGAGGATCCGAGGGCCTGATCCTGCAACAAATTAAGCCTGGGATCATCCTTATGTGTCCTTACTTCGGTAGGGACGTTCCCACACAGAATCAGGCCCCAAATGTTGGTGAGGATCAGCACTTCATTAGCAGCAGCCTTGCGCTCATTAATTTCTAACACGGGGGTAGCATCTTAACCTTCTTCCTGCATGCGACTGTTTGCAGAGTACACCTCATTTAACAAAACATTAAGCATTTTACTTCCTCAGATCAAGTGCATCTATTAATAATGACTTAAATTGCCTGCGCCGGCTTCACATTACGAGGAAAACTCATTCCTGGCACATGAGAGAGCACGATACACAGAAGCAAAATGACTTCAGCGTGAGCTTGTTCCCCAAGTTAAGCTGCCGCATAACAACTTAGTCCTCACACCGGGGAGACTTCAGCCCATAATAACTTGCTCTGCCAGTTCAAAAAAACCATGAGGCTGCCTTAAAAAATCCAGCGAGTCCAGATGTGCCTGTGCCGAGAGAACTCCTGGCATCGACGCTGTGATTTACAGCTGCCCTCCGGCAGCGGGGAATGGCATTATTTTTTTTTTCCAGGGAAATTTCCAGTGTGGCGAGGGAGCCCGAGGGCTGGCAGCCGGCGGCACTGCCTCCTCCACCTGCTCTCAAGCGCGACTTGCGATGCACGACTGATTTAAAGCTTGCGCCCCCTCTTACCCCCCCAAATAATTGAAACGAGCTGGCTGAGTGGCAGAGCTCCCTGGGATGGCTGTGTGTCCCCCCCGCCCGGCACCCTGCGGCCGTGGGGAAGGGATGGTGTGCCTGCAGCTGGGGGACCGGGAGGTGAGCAGGCAGGACGGCGAGGCCACCACACCGCGAGATAAACCACGCCGCGAGATAAACCACACCGCGAGATAAACCATCGGCTGCCCAAGCCTACCTTGGAGGGACGGCGGCGTGAGGGCAGCTCTCCCGGGCGATGCTTGCTCATCCCCCCCGGGGTACCATCCCCGGCCAGGCAGCGCAGGGTGGGAGGTTTAGTCTCCCCTTTCGGAGCCAGGTGCCACCTCGCAAACAGCCAACATGCCACCAAAATGTCCCCACCTTTATATTTTCAGCGCTTCCCCCCCGCTGCAGTCCGTGTGACAGCACTGCCCAGTTATGCAGCTGGTGGCTGAGCGAGGGGGTCAGACGGCAGGATTGACGCCCACGAAGACGCACGTCTCTGTGCTGGGGGGGTGCGTGTGTGTGTGTGTGTGTCACGTTTTTCCACCCCCCCAGCCCCCCCCCCCAGTAAAACCCGTTTTGCAGATGCAATCGCATGAGCTGAGCCAGCTGAGCTGCTGGACCAGTTCTCCTTTAAAAACTGCCACCCGGTGAAATATAAACTCGTCCCCAGGCTGCATTGATTTTGTCCGGTTTTTATTGGAAATTAGATAATATTTAAATAGTGCCGAAACATTTCCCTTTAACAGCTCTATATAATACAGAAAGATATTCCGTGCTACGCTGGTTTATAGTGGCCCTTCTTTATCAAACATAAATAATTCAATTCAATAAAAAAAAAAACCCTTTCCAATTCTCATAACCATGCAGTCCTTTCCTTCGCCCCCACCCCGCTTTTTTCCATCAATTATAGGAATAAAATAACTATAGCTCTTAGCTTAACTAAAAATACTAGGCTTCCCTTTCCCCCCCCAGCCCCGCTGAAGAATTGCAGCTGTGTTAATTATCCCCTGGGAATTCAGTCCCGGTGCGCACCCTCTTTTAAGGGCGAAGGGGAGCCCTACGAATTATTTAACCCCTCAGTAATGCGCTCGTGAAATGTCACCCTGAGTGCCAGCCTGGAAAACCATCTCCGACTGACCCTCCATCACATGGTCCCCTTTACAGTACGAGGCCGGGTGATGGCATTTGCTAATTAGCAGCTCGCCCCTCATCTCCAGCAGCAAGGAGACGGGGTTATTTTTAGCCATCACCCTTGAGGTTGCTGGTTTGTGGGCTGTAAAGGTTGTGGTTTGGCTTCCCCTCCCCCCGCCGCCCCTTACCCTAAAATATAAGAACCCCTTTGGCAAAGGAAGGCACCGAACTGCGGTGCCTCGGCTGCTCTGGGCTGCAAAAGGCTCTCGGTGAGCGGGCGCAGACACGGAGCTTTCAGCTCGGTTTACCTTAGGTTTGGGGACGTGGGGGACTTGAGTTTCTCCCTGCACTTTTTTTTTGTTTTTCTTTTTCTCTCTTTAGTTACCCCTTTCTCTTAGAAGGCACACGGCCGAACGCATACGGCAAAGCCGTAATTTCTGGGTAGTGATGGTTCGCGGGTTGTGCCCAAGAGGGTTTAACTCAACACGAGCAGTGCAAGGGCTGGTCCCTCCCCTGTGCGAAAGCTGGTTTTGCTGCGTAACACCTCTTTTTTAATGCTCACCTCAAACTTTGATGCCGCAGGACTGCAACCTAAGCACCTGCCTGCATATGGTGGCTGTAAAAACCACCAGGTTACACCTGGGAGGACGGGAGCAGAGAAGCAGCCAGCGATGAAGGAGATGCTGGAAGGAAACCTGCACAACAGACCTTCTCCTGAAAAGCAGGGACGGTTTTCTTTTGTGAAGGTTGTGCGCGATGGGGAAGGGCAGGAGAGCAGCCGTCCTGGGGGACTCGCCCAGGAGATGCCACCAACCTTGATGCCACCTCTTAGAACACAAACCCAAGAGGCATCTCGCGGGGTGCTCAGGAAAAACACTTCGTTCCTGCGATTGAAGTTTCAAAACCGCTGGGTTCTGCAGGGGATTGGGCTCCACCGGCTGTTTAATGGCACCAGAGCATCGTTTTCATTTTCAGTTTGCCTGGGTCTGGTGAAAAAAAAGAATAGTAAAGGAGACAAGGGAAATAACGTCGTCCTGTATAACAGGGTGGGCTGGAAGGACGTGGCTGCCAGGGTGGGGGGGGCAAGGTGGGCCTCTCCCCCCCCCCCCACTTGCCAGGTGCCCAGTGGGTCCCACCATGACATCCCTGGGGGTGGCTGCGGTCCCGAGGAGGAGGAGGGAGGGTGCGATTGCAGGGGAGGCGGAAGAAAGGGAAGGAAGGTTAGAGGCTCCTTGTAGGGTCTGTCATGCAAGACCCCCTCCTGGGATGGGAGATGCCAGCAGCGTGACGTACCACGTGTCAACACCACTGCTCACAGGCTGACCACCTAAAAAGGGACTTATAAATGATTATAGGGTGAGGAACCAGTGCTGGGTACCTCAGGACTCGAACCCCAGTCCTTTTCCCCAAACTCATGAAAACTGAAGCGGATTCACCCCATTCCGTAGCTGGATCTCCACCAGGAGCATCACTGCCATCCAACGGGCTTTTCTTTGCCAAAATGCTGCGGGAGGTAGAAACAGAGGAGCTGGACGGCACCACGAGCTTCAACAAGCCCTTCGCTCGGTTTCATGCCATGCTGTTTTGCTTCTGAGCAAAATTAGCTTCTGACACCTGAAAGTGTAACGTAGTTGTGGAAGGAAGGTATTTACGGATCGGAAGATGTGTTTGCCAAGTGCACCCTAACTAGAAAGTTGTGGAGATAATTGCTTGCCCTCTGGGACGCAGAAGAACAAACTCAACTACCCCTCGTTGGCTGTATCCATTTCTGGGGGATTGATTTATTCCTTACCGGTGGACACATCTGAACTTCGCTTGTCAGCATTAATTAGTGGGGACTCGGCCCGATTCATTACAGCTACGACCTCTCCTTGGAGCAGCTGCACTTTAACGAGAGAACCATCTGGTTTGCCTGCTTGGCTCTGCCTTCATTCCTGCCGCCCCTTCCCATCACTTGCGGGGTACGGGCTGGTAAACCCCGCCTCGGAAATTACAGGTTGCTGCCGCCGTGGGATGAGGCAGCCGGTTCTCGGGGCCCGTCCGCGGCACCTGGACCATCCGTCACGCTGGCAGCGCCCGGCGGGGCGAGCCGACAGCGCATCGCCCCCGCTGCCGCATCCCCTGCCCTCCTGGAGCTGCGACGCCGAGGGCTTTCCCGGCTGAACGTGGAGGGTGGCTCAGGTAGGCAATGCGGGGGCCTGGGGTTTTGGGCTGCCCCCGCCATTCCCCCCCTGAGGGCTTTCGTTAGCAGGTGGAGGGGGCTGCGTTGCCTGCCAGGGCAGGGGGGGTGTGACATGTTACCGGTGGGTCAGGGACATCCCAGAATTGCAAGCTTTGTCTTGGCGATGGAGCAGGGATGGCTTTGTAAGCCTAAAATGAAATGCTGGCTCAGGATCCTGCTCGAGGGGCTCAGGGATAGAGGTGTCTCCTGGGTGGGCTGGAGAAGACGATGTAAGGATGGGGCAGGTTTTTGGGCCACGAGGTGGCACCGCCGTGTGCCCGCACGCATGACCCCTCCAACCCACCCCGACAGGAGAGGAGGGGTTGCTCCCCAATGGGGTGTTTTTAGGCTGAGATGGGTGGTGGGATGGGGGGGCCACCACGCCAGCACAGGCTTCCATCGGGCTTCGAAATGACGACACCACCAAGACCCCAAATTTCGGGCTGGCCTGATGCCTTTTAGCATTTCTCCCTACCCGTCACCCCCACCTGAAGGGCGGTGCCTGAGAGGCTTTTCGAGAGCTGTCTGAGTGGTGGCATATGGGATGGAGCGGTCTGAGTGCACCTTTAATCAGAGCAATCATGGGTGTAACTTAGCCAAACTGTGCTGAGTGGGGCTATTGACTTTGCTGGCCAAAGGGCTCATTTCCATGATTTCTTTCTCCTGCTAATCCTCCAGTCTATTCACCCCTCCAAGGACAGGATGGCACCCAACCCTTAACCTCTGGTCAAGCTTTCACTTGGGCTTGGCCCTTCACACCATATCCAGTCTTAATGGCTGATGCCTAGATTTTCCCCTTGCTCTCCAAGCAGTCTTTCTTGGTGTTTCTCTTGTTTCAGCCCATTCTCTTTCCCCTCCATCTTTTTTTCTTCCTGGAGTTTGATCTGGAGTTATTTTTACCTAGAAAGTAAAAGTCCCACTCCATCAAGGAGCCCTTGGGTGGGCAGGCACGGTGGCTTCTCCTTGAATGACTCAGGATACCAGGAGCTGGGACAAAAAACGATGTGCCTGGAAGTGAAAACTGGCACCTCTGGTCCTCTTTGGTAACAGCTTATTGCCCTGAAATGTGGATGGAAACGCTGCTGGAGGTGGCTCGAGCAGGCTGATTTGATCCCAGACCTGAACTGCTTTCACCTGGGAGAACTGGGAAAACCCTCACCCAGTCCAAGATCAGCCCTCTCCTACCAAACCGTGCTGTGGCTCCAGGGCAGGAGAGGGGCTGGATGGAGAGGGATGGAGACCCACAGCATGGGGGTGGAGAAGGAGGGTCTACAGGCGGAGGTGATCCTGTACGCCCCTTGCCCCATGTGGCAGTTCCACGCGTGGCCATTCATCACAGGGCCTTTCCTGCTTTTCGTGAGCGGGTCAGTGGGGCAGCAAGGACCTTGCAGAGATCCTCACACCCCCTTGTCCCATGCGCTCAGGACCTGTACGCTCACTGCTGTCATCAAAATGATTTTTGCTCCCAAAGTACGCTTCTGGAAGGAAACCTCTAGAAAAGACTCTACCCAGTGCTAGACCCAGCTGAGATGCTCTGACAGCCTGATGTGGATGCTGGGACCTCACCCTGGGCACCTGCGAGAGAAAACAGTGGAGGAGAACCAGCTGAGGTCCCCAAGGCTTCATGACCCGCTTGCCCCTTTGGCTTTGCCAATTGCCCCGTTGCAGCAGCTGACCAGTTTCTCCTGCTGTGAGGGCAGCAGGTGGTCTGGGTTTCCCATTTGCAGGTGGCCCACTGAGCCAGATAAAAGCCTCAGCCCCTGCACTCCTCAGGGTTTGTTGGCTGGCTGGGGGCTTTGGATGGTTTCTTGGGCAAAGCGGCACTTGCAGTCTTTTTTTCTCCCTCATGGCCCGCGCGCCAACTATGTCTACGCAGAAGCTGTAACGCTTCAAGGGAGAGTAGGTGAGTTCCTTGTTTTTTGTTTTTTTTTTTTTTTTTTTTTTTTTTTTTTTAATGACGCTGGTACCTTGCTCTCCTCTGCGGGTCCTCCTCCTTCCAGTCCCTTGCTCTCTGTTGCTTATTTTGGGCTCTGGTGCTGCTGTTGCTTGTGCTGTGAGATGTCCTTCGCTCCTTCCCAGCCTTTGCGTTAATCTTTGCCTTGTGTTGCTGCTGATTGCCTTTTCCCTGTTGGGGAAACTGAGGCAGGGTAGAAGGCTAAAGTAAGGGAGACAGAAGAGGGCATTAGGAAATGCTCTTTACCTCGCTGCTGGCTTGCAGCCGCCCTCCTGAGAAGCGAACACCCTTATTTCGTGCTTCTCTTCCCTTTGCTTCTGAGTGCACTTTGCTGTCTTGTTAACGATGACTGTCTTGCTACCTTGAGTGACTTAAAGCACGAATGCTTTTAAGGAGTGGGGCGTCCCACCTCCAGGAAACTGCGCAGTGTTGGCATTATTTGAAGTTGTGCAGAGGAGGTTAGGGATGTGTTTGGCCTTTTTTTGGAGGACTGGGGAAAGGGTGTGGCGTTTGCATTGCCCATCTTTTGGCCTTAAGGGTAGGTGGGAGCAGAACCTGGCTGTGCCCTGCCCTGGGACAGCACCTGCTTTGGGGGGGGTGTGGGGGTGTGTCCAGGAGCAGGGTGCAAGCCTCTCCCTGCTCCCATGCTGGCACATCCCCTATTATTCCCCCCACCCCGTCCAAGAAAGGGGACACCAGCTGAGAGCTGTAATGCCGAAGGCCAACCGTGGTTGCGTTCGGTGCTTTCGCAGGAGGCAACGGCATGCAAAAACGGGCTGGTGCTTGTTTGCTCTGCAAAAGAAAGGCCATTTCTTTTGCAGAGTCCTCCCGGGGTAGCGGCCTTTCCACACGGAGCTCGGGAATTTGCCGGAGCCGCATAGGCACTGTGCCTCTGGATTGTACTGTGGTGGCCTCTGAAAAGCATCGTCGGCCGGGGGCACCCCAGGGCAGCGAGCTGGGGGTCCGGCTGGAGAGGCTGTGCAAAGCCGAATAAGAGCCCTAAATGATTTGTGGATTTTATGCAGCTTGTTATCTTAGGTGTAGGGTGGGTTTGGGTTTTTTTTGTTTTGTTTTTTTTGTTTTGTTTTTTTTTTTAAATCCCAGCAAGAAATAATCCTCTTTTTCTTGTTGGAATAGAAATGGCTTGACGCCATGAGGCAAAAGATAAAAGGAAGATCTACCCGGTGCTGTGATGATTTGCAAGGCTAGTGAGAGACTACATAAGGCGTTTTCAAATAGACTCCAATATTTTCAGTGCTTAAAGAGGGCCCGACTACGTGACACCTTTTTTGAAGCCCTGATTTACAATGGACCCAGGCTGAGCGCATTATAATTTGCTGCGCGAAGTGCCAAAGTCGCAGTACTTTCAATAATGAGGAGAGAAACCCTAATACGATGAGACTTTTTGGGGGTATTGTGTTTAATGAAAAGCTGAAAATGTGCTAATTTGTAAGTCCTGTTGTGGTAGTGGCATTGGAGGCTTTTGAAATGCATTACTGACTTAGGAAGTATTAAGAAAAAAATGACATATTGCTACTAGCAGAAAAGTCAATTATAATGTTTCCACACTTTAGAGAATTGCTGATGCAGGGTGGGAGTTAATAGAACAGTCAGCTTCACTTTGTATTACCAGATTTGGGGGGGGGGTTGCTGAGAAAAGTTGGCTTGTTTTTTAATTCTGATGGCAATTAAACCATAAGCTACAACGTTTGGGACTTGTCTCTGGCCGGGTCATGCTGGAAGGAGATGTATTCCCTCGGGCTGTTCCCACCTGGAGTCGGACCGTTTGCCAGCCTGGCGTGATGCAGACCGCCCTGGACCGGGGCAAATGGTCATAAATAAAGATTTAGCGGCACTTTGCAGTTGGGCTGATCTCTCCCTGGCGGTGGTGGAGGAGCGCGTGCCAAAGCGCTGAGTCTGGTGCAATCTGTTCCCAGCGCTTTGCAAAAGAGCCCTGTAAATTTGTTAAAAAAAATTTAAACCAAGAAACTGGAGAAAATAGCTGTCCTTACCCACTGTGCTCTCGATGGAGCTTTTTTCCATCTCCTGGAGAAGAAAACAGCAGTAAACTTTTTCTGAGGCTCCTGGGGAACAGAGGGGTGGGAGCTCTGGGAGACTGGTGGTGGTTGCTAGAGAGCTTCAGTGCTGGTTGTAAAAATCCTGGTGCTGGAGGAGTCGGCTTTGAGGAAGGCAGCGGTGCTCCCAGTAACCCCATCCCTAAATCCGTACAGGCTAGCCAGGCAAAATAGCTCATGCAAAATTGGCAGGGATCAGAGACAAGGGCTGGCACCGCTTTTAACGGGAGTTACAGTGTCTGATTAAAGAGCTTTGGCCACAGCGGCATAACCTGAGCGCTTGACATAAGCCAGGGACCTAATAATACTCAAGACACATTGTGAAAGTATGACTTCATGGTGGCGGCTGCTGCCTTTTACCTTCCGAGGGCTGTTTTTCCTCCCTCCTCGCTGCGAGCACGCAGCCCTCCTGCCCGGCTGCCTGGGACCAGGGCTGCCTTCCATCGGCTGCGTCCCCGAGAGCTCGCTGCCCGGCTGGTAGATGCATCTCCGGCACAGATGCCAACAGGGATGGAGGAGATGGGGGTCTGCAAAGAGGCCGGGGAGGGGGGCTCTTCCCTGGGTGGTCAGGGCGTGCTGTAGAGCAGCGTGGAGGCGATGCCTCCGTGACTTAAGGCTCTACCTGGTTTTGGTTTCTTGCTTAGCTTATTCTAAGCGCTATGGCAAAGTGCTTGTGTTTCTAAGGCTTATTGATAAGGTTTAAATCTGCTGACAGACATCTCATCCGAGGCAAGGTACCCCCTACACACTTGAAATTCTGACTTATGGCACTTTTTTTGCCTTGGGTCAAATTGGTAGCAACTTATTTCCAACTGGAGCAGGTCCGTCAGCTGCGGTCTGGGTCTCTGCTCTGGCTGGTTTGGCTGATGCCCTGTTGATGGGGATTGGGGTTTATCGGCATTTTGGGGAGGCGAAGGTGATGTGGGGAAGCTGTACAACAGGGAGGTGGGCAAGAATGGCTCCCAGGTGCTTCCCCTGCCTTGGATGGAGACTAAGGGCTGGGGCTGTGCTCCTTGCCCACCACCCGGGACCCCGCAAAGCTGGCACTGAAACCCGGGCTCCTGCTCCAAGCACAGCCTCGGGGACTATATTTAAAGCACATTAAAATCCACAGGGCAGGGTTATGCCAAGACTTTATTGCCTCTGGGAGGGTGAAGTCACGCTTTGCTCCCTCATTCTTGGCTGTTCCCCCTCCAGGTGTTTCAAAGCGGGGTTCCCGCTTGATGTGGTTAAAGCAGAAAGAAGGGGAGCGAGTGCGAACACTTTTTAAAAAGTCATGTCATATGTAGTTCTCCTGGGTTTGGAGGAAGCAATTAAGGCAATTAATTTATTGGTAAATTATCTTATGATGAAGTACAAAATAACTGCAATGAAATGCTGACATTCACATTAATACCAAATTAGTTACTGTATTATGACTGTTCTTACAATGAATGCCCAGTAATTTAATAGTAATGGGACACTTAAATAATTTAGCTGATAATTCTCTAGATCACTTACATATATAAATGAGCATGACAGCTTCTTTCCTCAACTTTGCTGGTGCTGCTGAATTACCTCCCACTGCCACACCAGCAGGCGAAGCAGCCTGGCACCCCCCTCCGCCATCCCCCCAAACTCATCTCTTGCTGGGAACTGTTAGGGGACTGGGTGTACCAAAAGGGATTTTCCTCCCTCGTGAGATTTTGGGATTGCTGCGGCTGGAAAGCAGAGCGCAATTGCCCTGTGGCTGGGCTTAGCAAAGCCACAATCCTCTTTTTTTCTTTTATTTTTTTATTCTTTTTCCCCGTGGTGAAAGATCTCTGGGTGGGGATGCTCCGCCCAGGCCTCGTAGAGCCTCTCTAGGGTGTTCCTTGTGAGAGCACTATTAGCCTCACAGCGGGACGGGCGTTGGAGGTCCAGCCAGGGCCACTTAATTGAATAGTTCAGCCACTGATACCGAAATTACTGTGTGTTGGCTCTGCTTGACGCAGCAGCTTCATTTTCAAGTAGCTGCACTTTCTGGAATAATAATTATAAATGGCATTAAAATTGCTCCTCATTCTTCCCTCTCCACCCCCACCCCCCTCCACCCCTCCCCCAAAGGACTCTAAAGGAGAGCAACGTCTTGGCAGCCACACAGGGCGCAGTTTGCCTGCTTTATTGCCTTTTTTTCACAGGATCCCTGCACCCACAGAGCTGTTTGTAGGTACACCAGCTGTGGCTTCCAGATCCCCATGGGGAAAAAAAAGAAATGCAGTTTACACTGAAAGCAACCACTGTTGTAAGCTACACCTAAAGGATAAATTGCCCCAGTGTTTCCTGACCCCCCCCACCCCCCCCAAACTGGTGAACACTGGAGAAAAACTGTAGGCTTCTGCCCTGCCAAGCACACCTGGGATGGTGAGAAGTTCACGCATCCTTTCTGCATGGGGTCGGAGTCATGCCCTGGAGATGGATGTTGCCAGTCAGCGTGTTACTTTGCTATTGAGATTGCGTTGAACCTGCTGAAATATTAGTTAATGGGCTTGCTTACGTCCAACTTAAATGCGGTCTTTTCATCACATCACATTCTGCTGTCAAACCTGTTGTGGAGAGGAGTATTCCACTGTCGGCAAGATTGAGAACAGAATTATCCAAATTAGTTTTCTTGCAGATGAGAGCAGAGATGAGGTTTTTTTACCACAAACCCTGCCACCTCTTCGGAGAGTCTGGCTCTCCTCACCGAGGATGAAGTTGAAGAGCACCTTTTTTAATTTGGATGTGCTGCCAAATTTGTGAAGCCAGCAGCCTGCTGCAGGCAAGCGTCTGCAAAGACAGAATAAAGAAAGGAAAGCCAAAGTTTGTAGCTGCTCTGTTGCAAGTGATTAAATCCAGGGGCTGGCAGCTCTTACTCGCGGGGTCCCTTGTGTGGGTCATGATGAGGCTCCAGCAGCCGGATTATTGCTGGGATGGCCGGGGGAAGGACCGGTGTACGCCAGAAACATCCTGAGGTGTTGCATGCAGGAGACTGAGCAAGCATCTCCTCTCCTGTTATTCAGATCCCCTTGGCAGGGCTGGAGATGCAGTCTCAAGGTTGGAAGGCTGAAATCCGGAGGAGCCCTGTACTGGAGAGCAAAATGAAGCCAAAGAGGACCACAAAAAGCCTGCGTTGGGGTGGCTTTATCTTATGTGCTGTGATAGCACGACAGCCTATTTTTCCCTTGGGGAGAAAATTCACTTTATTAACAAGAGCCTTCCAGTTCCCTCTGCTGTGCTCAATGATATGATTGTTTGAATCATTTTCTGTGCAGTTAGTTGCCTGTAGGAACCTTTCTGGGTTTTTGTTCAGACTTTGCCGTTTCCAGGAGCATCTTTTTCCATTGGATTTCTTCTTAGGAGCAGGAGAGGCTCAATACCATCTCCTTCCCAGCAAGCTTTGTTAGAGCAGCTTTTCAAGCAGGTTTTTGGGTGGGACGGCTTTCATCTTTCTGCAGGGTTTCTGTCCTAAAACATGTTGTGTGCTGACCCTCTGGGTAAGAGCATGTTTTCTACAAGTTGCTTGCCATCGCATTTTTGATGAAATAACTCTGTTCTAGTAGGGGAAGCCAGGGGAGTAAGGGGCTGGGATAGTACAAAGATGCAGAAATGTTAAAAATGTAATCATTCCCTTTTACGCAGAAGACCTATCAGTAAGATCTTAATAAGCAGTGAGTAGTGCTATACTCGCAGTGAATTGTACCTGGCGGAGTGTGATGCGCTGTCCTCAGCCTGCGCTTCCCCAAAGGCAGGCTGGCCTGGCCTGTGCTGGAGGAAACCTGAGCAGCTTCCTACAGCCACGCAGCCCTCCTCGTACCTCCCGGTCTGTCTATAGTGAAGGTGTAGAGAGGTCCTTTGACTTCTTGGGGATGCTGTGCCTTGTGTTTCCAGTTAAATAGGTGTTGCAAGTTACCTGTTGTCAAGTCAGCATAGGTGAAGACAGGTATTTGTGGCTCTTATCTGTAGAAGACCCTGGTGAATGAGATCCTGTACTTGACATAAAGGTGGTGCTGGCTCCGTCAGTGTCATGTAGGATGCTCCAAAGCTTTAGGGTTTTCTAACTACTGTTTAGAAATACCTTGTCCCTAAAACTGCAGATTTGTGCACAAACAAGCTTGATAGGCAACCAACAGAAACTATCAAATGCTATCGTGGATGACTTGGGGCGCATTGTGTTTCTGAGAAGGTTTAGTTCCCTGCACTCGCTATTTGTGATATTTGGATATTAGGCCTAATGCACCCTACCGAGCAGGAGACACTACATCAAAGCATAACACTGGGAAATCTCTGCCTCCAAGGGTCTTGGGTCCTTCTGTGCAGAAGACATTCCTGCCACAGAGCTTCAGGTTTTGCTGCTCAAGCACATAGAAACAGCCACTGTGATCCCACCAGCTGCATCTGTGCACGGCTTCATGTGTGAATGTGATGGGACGGACTTTTCACCAGTGGGCTACTTGAAGAGAGCTTGCAGGACTGGATTTAGAAGAAGCTGAAGCAGGTCTTGGTGGGTTGTCTTTAACACAGCATGAAACAACTTTTAGAAAGCTCAACAGGCCTATTCCATATTGCCATTACAGCCACCGTTCTGCTACATACGGGGGTTTTAAGCAATGTATATATTGCTATTTGTGCAAACAAGGTAACTGGGTACTGTTTTCTGTTGCAAAATGGGTTCTCAGGACATCCACCAAAATGAACACCATCACTGCTTTGCTTTTGTGCTGCTTATTAATGTTTTCTGCTAACGTCCACATGTATGAATTTGTCCGTGATAAGGCATCAAAAGGTGAAATAGTGCTAGTCCTCATGTGGCTATGTAAATATTCAGCTTGTGGTAGATTGCATTAAGTGTCTTATAATCCATCCCAATTAAAAAGCAGTCTTTATAGCTGTAATAGTTTTATTGAGAACTGTAACACATTAGACCTACAGATATATAAAGCAGTTAGTTTTATAAAGCATATAGGATATTAAAGTAATGAAAGACATTAATGTGACATCAATTTTTAAGGAGAGTTACTTGCTGAAATAAATGAGTATAGCCTAAAAGTTGATGGCATGTTACCGTCCTGAGTAATGAACCCTTCTGCCCCCTAAAATCTCTTAGAATAAATAATGCTTGAGCACGTTAGTGGTTGTTAACTCTTTATCCCCCAGGAGCTACATGTCACACTGATGTCTCACCTGATTCTTTTAAAAATTCATTCAGAAAGGAATTCTCTTTCCTGGAATACCTATAACTTGGGGTACATTATTCTGCTGTGTCTGCTTTCCTAAGATCTTCCCCTCTTCTGTGAAGCAGAGCTCTGGCTGGTATTACCAGATGCAAAATTCTTGAGGATGTCAGTTTTTCCCTTTTCCTTTATTTGTTTTTCCTTTTCCTGCTTTCTCGTTGTCTGCCAGTGCTCTGATTCGTGCTTTACCCAGCGGTGTCTTTGCATACCAAGCCTGGAGAATCAAAAAGCATGTGTACGTTTTATTAAAACTTTATAAAAAAAAAAAAAACAAAAAAAAAAAACAACAAAAAAACCCCAACAAAAACAACAAAAAAACAAAACCAAGAAACAACCCACCACTTAAACTTTTTACTAGTACAATGGAGCATTCCTTAAACAGCTCCCCCCCACCCCCCGCCCCTAAAATCCTGGCTGGCTTGTGGAGAAGTAGAAATGAAATCCTCCCATCTCTTGAGAACATTATTATAACAAGTAGTATAGCAATTGCTTGCTTGAACTGTGTCTCATTAACAGGAATACTTAGCTGGGCCATTTGTGTTGCTATAGTTATGGAAATGTTAGAACTTCTATGATCAACCCTATTTCCGAGGCATATAGCTCTTGTCAAAACTCCCTCTGGTCTGAAACTTGGCAAAAGACAAAGCATATACTTCTCATGGCTCTGCAAATCAATCCAGACAGTTTTTATTTCAATGAGAGAGCTTAAGAAGCAAAACAAACCCCGAACATTAAAAACCTGTTTATTGCTTTCAGATGCCTGTTCACAGTCCTGTGACTTGTAAATGATTTTGGTGTAGTCGCTCTGCAAACTTGCCAAGCTCCTGGACTGTAATGTCAACAAGGCAGTTCTAGGCCATGTGAAAATAATGTGAAGTGAAGGAGAAGGCAATGCTTTAAAGTTAGTAGTGTGTAGGAATTAGTCTTTCCCCACATGTGCGTACAGGAACCTTTATCAACAAAGGCCTGCCTACACCAGAGATTAAAATGCAACTCAGTGTTGACATGACTGATAAAATGCCTTCCTTCTTGACTGTATCCATCCATGTGCTGCCCCAGGAATGAATGTCTTTCCTCTGACCAGAGACCACTATTTAATGCCACAACTGTCTCCTCTGCCCTTCACTTGGGCCCTGTTGTCTTCAACCGTCTTATCAATGCAGCATCCTGTAAAACCTGCCTTTTCCATGTAATCCATCCAAAATGCTGCCTCCAGCTGGAGCCTGGAAAGACCACCCCTAGGAATTTGCCTTGTCCATTTTCCCAGTATGTGTTACAGACAGGCAGCAGCCAGAGAAGTAATTGGGAGAAAAGGCACTGGAAGTGTATAGGGAAGAAAACCCCTTGATGTTCCTCTCCTGGCCCCAGATGGTCCTTCTTGCTGTCATGCTTCTTAAAGGCTTCCTCCGGGTCCCCGAAAGAGGCTGGTAACAGGCACCCTGTTTGGATCTCTTGTTTTGCAGATTAAATACTGTCAGCAGGTAAATGAAGTCTGACAGCTGTCAAATGTCCAGCTGGCTGCTGGGCAGTGCTTAGCACTGTGATCTCTGCTCTAATTGCCTGAATTAGCTGAGCACCCCTCCTCCACCGATGAAAACATCATGCAACCTTTCATGCATCCACTTCTAGATGGTGCCATGGGAGGTGTTTGGGAGGAGCCCCTGAGCTCCCACTGCAGGGGCCTGGGCAATTGAATTTTGTTGTTCTAAAGATGGTCTCGGGCCAAGCTATTCCTCCATCGGGGGAACAGACACAGGATGGGGCAGGGAGAGGTCTGGTGAAGGGCCAGAAACAGCCATCTCATGAGTGGGTAAGAAAGACAAGGTGGTGGTTGTGACTACTGGCTCAGGGAGGAGCTGACTTCCCTGGCAGCAGCTAGCAATCAAGCAGTATCTCTGGCCTTCCATGCGTGATGGGCCATGAGGCCACAAAAATACTATTTCCCCCCCCCTCCCCCGCCACCCCCGGTTTGTTGTCCTGGGTATAACGTTCTCCAGATCTTAAGTGGGAGACGGGAAGAATAACAAAACCCTGCCAACAGCTTGCTGGGAGCTTGGTAAGGTGCAAAGCACTGTTTGGTGGGTGCAGACTTGGGAGGTCATCCTGCTGCCCCGCTCCGAGTCGCTGATAAAGGACTCTGTTGTGTGTGGCAGGAGGAGCCGAGTGATCCGATGTCTTCTCTTGTTCTCTTCCCAGTTCTTTGTGCATATATTTCAATGCACAAAATTAACCTGGCCGTTAGCGTGCGATAACGGCTGCCGTTGACTCTTTAGCGAGTGGAACTGCTATGTGGGATTAGCAAAGTTAGCTCCTCAGATACAGTAAAAATAAAAGTAGATTTATCTCTAATGCACTAGCATCTGAACTGGGGACGTAAGTTACTGACAGTAAGTGACTGATCAGAGTTAAAATGTTTGCTTGTTGGAGGAATGATGTCCACAGTCTTTGGTATGGGTTTTCTTACATGTTGTAAGTATTTTGTACCAGTCACTGCCAGGCAGAGCTAGCGTGCTGGTTGGACTGCCCTTTGCTTCTCTAGGACTACTGTTATTTCTGTGTAAGGATTTGTATCAATCACAGTGGTGCAATAATTTATAATTTAAAAAATGTGCATGTATAATTGGGGCAGAAATTTGAGTAAATTGTGATAATGCGATTTCTTCATTCAAATTTTGCATTATTTATATTCATTTTGGATCACTGGCAGAATATAAATGTCAAACAGGGAGATTCATGTTTCCAGTGAATGGAAATCAAAGATTCATCACGGTGCTAATCTTCACTTTGAATACTGTGTTTTAGCCGCGCCACTTCAAAAAGGACAAAGCAAAAGCAACAGAAAAGGTCCAGTGATGGGAATGATCAGAGGCTCGGGAAGAGAGGCTTCTGTGCAAGAAGAGATGAAGATACTGAAGTTAATTAATGCACGAGGCCATTTTGACAATCCTCTTCTCCTGTGCCATATTACAGGTGCTGGGGCAAGGTTCCATGACATTTAAGGGAAACAAATTTAAAATAGATAAAAGGAAATACTTTCTTAAGGGCTGTAATTAATGCAAGGAAATGATTGCCATGGGACGCTGAGGATGGTATCATTTTAGCCGTGTTCAAAATGAAGTGCTGCCTGCATACTTTACGCTGTACAAAACAGGCACATTTATAGTAAGTGGAATAATATTTTCAAGTTAAACTTGCACTAAATACTAGCTCTCATGTTTCAGGGTACAAATGGATTACTACTTGGAGCTGGGAATGATAGGGGTTTTTTTTTTCTTTGCTGCAATGCTGAACCATTAGCCTTTCCCTGAGGAAAGATATTGGTTTAGATAGGAAGCATGAGGAAAAAAAATGAGTAATTTGCCAAATATCACAAATGCTGCCTATGTTGAGTGAGCCAAATGGCTCTAAATGGAAATTGGAAAATATTCAACAGGGCTGGGAGAAATATGCACTATCATCAGGTTAGCAGTGGAAGAAGACTTGGACAAAGTTGTTAGAAACCGCATCCTGTTTATTGTGCGAGGCGCTGTGGGGATTCAAAACCGGGGGGATCCAAAGAGCAAAATGAAAAGGAAACCTTTCAGCCAGGAGAACTGGATGGTTTATAAGCGGGTCTGGATAGGAGACAGGGAGGGTATGGGACTGAGAAAGCTCTTTTGGGGTCTCTTGGCTTGAGTACAGAAGTCCTATCCCATTTGGAGCCCCTGGTGTGGGCTGCCTGAGGCTCCTTGGTACGCAGCAGGGTTTTCTTGTTTCTTTGGTGGCCAAGGCTTTTACTAGCGTTTAGTAGGCTTGAAGTGGCTTAGTCAAGCGTTGTACTGTTTTTCTGGGGTGTCAGTGCTGCTAAGCTGTAGTGTTGCACTCGGCTAGCTAGTTCAAGTCCAGTTCAGCTGTCCCTAAGCGACACTGAAGTCGCTACAGTAAATAAATGGTAGACCTGTACTTAAGCCTGATAAACTGTTCCCATCAATAGGAAAACCAAAAGCAATACAGTGAAAGCAGAATTAACCACTACATAAAGATAAGCCTAGTCTAGGGAAAGAAAGAGTAATTATTACTGAGCTACATGTGGAAAAGAAGTAGTTGTTTGCAGGGTGATCCATGTATATTTGAGGTACGTGGAATGCACCTCAAATGCACTAGGTTTTGCCTTCAGGATTTTATAGCCCTGAGCATGGGGAGAGGGATGGAGTTTGAGGCAGAAACTAATGTGTTTTTTTTAAACCTTGAAATGAAAACGCTTGTAAGAAAATTATTTGAAATCATGTAAAATAAGGACTTAGAACTTGATCCCTATGTGGAACACCCTGCAGACGCTGCATGTCCAGGTTTTTTGCCTTCTCAAGATAATATAGCCAGGCTTGCTGAATGTGAAGGCTCTGAAAGAAAACGGACCAATGCGCTGTGCTAATGGCACCCGCATAACTTCTCCACGCGCGTGAAGGTCGCTCTGTTCGACATGAGCTGGGTGCGGGCAGTAGGTTCAGCAAAGCGGTACACCAGGCGTGTTGCCTGTGTAGAGCTGCTGCCTCTAATAATGACCATTTGCCTGGCAAGTCCAGCTGCCGGGGCTGCCAAACGTCCCAAAATGGGGGCGATGGGTGTTTGGTGCTGTCCAGCCGTACATCATCATTCAAATAGCAATGTGCCAACCCATCCGCAGAATTAGCAGGTCTCTAGATCAAATGTGCCTGGACAAGGATGTGGCAGGGGATGATGAAAGACAGACAGTTAACATAGCTCTTAATGTCACCTTAAATGTTTCCTCCTCCTCTTTGTACACCGGGTCCTGTCTGGCCAGAGATGTCATGAACTCGGCAGTCCTCAGTGGCTTCCTGGTCATCTGCAGGAGGCGTAGCTCGCTCAGGACAGCCTGCACCGCCCGGACAATGCGTCCCTGGGTGAAACCATCAGACACCTTTGCTAGGCAGCTTATGTTCAGCAAGTTGGTGATCGCTCCACCGTTCTGCAGGATGATGTGTTTCCATAACACTGTTCATCAGGACCCAGAAAAAGAGAGAATGCCAAAGACGTGCATTATGGAAAGCAGAAGAAATATTTTTGTGTTTTGAAACTGAAGCAGAAAAATAAGGGGTACCAGTCGGCAAAGCAAAGATTCAGATTTTCCTCGCTTGCTATTTCTTTCATCTACAGATTTGCAGCATAGAGGCATTTAGGCACATCTGTTCTTAAGCCATTAGTGACCATTTGTTGGCTACCAGTCAGTACTTTTCAGAAAGTCGTTAAGGGCACATAATGTGAGGTGGAGATGTGTGTAAAAATGGCAAGAACTACTTAAATATGCCTGTGTGTATACACAGAAAGAGAACCTGTCCAGAATGTTCCCATTTGGGTGTGTAGAGTTAAGTACCTATATTAACAGCGTGTTGTTATTTCTGTGACCCTGATGGCAGTTACTCCTGCTGAACTGAGGGCTGCTACGGGGGCTCAATGTCTGGTTTGGAAGCCAAAGGCTTCCAGCTATGCAGGCACATCTTGCGAAGGCCAGGTGGAAATTTCTGTGATTGGCATTTTGCTTGTTATTTACATGGTGAACCTGTTTGTATCTTTTAGCTGTGAACCTCTGTGACATGAAGGTTTTAATGTTTGTGGAGTGCCTGAGATTTTGCTTCCAAAAATAAATTATCAGGGTTAATAACATCTCTTGTTTTATCCTATGTAAAGTAAGGGTCTGTCTCAGAGAAACTTAGTAAAACTTTCGTGCCATCTTGCTGTGCTTTCCTTTAAAGCCTTGTATGAAAACATGTGGAAAAAATAATTAGTATTATGCATAGAGACTAAAAAGGTTCTTGAATGAAACAATTTGTGATTTGAGTATCATGTGTTTGAACACTCATAATACGAAAACGTTGAGTGGAAAGTTAACTGTACTGGATGTTGTGGCAGTCATGTACTGGAGAAAACCTGCCTTATTCTTCCTTCGATTGCAATGTCGATACTATGGACTTGTGCCCATAACTATTGACAACTTTGTACTACATCTTCCACTCGGGAAAATCGTGATCTTCCACTTGAGTTATATCTATGCTCAATAATTACTGGCTGAATCACTAATTCATAAAAGAGGAATTGATGCACACAACAGTGAGCAGTACTTCTGTGCAGCCATATATTGTGTGCCGCAGGCTGCAGGTAGGATCAGGCGTAATAGGAGGTACTGACTTGCTGGGTGATTAATAGCAAGAAACCAGTACAGGATTGTGAATCTTCCAGTTTAATGATTTCCATTGTATGATTACTGTTTCCATTGTGCATAGATTGAAATATTCTGGTTTGTAACAAAAGGGAGGGTTGCAGCAGGCAGGTAGCCGTGCACTGTAGCTATGAAGATTTGTTATGTCATGGCTTTTCTGTCAAAACAAGTTCCTTTAGTTCTCAAATTGGGTGTCAGGCACTGAAAATTGTCAAGAATGGAAGATGAGTGCTCTGTACTGTAAAGATCATGTTTCCATTGAACTTCAGGGAAGACTGGAGCTAAAGAATAAGCCAAGCACTGTCTCAAATGGGACAATGTCAAAGTAGTAAAGCTACAAGTTTAATCTGCTTTAAAATGTCAAGAGTTAACTTCTTGGGGCATTCTTAAGTTTGCAGTTGAAATCCCTTTAGCTGGCCCTTTTTTTGACTCCAAGTGAGTGGTGAGAATCCCAGAATGCAACAGTTCATTCCCCAGAAGTGAACACAGCTAAATTCGGCTGCTATCACCTCCTTTCTCTAGGTCTTACTCATGTCCCTTATCTGTTAGCAATTTATCAGAGCTGTAACATAACATGAAACATATGTTAGCTTGCTTAGAGACCATTTCCCATCCACACTATGAAAATTATTGAACGTGGGAGAGATTTACAATGTGCTAGGCAGTCAAAACCTGTCTTGAGCTTGTCTAAACATGCATCATCTCAGTACCTTGGCTGCCTCCATGAAAGGCAGTATGAAATTGGACTTTGCAATACAGTTGTGGGATTTTTGTAATAAGGTGACTACGTGGAGCAATGTTGCAGTCAAGGTACAATTGCGTAGCGAGGTTCCTGCACTGAATGTGGTTTCCTTTACTACTGTATTCTTCTGGGATGTGATCTATCAGAACAGCAGCATGCAGGGGGCCTGTTTTCCTTGATGTGGTGATCTGTAGGGATATTCATGCTAGGAGCCGCTGGTAGAAGTGCACCATTGAGAGTCCTAACTTGAAGTGTTTGGTGCCATTCTGAATAGCCCCAAGCCTTTTTTCTGTATTATCTTTAGACTGAACCTAAACAGCCCTTCTGCTCATGAGTCACCGCATCCAGACTCCGTAGTACCCAGGAAAGTGTATTAAACCACATGATACCTGCGATTAAACCACAGGGAAAAAAAATATATATTTCTGGCAACAAAAGCCCTTCTACTAGCGACTTCTGAAGGATGTGGACAAACTACCGTTTTTCTTGTAGTAACTGATTCATGTTATTAAGCTTAATTTGGAGCACTTCTTCTCAGTCAATGCTGAGCTACTGCAGACTTCAAGGTGATTCAAATCTGAAAACAAACTTGTGTTCCTGGAAGTTTGTCTTTTTCTAGCCATGTACATGGCTCTAATAAAAGACACTGTTTTCCTTGTAAGATTTGAGTCTCGGCCTATGGGGTACTCAATGAATTTGTCAGACTTTGGGAAGGCCTGTCTGACACTGTAAACATTTAATAGACTAGACATGCAAATCTTGGATGCCTTTACAATTTCCCTCATGATCTGTAAGTACAAACATGGATTCTGATAGTGACAAAACTCAGTCCTCCAGACATGGTTCTGTTTATAGAGGGGCCCTGAAGTACATTGTTTAGAGTATGGAAACTGGATAGGAATAAAGGAAATTCAGAATCCCTGTGTAAAAAAAAAAAAAACAAAAACAAAAACAAACAAAAAAAACACCAAAAAAACCACACCAAAACCAAAAAAACACAACTAAAAAAAAGCTTAAAAATAAAAAATGTGCACTGAAATAGGATCTTATCCTTCTTACAGGGAAAAAACAGCTTGGGCTGAACTTAGTGCACACTAAACTAATGAAAGAATGTTCATCACTGCTGAACAGTATTTTAAACTCTTCTCCCAACTTCCACTTTTATTATTTGATCGTTGAGGTAGCCTGTATCAGTATTACCTAAATTTTCAAGCATTGAGATGTACCTGGGGTATGAATAGAGTTTAAAGTCAGTTCTTAGGATAACCAGACAAAACAAGCATGGATTTTAAACAGCAGTAATCATCAGGATGACTTGAAATACTTGCCAAATCTTGAAGCGTAGTCAGGCCTAGGAATCAGAATGATTTTTTGATAAACTTTGCAGAAGGGTTTCAGATTAGCATCGAAGGGACGGTTGGTGGTTCCCACTAGCAGCACCCTGTCCTGTGCTTTCAAAGCCTTAAGGAATTTGGGGAGGATCTTTTCCAGTCGTTTTGGGTTCATCTTCAGCATGTACATGTAAATGCAAGGAGGAAAG
Source organism: Sagittarius serpentarius (assembly GCA_034782735.1). Classification (NCBI taxonomy): domain Eukaryota; kingdom Metazoa; phylum Chordata; class Aves; order Accipitriformes; family Sagittariidae; genus Sagittarius; species Sagittarius serpentarius. Next base: position 12,451,296 of record JAVKLA010000001.1, read on the forward strand.
AGTTGTTACTGATGCTGACGATTTAGAGTTAGAGGTGTAGTTGTAGACATGCTATAGACAATGGGGTTTTGTGTTTTTTGAGTAGTCTAGTTGCATTTAGTATAAGCAGACTAGATGTTCAACCAAAGCAGAAAGCCTCTGTCTTCTGAAAGTCAGGTAAACATTTGATTTCTGCTTATGTATTTGTGGGTTTGTGCTAGCGCCTTTCACTATTGAATATGCTGGTCCTGTTATTGAAAAGCAGGAAGGAAGCAACTCGTTTGAAGAAGGAAGTACTGTTTTCCAGTTCAAGGAGAAATACTGCTTGGACCTGCACACCTGATGAACCTTAACAGATAGCAAAATTGCCAGGGTATGTAACGTAGTCTGGAATCCTTGCAGCTCTTGGAGGTTATGGTCTACCAACTCCTACCCATGGTTTAAACATGAAAAATACACTCCTTAATTTTCGCTGCGATTTCTAGCTTGCTGAGGCTCTAACCTGAGAACACAAGCTCTTTGAACTCGGGATTCATTTCCTTGCCGTAATTTACTATTGGACTTTATAACAAATATTTAACTACTATTTACAGAACAGATAAGTATTGAGCAAAACCTGTTATTGGATAGTTATGTTTGATAATGTTCAAGTGAATATTGGTTGGAGAAGCTTAATCAAATTGCTGCAGTGTCACTCTACTGTTAATAAAGCTGTAAGTGAATAACTGGGTTAGGATAGTATATCAGAAGTCTAATGACTTGGAAGCCCCTTTTCAGAAATGACTGAGACTTAACTTCCAAGTCACCAATGCTCGCTTGAAAACTTTACTCTCTAGATCCCCTTGTGATTTATTATTGGTTTGTTTTTTTTTTTTTTTTTTTTACTATATAGTAGGCAGCTCCCTGAGAAACTTGAGCTTCAATTTCACACCAGCATTCCTGAATGGCAATAAGGAAGAAACTATGTCCTGCAAACCTTCTCAGCTGAAAGGCAATAATAAACACCTGTGAATCTACACTGCACGTTCAGTTTTTGTGATCCAACATTTCTGTTGTCTGCAGGAGCAGATGGCTGACACAAAGGAGACAAAGCTCTGTTCTTTCGAGTGAAAGCTATGGAGGAGGGGACATTGGGGAATCGATAAGAAATCCCCAAAGTCTTGGGGTAGAGTCACACAGTTATTCGCTAGCTAAAGTTGTCTTAATTACAATAACATCTGTTTTCTCGTTCTTTTTATTCTCATGGTCATACTATGCGTCTTCCTAAGTTTGCCAGTTGCTTAATCATGATAATGAGTTGAGCATGTCTTAGCACTGGGGCTTAGGTCCTGCTTTGGAGCATGGGCATGTTGCTTGCCAGGGCAATGCATCCAGCTCATGCTTTTGCTCTTGGATGAACTATTCCTGTGGCCATTGCTCAATGCCAGCTGCCATCTTTTCATCCCCTCCTTGTCGTGCCTGTGCACCCAACGCTCCCAGGAGAGCGGGATGCCTGTGCTTGCTCCCAAAGAAGGTGCCTTGTGAGCACAGTAGGTCTGCCCTGGAGCAAAGGAGAAGTCTTGGCTTTTCTCTTGCTCTGAAAGAAAGGATGTGGCTCTGTCCACAGCCAAACAGTATGTTTGCTGTCTGAGGGCGTGATTTCAAATCACAAGCTCTTATCCAAACTTTGCCATTCCCTTGTTAGGAAGGTTTTGTTAACGAACTTGACTTCTCTGATGATTAAACAAGCTGCTGTTGCATATCCACCTTGGAAGTTTTGCCCAATCTTGTCACCTTTGCTCTGTCAGGGAGATCTGGTCACAGCAATGACTGAAGTGTGGATTTACTTTGTTTTTAACACACTCTTATGCTGGCTAAATTACTCTCCATGATTTATATATCTGTTGCTACTCATAGGCTTCAAGATTTCCTCCTCTTGATGTGTATTGGAAGGAAGTACAAATGTTCTCTAAGATGCTTCGAGACATCAATATTGCCAGAAAAGTGAGAATTAACAAATTATTTTAGGTTTGGAGGCGGGGGGTAGAGGCATCCTATCTTACTGAAATGACTGATAGTAGATAATAGTTGCTTCAAGTGAGACATGGTGTTTTGTGGGCTTGCAGCATATCCTCTGCTGGAAAAACTGACTCTATCAGGAGACGAGGAGAATTTTTAAAACAACTGCCTGACTCCTATTTTGCCTCTTACTCGTGAAAATAAGTCCTGATTTATCCCCTGCATTTAGAACGTAATTTATTTGGGCAACAAATGATATTCATGGATTCCCATTGATCTAGAGTTGGTTATAACAAGTGTTCATTGCTCAGCTTGTAGGAATCTTAATTTTAAAATTTTAAATGATTGAACCAGTATCAGAGACCAAGCTAAACGCTCACTCTTAGGTTAAGCCTGCTAAGCCAGGCTGGCATTTATGAGTCAGCAGTTCATGTTATGCTTGTGAAAATAATGTGTGTCCATAGCGCACACGTTTCTGGGATATGTCCTGAAAGCTAGTAATATCTCCTTCACTTTGAAACAAATGTGTCAGTAACAAGAAGGGTTGTTGAAGGGGCAAGCTACGATTTCAGCCATCATGTGGTCCCGAGCTGGAGAAAAGTGGGGTGAATTGTGAAGATGACCCTTATTTGTTTAACTATGAGTGGCTGAACTGCTTGCACATCAGCCTTGGCAACTGGGTTTACCGTAATGTACTTGCTATTTGACCGCTTTGCATCCTTTGGGGAGGACTGGAGAGAGACTACTTTTCTAGCGGGTATTTGAAGAATTCAAGGCTGCTTTTTACTAGGTTCTCAGTCATGGTGCCAGAAACGTCACACTGGGATTCACAAAGTGACTTCCACTCACTTTGGCTTCTGAGGGCTGAGCTTAGCTCATCTTCTCCAAAATTCTGGTGCTCCTAAGGAAGGCTGCCCAGACTGCCAGTTATCCCTGCCTGTCCTTTCCATTTCATGCTGTCTGGCTCCAAATGTGTTATGCTGTGTGAACTATCTTGGACATGACTGATTTCAAGCCTGGAGCCATCCGCTCCCACCAAGAACACAAGAGACCTTTTGTCGAATACCTGCAGGCCTTGGGATGCAATAGCAGGGGCAGAGGTGATACCCCCGACTCTGAGGTGGGCAGGATGAGAAATTTTCCCCCACTGGTGGCTATCAAAGCAGACAAAGCTAAAAAGTACTCCAGGCAATCTTTGGCCCCTAGTCTTAATTTTAATCCCCACCTGCACCTGCTGTCAAGGTTTGAGCCCAAGAGAAAGGTTCCCTTTCAGGGTGGGGACCACTGCACACCTATCAGCTCATACAGCCCTCACAGCAGTAACAGCCTCATCCAAGGTGATGCTTCGTTGGTCTTCCAAAATACAGGCTTGCATCCATCCCATGGTCTAAATGTATAGGACTTGCCTTAAGAAAAAAAAGGTTTAATTTTTCACATGGATCTCTAAAATATTTTGCAAGCAGCATGAACCTAATCAGGATTTCAGGTGAATTGCGCTCTCTGCTGCAGTGGTTGAGTTGCTGTGCCTATCGGGCAGTGTTTTAATTTTCTTTCTTGTGGGGAAGCTACACAAGAGAGGAAGAACTGGAAGGAATGGCAACAGGACTCCTGGGAGCCTAAAGAAAATAATCTGTAAACATAACTACTTAACATAGGCTCTTTGTTTTCACAGTGGAAATTTATCCTTGTACCTTTATTTTTCACTTTGGGTCCATCCAATTTCTCAAATTAACAGAGCTGAACAATTTAAGCTCATCTTAACTTTAGTTTCTTGCCTCATATTTTGAAATTCTCCATTATTCTCTTCTACTTTTCAGGGCACTGATGAGCAGTGACTGGACTATTTTTAAATAAAGCAAGTATAGGTGTAGGAGAGAAGTGTGACCTCTTGGGGGCTCTTAAGAAGTCACAAGACTCTTAAAAGAAAAAAAATGTTAGTGAAACAAGCTATTATCAAGCAAGCTTTGGCAGGTCTGGTCATACTGGCATGTGCTAAGCTAAGAAATACACTTGTTCCTTTGTGTCAGTTGTAATGCAACAGGAGAAATTATCTGCACTGAAATAAAAACGGAGCAACTCACCTCTTCTTCAGCCTTTGGCGCGGCTTTAGAAAATACTTTTTCTGTGTCTCCAATCCACACAACTGAAGGCTGCAATTGCTTAGCCACCTAAGAGAAAAGGGGGGAGAGAAGTCAAGAAGTTGACTAAAATGGCTATGGTTTCATACCTGGGTGCCTATAATTATGCTTTTGAATCCATATTTCAGCAGTTAAAATTAGCCTGGTTTATTTTTTTCCAGTAACGTTCAGCACTCCTAGATAGCACCGGCTCTGCTCAGCAGCCGTGGCAAATCAAACTGCTTCTACTTAGGAATCTGACATTAAGAACCCAACCCAAACTGGATTATTTTGACTGCTATGCTTATCTTCCATTTCTCAACCCAAACTCAGTTGCAGCTCTGCAAAAGGAAGCCTGGACTTGGAGTTCAGTGGCAAACAATAGACTACCAGCAGCTTTAGGCTGGCTGCCCTTGCCTGTAGGATCCCTCCCTGGTTTTCTGAGGGCGATACAGACAGGCAAGACATGGCTGTCGCATGAGAAGCAAGGGTACTAATCTTTAAGCAAACCAGACTGATATGCAATCTTCTGGCTTACAAAATAGCATTTAATTTGCAGTTAGCCCAAGAATTAAAACAGAACCTGTTAAATTTGAAGGGGTGGGGGGTGTCTGTACAAATGGGCTTTCTGGCTCCAAAGTCAGAGGCACTATACCTCTGGTTCACAGCAGGATGGCAGCAATGCTACAGGCTTTTTCACATCTTGCACTCTCCCTATTGCTATAGAAACGCCAGTGGTTTAGACATTCTGCTGCCAAATTTTAATCACTTTCCGGTGGCTCTCAGAGCCGTGCTAGTTTGTTCGGCAACAAAAGTGATGGCTCAAGGAGTCAATGGGTAATGAGAGACAGATAGCATTCTTCTGTCCTGCCTCCCCCCCCACCCCTCCCGCCCCAGTCGAAACTGCGGCTTCCAGGAAGGAAGCTTACAAAATCGATAGGTAGTATACATCCTAAGCTCAGTGTCTGATTGACAGCCAGTGCAGGAAGAATTAAGTCATGAACATCTTTCTTCAAAGCACCCGCAGTTCATTTTTTATGGATGCATTTCAAAAGCATCAAGCGTGTATGTGGCTGCACAGTAAAAATGGATTGAAGACAGGAGAAAAGAATAGTAGATGAGGGCTGTTAAACTTGTGCTGCTGATGGGGTGAAGTGCAAACAGTGCCATCGTCAGCATGTGACACTTTATTTGTGGTAACTCATCAGTCCTAGAATATGTCAAGCAGTACCCCCAAGTTGAGAACAATTTCATTGAGGAAAACTGAGCTTTTCCCTTTGGAAGACAGGAATTTAAATGCTTAGCATTAATAATGAGGATTTAAAAAATAAAAACATCGTATCATGAAAGATAATACAAAAATCCTGCGGAAATTGATGTGTGCACCTAGGCAGCTATATGCATGCTTGTCTGTGTGTGCAACTTCAGGGATAACTTCTCAGTCCAGCACTGTATTGAGTATACAAGCTAGAATTAAATGACAGCATCTGCCATTTTAAGGCCAGATGCTTTTTTTATCTATCTCCTCTTTCTGTGTTTTCAGAGGAATGTTTGGCATATTCCTAAGCCTGCACACACTCCGCAAAGTATGTTTGAGAGGGCAATCTTGTGGCTTTTGTTGAATGGAGCTGTGCAGCAGCCTTAGAATCGGGTATTTTCTGCTGAGTTTCCTGCTAGTCAAGGGCTCAGACATGGGCAGAAAATGCAAGTCAGTCCTGCTGATTTGTACTTGCAGGTGAATTCGGTTAGCTCCTGGATGTCCGTGAACAAGCTTGGAGACAAGTGGTGAAAGAAGTGTGATGTGGTAGCATGATCATATAGGAGAGATGGGATAACTGACATTCTTTGTGAAATTAAGACTTGGAAAGAAAAATACAGGTGTAGTTTGAAGTTGCTAAAAGAAACCTACAGCTTAAAGAACTGCATTTGCATTTCGTGCACCCACTATGAAATCTGCTGTGATGTGTGGAAACTCTGACTCAGAGACCCTTACCGAACTCGGCACTGCTAATGAATGGATTATCAGCTGGGGCTTTCTGATGTTTCTGATGGTGACTTTTGCCTTCTGAAACATGAGATAACCACCATTTTTTCGCTCCCGCTCTGTGTGTGCCTGGAGAGGATGTCAGGAGGGAGATGAGGCAGTGGGAGACGGTTCCCCTTGAAGCCTGCCTTTCCCCTGAGTGAAGATTGGGCTGGTGGCACGCTGTCTGCTCCAGTTTATAGACACTGTGTGTGCATGCATTACCACTCCGATAGGCTCGGTCACTGTGGGATCTGCTGTTAGCGTGGTGCTTTCTCCCCACTTTGCTTGTGTTTATTGACCCTGTTAACATCTCAGCTGCTGACAAGGGTTACTTCTCTGCTAATGTGTATGCTAATGTTAAGGCAAAGAGGTGCTGTGCGTTTGCTTCCTAAGGAGAACAGTCTCCTTTTGGTATTTTTGCTTTGTGAGGCTAATGCAGCTGTATGATGTCTGGGGAGCCGCATAGCTCTTCTGCAATGTATTCTCCATACCTGTGTGTCTGCTGCAGTGTGATGTGACGGGGAATAAGGGTGGAGGAGGTTACAGAGGCTATAAAAGCTGTTGGCAATGGTTGAACTCTGCCTGTGTACTTCAAAGGGAACCATGTTGTCCTTTCAGTGGGGCCACCGCAGTCAGGGAGGTGCCAATCTTCCCCATTTGGCTCCGAGATGACTTCTGTGGTTAGCAGCCCTCTAATATGGAGCCTTAAGTTTTAAATCAGACTATACTTTCATTTTAACTCTTAAAGAAGAATGCTCACTGTTGTCACACCTGTCATCTTTTGTGTTCCCTTACTTCCCCACTGAGTAAGTGGAAATACAATGAATAACCTCAGTTCTAGCTCTTAGAGATACATTCCTGTGCTTTCTGTTTTGAGGCAATGATCTAAACATATAAAGTGGCCTGCATGTATTTTTCAGGTGTTGATACACATTTATATGACCAAATTTGACACACTGTGGGCCCGGCTGTTTCTTTTTTTTAAAGACAGATCAGACACCCAGAATCCATCGGCATCTAATTTAAATTGTTGGCAGATACATAGCAGACTGTATATCCCCCGTGAAAGTGCTTCATTTGAATTATCCATGGACAGTTTGAATCCACGGATAATTAAATGCACTGTACATAATTAATTTGTAATTGAAATTTTATTAGCTTTGCTGCATCCAACACTTTGTTGGAGCTGCCAGCAGATGGCTCTTTAACCCTTCTAATACCGCACCCGGTCAGCAAACCACTCTCTGGTGGGGTTACCCAGCCTTAATTTGCTCTTCAGGAAAATCATTGTGAAAAAAGCCTTCTCATCCTGCTGTCTGTCAACATTCATCAAAGATCAAACAGCGTTTGTTGGGTGGGTTTTTTTCGGTATTTTTTTTTTTTTTTTGGAAGCCTTGGGTTAAACTTTTCGAACTTGAGAGCCAGAGTTTAACAGTTAAATTGCTACACTTGAAAATACAGAAACTTGATTCTTGCAGGGCACATGTGCACAAGACTCCTCCAAACTTGAAGGCTCTGACGGAATTCTTTTTTTTAAAAGGCCCAAGACTAAGATCTTCTGGAAGCTCAAGTTGCTGCTGAAAACTGCTCAATACCCTGTAGTTTATATTCACAGAAATGCTTCAAAGCAGCAAGGTGCTGAAACCTGTGATTAGACCTTATCTGTGGGAGCCTCACCAGGCAAATATTCCAGTGCTACAGTGATGATGCTGCTATAGTCTGCTTTGTTAGACGGAAAACTACTAAAAAATACTGTCTTCTACCAGCATGCCTTTAATTTTTTGACAGTAGAGTAACACAATGCAAAGCTGCTTTGTCACAGAAATAGCACTGTATATTTGAGTACTGGTGATGTTTTAATACTTTGAGGGTCTAGGCTTCTAGCAGACTGAACTGCACCAAGAGGAAAGCATTGCTCGGCGATGCCTGGAAGAAAGGCTGACTGTACTGTTCCCAAATCTCAACTGTAATGGAAAACTCTTGTGTGGCATGGAAATATTAAACACAGAGTAATGTACGAGGGTAAACTGTACCTGGTTCTTCAGACTGCCAGAAAAATAACCTGTCTGAAGGGACAATACAGCAGTGGTTACAAATAAATGAACCTGATTCAGTCGGGGCGGGGGGGAATTGACTGACTTCAAAACTATGTTCCCTCTAAACGCTGGGATTATATCATTTAATCTTAAACAAACTCTGCCGTATTCCTTTTTTGGTGTAACACGTTTATAGTCACCTCTGAGTTGCTAAATAGCATAACCAAATAGCCTGACAACAGTATCTCCTAACAGTGATGGTGCTGAAATATTTCTGCAGCTTGCTGCTCTGTAAAACTCCTTGTTCGGTCGAGACAGCTTGTACAGCACACACTGAGCTGTTGATACACATACACGCCTTCTCCGCTGGTATTTCCTCCTGGCCACCTCTTTCCCAACCTTTTAGCCTGGTCAGTGTTGCAGTAATAACATTTTCCCATGTGTGGTTTTTCTGTACAATGTGCTTTCTGTGTGCTGCTGTGGCCCTGGTAAAGGACCTGAGAAGGGTTGTCTCACTCTGGTAGTGATTAACCTGATGGCTGCCTTATGGTTGCTAATGGAAGGCCAGTGCTTGTCATTTTTATTGCCTTGGAGTTAAGCCTTATGAACTACCTCCATTTTAACACTTCTGTGTTGTGGAGTCATGCATTTTACCTCCTCTTCTCGATCCTTTCTGGATTTGTTTTTGTTTCGATGTGTCCTTCACTAGCTTTCTTTCTATCTTCTATATAAGCTGTTGCACTGCAGCAGTGTTTTGTGCCTTGATGGGAACATGGGAGAGCCAAGCTGTCGGCTGGTACAAGCTGGCAGAGAGCTCTGCTGAGTTCAGGCTGGCTCAATACATGGAAAATGTGGCTTAATTGAAATATTCCAGCATGTTCTGGTTCACGCTTGAAGGATGAGTTTTGTTTTGGGAACTGCTGGGAAGTGCTTCTATATTAGAGACAGATCGTCTCTTTTTACTCCAAAGCTGAGCTGACCTGGCAGGCTTTGTGTCTTTAAAGAGAACACAAGTGCTCAGGCTTGGTGTTTGCAGCTTCTTTAATAGTTTTCATATTTAATATTAATCTTCCTTACATTTCCTTTGAATAGGCAGATTGAAATGTTGGTGCATTCCTGTTCTGGTATGAGAAGTCATTTCTTCTGTATGACATTTAAAATGCCTGCTTTGAGTAACACACAAGCCTCTCTTTTGGATCAGGGCTGGTATGTCTCTTGCAAGTCTCCTCCCCGAAATAAGGGAGGGGCGGGGCGGGGGGGGAAGAATTTGGCTCTTGCATCTGAAACAAATTATGGTTTCATTTTTTTCCAATGTTATTCACTTGCTCAGGGTGTCTCCCACGAAACAACTGCCAGCAGCCAACACTCGGTTATGGACGGAAAGTTTCCTAATGGTCATTTTATGCTCTCCAGAGTTTCCGTTCATTACAGAAACTGTTGTTTGCAGATGTGATAAGTAATCAAAGTGCAAGGTTACTTCACCTTTATCACAGAGCGCCATTAATTCTTATTTACTAAATCTTGATGTTTAACGATGGTTACGTGGATCATAAGATAACAAAGAACAGTCACGTTTCCTGTCATTCACTTACACCTGTAAGAGGAAGGTCTGTATTCTGCTTGACTAACTCTATACAAAGGCACTTCTGGAAAGCTGGAGTACAAAGCTTGCTTGAAAACGGTCACAGTTGCTGTTTGCAAAAAACGTGACCAGAAGCATCTGATTATGGATACATGGTGAATCTTCCAGTCATCATCTGCACGCAAGGCACTTTAACAAAGTGTACTATGGGGTGTCAGATAGTAGACTGAGCTGTGAATATTAACTAACTACATGTCAGCTGCAAGGTACCATTTGCTTTCACGGCTTGTCTGCTATATGTGCCACTGTATATTGTAGTCTTACAATAATCCAAATATGTTTACACCAGACTTTTTTACCGTGGTGAAAAATAAGCTGCTTTTGGGCAAACACCAGCGTTCAGCTTCCTCTTGTCAAGGAATTTTTTTTCAGTGTGTATTGCCCTTGTGTTTGCTTCAGCTTGGGTAACAGTAGATGTCTGCAAACTGGGATACAAAAGTTTCCTTATCCTTTGATTCCTTGTGAGAATTTTTCCCTAACACATAAACAACTTCCCTTGCTGCAACTTGTCTGTTGCCTCTTGTCCTGTTGCTGTGCTCCTCTGGGAAGAGTCTGGCACTCTTCTCTGTATTATCCCCTGAAAACAGAAGTTACACTCCCTCTCATGCCAGCCTTCTCTTAGGCTGAAGCAACTGGATTTGTTCAGCTTATCTAATGCACTCCAGCCCCCTTATCTTCATGGCTTTCCACTGGATTTGCTTGCTTTGTCAATGCCTGTCTTGTAACAAGGTAGCCCAATACTGGACGCGGTGTCCATTGTGGTCTCCTCAGTGCCAAACAGAAGGGAATCAGTAATTGCTTTAAGCAGTTGGCTATACTCTTGCTGATGTAGGCCAGTATTTGGCTGACTTTTTTGCTGCATGGACAAGCTGTTGACTAGTGTTCAACTTGTTGTCCTTAAGAACCCCCAGTCCTTTCCTGCAAAGCTGCTGTCTAGTTGGTGGGCTACAGCCTGGACCTCTTTGTGCTGTTGCATGGACTTGCTTCATCCCAGGTGCAGGACTATGATACTGGATGTTGTGAAAAAGCAGCAACCGATGGTAGAACAAATGGAGCGGGTGGCTGTGGCAGGGACTTGAGCGTTCACAGAGATAGGGAAAAATGAGACACATTTGACACTGTCAAGACTGAAAAAGAGGGATTGTAACTGCAGAGGTGAGAGCCTTGGTAGATGGAAGATTGCTTCCAGCCTGGCTCCGAGAACCTACAGAATCTGAGTTGAAATCATCAGCAGATTGGACAAATCAGTGACTGAGCCACAGGGACACAAGACGGCAGGGAGAGGTGAAACAAGCAAAGGAATTAGGAATGGAAACTGAACACAGTTGGTTTGAATGATGCAAAGACAGGCTGGTGCTATGTCAATATGAATCTGCAGAGAAATGAGCGTGCAAATGATGTATCCCTTGGAAAGAGATACTCTGTGCTGTGCCATTTGCTCTGTTAAAGGAGCAGAGTTTGAAGCAGTACTCCTGTCATAGTTGGAACAAGTCACCTTTTGATAAGCAAGTGCCTGGACAGCCCTTATTCCATGTGATTGACTGCAAGCAACTTCTGTCTCAGTAACTCAGGGAGGTTCACCAGAATGTCGTTTCTTCTTTTGTAAGAGCTACAGTAGAGAAGTAAGCTTGGACTGCCTCCCATAATTTTGGGGGAGGTGTTAGATAACGTTTCCATTTGTTCTTGAGTAATGTGGAAAAACATAAGGGCTTTTATACATACTTGTGTCTAGACTTACGTACATATATATATATAATGTGTGTGTATATACATATACTTATCTAATGTGTATAGATATACACACACATCTTATGTATGTTCCAGTCATTGTATATATTATACATATGCATGTATACAAAAATCCTTAGAATCTTCAGCTGGAACCTTTTATAGGAGTAAAAAGGCTGCCCTCCTGTCCCCTGTGTTTAAAGGCCTTGTGCTCTAGCAGGGATTAAATGATGGAAAGGATGGTGTGTGTGCTGTGCCTGTAGCCAGACACGTGCTTTGCTATTGATGAGGGCAGAGAAACGAAGTGGAGAAGGGTGAAATGTGCAGAGCGGAGGGAGGAGAGGGAGTATTAGCTCAGTCGAGTGGTACTAGCTTGTGTCAGAGAGTGCTAGACCCAGTGTTAGTGTTATGCCATCAAAGGTGCATGATCACAGCACCGTTGCTCTTCCTTAGGCACTGCTCTGACCAGCAAGAAATGGGGTCCTTGGGGATTGCTTTGCTTTCAACTCTGAAACTTGTCTTTTCTGGGGATGGAGGCACCTGTCACACAAACCTGCTATAATACTGGATTTAATAAAATACATCTGATAAATCCCAGGGAAAGCCAATTTGAATTCAGTTTTTTAGTAGGCCTCTGGCATTGGAAAAATATTGTATTTGGCTTTCTAGTGTATGTGCTTTGGTTTTTCTTTCTAAGAGTATTTCGTCTGGAAGTGTTTACCAGCTTCCTTCCTTAGCAAAAATGCTGAGGACCTAGAATGTGGAAGAAACCCTGCCAGGATATTGTCTTTTTTTCTGAAGAGGATTTGGGATATGTTTTTCACAGTTCATATGCCTTCTTTCACTTCCAGACTTCTCATACATTTCTGTTAATGTAATCCTGAACTAGGATTCCCTCTTTTGAAAAGCTTGCTGATAGGTAAATGGAAAGCAGTATAGGGGAGAGCTGTTTTACAGCAACAGTCCCAGAGAGGAAATTTTTTGACCACCCCCAGTCTTGCATTTGATTAAATGCTGGATGGCAAGCATTCCTGACTGATGTGCACATAAACAGAGAACAGAATTTGCTTTATCTATGACACTTTTCATATTCAAGGTAACACAAAGCTTGCACAAATGTTAATGTGAAAAATATGGCTACTACGAGCGATTCCTCAAGGTGCATTAAATCCTCTGCAGCAGTGCACACACTGGTTGTCAACAAGTGGTTTTGAAAACTTGAAAGCGGGGAGAAATTTCAAATTGGGTTGGCAGTCCTTTAGACCTTGGGCAGCTTTGTCCTCGTATGACTGGTGTGTGTATTCCTTGGTATGGAGGAACTACAATTCAATTCCCTATTTGTTCCACAAAAGATGTGATGAACTGAACTAGCTTGGTAGAAAAGTACACGAAACACAGTACCTTGAGAACCATGTGAAGCATCATTTGCAGGCCATTCTTGCCTGGATATTTCCCAGCAATGTTGGAAGCAGATAAATTGAAGAGGTTGGCTCCTGTTTCTGTGCAGATGGCATGGACCAACGTTTTCTTTCCAACACCGGTGGGTCCAGCTAGTAACAAGGCTTTCACCAAAGGAGCCTTTTCATGGACAGTTTGGGAACCTGTAAAAAGTCATATGGCACTATTATTGCTTTCATTTAACTCTGCCGTAAAGGTAATGGAATGATTCTTCCTTTTTTCTTCACTGTAAATAATTTATAATGTGAATTCATTGTTTCCTTAATATGGAAGCACTCAAGTGCTTTTGAGTTCAGTTCTGTATAACCAGAGCTGTGGCCGTAGCACATTTGAGTTAACTTCCCTGTTCATAGCAAAACTCAACCACCCTTATTTGTACCTTCTGATGGGCAAACTTCAGCTCTAAATCTATGCGAGCTAAATAAGGTAATTCATCAGTAAATTTTGGGGGACGGACACAAGGTAAGAGCACTCAAATGGAACTGCTGCCGGTGGCTATGTGCACAGACAAGCCTGGTACTCTGCGCGGGGACGCTTGCTTTCAGTTGCGCAGCAGTTGTCAGCTCCCTCCCTCAGCTGTCAGGCAGAGTTAAGAGATGTACCGGGGGCTTTGAACTTTGCATTTGTTGTCAGAGCAGGTCCTCGCTTTCTGCAGTTGGACAAGGGCATAGGCTCATGTTGCACGTAGGACTAGCAGAATTCCTTCCTTCTGCTGTCCGAAATGACCATTTCTAGCTTCCTCATCTTCAAAGAAAACAAACCAATGGGACTATCCGTTGAAGCTGTGTTTGTCAGTGATTTTGAAACAAGATGTTCCCATGTGTTTTATTTTCTCTCCTTTAACTTCTGCCTACACCTCCCTCCCTTTTTTGGGTAATTTTTCCTCTTAAATGCTACTGCTGTTCATGAGCATTGGAGACTGACTGTCACTTAGGCTAGCTGTACTCCAAAATCCCTCACTGCTGGTACTGCCTCTAAGCACACCTGAGTGTAGTATTGGCTTATCTGCAGAGGAGCCAATGTTATTCCCCAGTCTGGAACATGGCAGCTGCATGTTGCAGAGCAGGTATGATGTATCTGCTAGAAGGAGGAACCTTTTCTGTTCCCTTAATTTTATTTGGGTGAGCAAATGCAAATGTCAGGGCTGCTATGCTTCACTTGCTCTGCTAGCAGCTGCGACTGCTCAGTGTTTCTAAATCTGTCTCTTTGGCCACTCCAGGTAAATTCACTCTGGGCTGTAAGAAATATGCTCCATCGCCTGGGAAAGCCCAGCAGAAATGCTTGCGTTGTGAAAATGCAAGCACAGAGAGAGATTTAGGTGGTTGATGGTGATAGAACTTGTCTTCCCTGCAGCTCTGTCACTGTACGAATTAGGCACAGGTGAACCTCCAGAGATGGAAGTAGCAGGGAATGTCAAATGCTTTATCCATACCCACTGGTAGTCCAGTAACATCACTGCCTTGATGCCTAAAAATGTCCTGTGTCAGTAGTGGTGGTTGTTACAAAGTCAGATTTGAAAATCTGTGTGAGCATCCCACTACTTCTGTAGGTCTTTGAGGCTGGTGTCTATCAGACTATGGGACTAGTGGGGGAAACTGGCCCCAAAAGTGATGGGCTGCAGAGGGAGCTGATGGCTTAGTCTGGAAAAATTCCTTGGGTTAAGGGAGATAGCTAGGTAAGAATGGTATTTTAAAAACAAATCCAATCAGGCTGCCTATCTGTGTCCTAATGGTTTAACATCCCAAATAAATGACAATGAACTGAGTGCTAAGATGAATGCCATTGTTTCGGCACTGTGCAGGATGTAGTGAAGTTGTCAGCCACCCAGGCTTTATTAATATTTGGTCGTTCCATACCAATCTATTACTATTACACATAGATTTATTATGAGGGGAGCAGCAGACTCCTCTGTGGTTAAAGATGAAGTATATCTTCTACTATTATTTCTCTTTTCAGCTGCTTATAATTTTCTCAGTGCCATTTAAGCTGGAGCTTTCCTTGCCATCAGGTGACTATTTTGAGAAAAACTTCTACTTCTACACATACATAATTCTATAACGAATAACTGGTTTTGAGACCAATTAAGCAAAATGCTATCCATAACACATCACCCAAAAGGTGAAACCATTCCTATGCTTTTTTTTTTTTTTTTTTTTTTTTTTTTTTTTTTTTTAGCTCATGCAGTACTTTTTTACTCAGACATTTTTCAAACTGCTATTGCAAATACTTTTTGTTTGTTTAACTAGTCCAGGGTCTCTTCTCCCTAGAAGTTTTGCAATTGTATAAATGGCAGAGAATTTATGGGTCCTCTTTCCTCCTGCCTTGGGGGTATCATGGGGCTTGATTTCACTAGATTAGATGGTGTTAAAACATAACCTTGGAGGAGTTATCTGATATGTGAAATACCACATTGCGGTCAGTGCAGACAGGTATAACTGCTGAGTGTTCTCTCAGCTAATTGTGGTCAAACTTGCAGGCAGCCCCTGAGGGTTTACCCAAAACCAGCTGAGTTTTAGATGGGAAGAACCCCATCTAGGTTGAAGGCAGGTGTGCTGCTAGCATCCTGTTTGTTAACCTGACTCTTCAGATTGAGCTGTAGGGCAGCAGGAGCACCCTTCTCTACCTGAAACCTGAATGAAGCAGACTTGTGCACTATCGCGCCAAGCTTTCTACAACACATCGAGCCTGCTTTGGGGAGGGGGGGAGCCTGGAAATGCCTGAGGGGAGCCACAGGGCATGTATGTACAGAATAGCCTGAGCACCGGCCTTTCTGGAAGGTGCACAAAGGGGAGGGAAAAGCAGAAGCTGTGTCGTCTCCGCTCTTACCTGCCAGAGTGGGAGGCAGGGAGATGTCAGCTATTTTGTCCTGTAAAGAGGATCAGCAGACAAATGATACAGCCTAGGGGAGGATATTCCTAGTTAAAATCTCCCCGATATCCAATCAGGAATTGAGAAGGACGCAAGCGAAGTACGAGTAGAGGCCCTTGAGACAGGCACTTCTTGCAATCACTAGAGTTTGGCTTAATGCCGTTCTGAAGTAAAATACGGGATAGATTTTTAGATTTTACATTAAAGGCAAACAACCTGACCCAGCAAAGCCTTGTTAGATGTTGGCTAAGTCTGGCATTAAAACTGCAAGGGCATTTAAAAGTGTTCTCTCTGATGTACAAAATGTATTCGGACTAATTCCTTAAATGATTGCATTGTTTAGTACTGAGTAACATTAGCCAGCTTGTAAAAGGTAAATTGCAACCTTAGCCCTTCCCTTAACTTGATTAATTTTGATCACTGGAGCTTGTTTTAGCTATTATCTTTCCCAAGTGATTTCCTTTTATGTGCTGCCATTCACAAACTGTTAACATGCAAACAGAGATGGTATGGAAATGCAATACCTGACAATAGCATGTGCAAACTCCTTTATGCACTATTAAAATGATATGGTCTTCACTCAGAAGGCTTAATTGAAAAACAATTATACTGCAAAATGCTTTAGATTACGATTAATCAAGCCCTGTCAAAGCCAGTAAAAATGCATGTTACTGACAGGAAGCAAAGCTATTGTATTCTGCCCTCTAGTAATTTTTGCTGTGCTCTTACCTAATGGCAATATTCCATACAGTGCTATTAGCTGTCTGACATCTGCGAGAGAGGGCATTGGCTCTATATCTACCTGACGAAGTGTGGTCCCCAGATAGCTGTACTCGCCTGTAGGGAGGAAGCATGGGCTTAATAAATGTGACACTGCATTGTTATAAAATGCATAACTCGAGTAATGAAAAACTACCACAGAATACCAATATAACATGCTCTCAGCAAACTCAGTACTGTCAAGGGACAAGGACTCAAGCAGGGCAATATTGTTGTGGAATGTGGCCCTGAGAAATTTGAAAGGTGAACTGCAAAGGAAAACGAAGTTAAACGCACTGTGGACTTTCCCTTCCAGACTGTGGAAGGCGTTCAGCAGAGCAGTCGGTCTCGAGTAACCTTTTAAAGAAACTTTGTGGAGAAGAATCATTAGTAGCACCATAAATCACACTGCTGGCAAAGGATTTCTAGATTTGGGATTTTGCAGGGCTGGAATCCCAGTGAAGCATGCTCTATCAAAAGGATTTCAAAAACGGCGAAAAGATATTTTAACAAGCTTTTCCTTGGCTGCATCACATCTCAGCTTCTCACTATGTTAGACATTTGTCACCTAATTTGGTGGGGCTCTTAGCTTTGCAGTTCACCTTTTTTGTTCAAAAAAAAAAAAAACCCCCAGAAAAAGAGCCCCAATCTCCACAAAACAACCCAAGAAGACTAAAAATCCCTGACATGAACTGAAATGATCTAATCTTCCCTCAGCTCTTGTTACCGAGCCATAATCACATTGCTTGCCCTGTCAAAGTCCATATACAAGACATGTTAGGAACAAAGATCCAGAAGGATGAGCCACAAGCAGGAAAACTAGTTATGACACTGTAGTCGATGATTATTTTTTAGCACAAATTACGTTATTGAAAAATAATAGTATATTATGTTTTATTGGAGATAAAAATGGAGAGCACTACAGCTCTCTCGAGCCAGAGGTAAATTAGCAATGGTTAAGAAAGTGGAGTTGTAATTTGGGGGCAAAAAGGCAGACAAGCCCTGGTGCAGCTGCCCCCTCCCCTCTGAAGAATAAAATTCATTTCAGGTTTTATCTTTTATTTAAGGAGAAATCAAAAGAACTGGATAGGAATTAATCTTCACAGATTTAATTAGAAGGCATCAAAGGGTTTAATTGCAACTGAACATAAATCACAGTGGATATTCTCTGACTAATTTAGATAAGGTCACCAAGAAAATTAGTTCAGTGATGTCGGTTTGTCATAGAGGGGGGACATTTTGATGCCTTTACTTGCTGTGTAGCACAATTCCACTCTTTGTCCTTTTGCCAGGAACTGGGCTTAGACTTCAGCCCTGTAAAAGCTGAGCAGATGAGGACTTACTTTTCTGCAGGCTTTGACTGTGTCCTTGGACCCTTAAAGGGGCTTTGTCTTAAAAAAAAAAAAAAGCTAGGTCCAGATCCCAGGCCAACTTTAAATACCTTCTGTATCTTGTTCTGGCAGCTCAAGAAGTGTGACTAACTTTTGAGTGGGGAAGAGCTGGCTTTGACAGTCTGGGCCACCTCCTTGCTGCCTGCCTGGTCTGTGTGGGCCAGGATCTGTGCTGGGACCCAGGGAGGGATCTGGCATGGGTGTAAGCAGCCAGGTGAATCTTGCTAGGCTTGGCACTTCTATGCCCAGTGTCTTCTGCTGCCGGGAAGTGAATATTGCTGGTGTAACTTGGAGCAGCCCTTGTGTTGCTCCGTACTTCAAACCTCAAGGGTCAAGGGAAGATGGCCCAAAGCCATCTCAGTCTGTTTCCAAGTTTGATGTTACCAGCTGCTAATTATTATCCACTGGCTAAGATGTGCTTTAAAAACATCTGTGGTAGGGAATGTTTGTTGGACAAAAGTGACCTTGATGGTACTGGCTGGGTGAATGAAGGAATAATGAAAATCTTCTATTACTTTACTTCATGATCTTTAATGAGCATAAAATGCATGGAATACTTGTTCAGCCTTCAACAGAGCGAGCAAAGACTCTGAAGGCAATAACTGGTGCTTCTAAGAGTTTATATAAACACGACATTTAGATGTGATGTATGATAATCTAGCTTTTCTGGCTCAGATACATACTGTACTAACAGCCAGTGGCATTGTGGCTTCTGGATGTCTGCAAATTCAAATAACAGTGGCCTTTGAAACAACTGAATCTTAGGGTTTTTGCTGCTAAGGTTGCTGTGATCTTACTGTATGTCACCAAATGCTTTTGGAGATGGTGTCAGACCCCTGTGCAGCCTGCAAGTGTGGTGTGGGTTTGTTTTTTTTTTCTCCCCTCTATGTAGAGCATAGGCAAGCATGTCTCACTGCAGCTGCAGGTAACAAACTGGGCAAGAGGACTTTGAAATGCAGAACTAGGCAGAGATGTATCTTACTCAAATCAAGAGCCAGATATGCCTCAAAGCACTGCTCAAAGCTCATGGGCAGTCAGGGAGGTGGAGGTAAGAGGGTGAGTCTTATGCTGAACGAACAAACGCTGAAGGTATGGTGGTTGCTGTTCTCTGGAAAATATTCTGGATGGATTATGACCCCTAGTCTGATAGATTTGCATTGTCTTGCCAATGCCTGGCCAATGCTCCTTAAAGGATCTTGTTTCCACCTCAGAGTGGCTTGTGACATCCAAAAACATTCAAGGCTTCCAGGTGTTAGTGCCTGGAGCTAAGCACCAGCTTTATAAACAGGTTCTGTTTTCAGTAGCAGAAGTGAAAGGCACTAAGCACCCTGCAGAAACAGACTTGATTTGCATACATGGCTTTAGATATTCAAGTTTGAAAGTCGTGAAAGTGTAATTACTCTTGAACTCACTCTTGACTGGAAATAGGGGTCAGTGAACACTGAATGGCTGGAGGTTTGGTTAGATTAAACACCATATTAGCTGTAAAACATGTACTTTACCAACATAATCGGAGAGATTCACGGTCTTGGCTTTTATGAGTAATCCTTCTTCCACTAGTTCCCTGTACAGAGAATCGATGGTCCTACGGACAAGAAACATCACTCAGAAATTCTAGGGCACTGTAAGTAAAAGCTCAGTCCTTCAATAACTGAACTAGCTTGAGAGTTATTTATGTTTCCTCAGCTTTATAAATGTATTTTGTAGCTCAGAGGTAAGGTGACTAGTGCTATCAATATGAAATCAATGAATACAGTTTTCTGCATTATGGCAAGGAATCTCTTTTACTACCTCACAGACTGCATGGCTCCCTCTCACACTGATTCCACTACCCATTTTCAGGTGATGCAAGATCAGTTATGACTTGTGTAATAGACTCATTCATTAATATCAATTACTGGGAAATTATTTTTAAATTATACAATAATAGCAATCCTAACACTACTATACCTATTCACTTAGCTCTCCAATTAGTAGTAATTCATTAATTCTTCTTGGAATTTAGTCTGTTTGCAACAGACAGCCTCATCTTATCAGGAACATACTGGGAATGACTTGATCAGAGCAACAAGTGGTCTACCTACTGCAGCGTTAGGGTCATGCTGGCCAAAGGAGGATTGGGGGAAAAACAAACAGCGGAAACAGGCGTAGCTCCTCCAGTGGAATGGCTTCTTCCTATCTCCATTTGTGGCTGGAAATAGCTCCCACTAATTGAGGATTTAATACTTACATTTGTATCTGGTTTTCTATTGGTGTGGATGTTCTCCACACTCTCTCTTTTGGAGTTCTGTCCAAGTATTAATTTCAATGACGCTTTTGGCACTAGGTTCTACAGATTTGTACTGCTTCAAGAATTACAGAAAATGAATAAGCCTGTTGGAAATTACTGTAACATTGTTAATGTAAACAATACTGATTTGAACCTTTCTAGATCTTTCACTGTTTGTGCAGTTTCGCATCCTCTTCCTTCAATATCTGAGCTTTTTTTGCCTTTGTCACTTACCTTAATTGGGATGTTCTGGTATGCCTATAATAAAAATATTTAATAGCAACTCTCAGCTGGCTAATAAAACTACATATATAATTTTAGGTCTGCAGCCTTTTTCCATTTCAGCTGGGAAGTTTTATCTTTATGCAGTTAGTGGCACAATTAATATAGGAGTAGTAATAAACAAATACAAAACTTAACGCACCTTCAACAACGTTGATTTTGCCACTCTGAGTCTTGCTTTCATTCTTGGTGATTTTTATGTCCGGTATGCATCATAAAACAAGCAGAAGGTAGAATGGGACTAACCTGACAGTTCTGTTGGGAGCATGACTTCTACATTTCCTGTCTTATTCTGACTGTGCAAGCTTAATGATGCGTGCCCTGAGTCTCCTCCAACTAAGTGTGATGTGATCAGTCTTTGACTAAAGCCCCCTGTGTCCCCTCCACCATGCTGAAACAGAGATGAACCTGAGCTTCTCCTGGCTATTTCTGAAATGTTTTCTCCTTCCCCGCTCAGTGGAGAAGAGCAAAGCATGGAACCAAAATGCCACATAAACTCTGATTAAAAGCCAGCTACTAAAAAGCTTGTGTTCTTAAATGCCTGTATGTTGTATTAAGTTTATATAAACAAAGAAGCAGGTATATACAAGAGTAATTTTAAAAGCACAGAATATATGCATTCTTGTTAGACTTTGGCACTGTTCTTGTAAGAGAGGTCATGCTCTGTTATAATCCATGACACATTTATTTTAAATATTTGCTTGGAAAGGTTTTTCTTATTTTTGAAGCAGTTAAAGAGATCACTGACTGATTATGTAGTGCTAGCACCCAAATGATCTAGTCCAGGTCTTGCTGCACATGTCTTGTACAAATGGATTTGTGGGGTGAATCCCATGTGTTTCCTCCTACAGTGATTGACTGTGTGTGTCTTCATGCTGTTCTCCAGCCCTCCTCTCTTGGGAGCTGGGTCTGCTCCTGCCCTGCACTGCTGCTGGGTCAGCAGGTCCCAGTGGTGATATCTCTGTGTAGGTGTCTCTGTTATGTGTACAGGTGAAAAATGGCCGAATTATCGGTGAATGCATTGTAAACTCACTGAAAATGTAACGTCAAAAGAAGAAATCCTCCAAATAAAATAAGGATGCTTAAAAGAGCAAGAGTACACAAGAAATTGCCAGCTCTGTTGGAACTCTCATTGATAAATAAGACTGATTTGACATGTACATTATACCTCAGACATGAAGGGTGAGAGTACAGAGGCCTGTCTGCAGCCTCCCTTATCAGGCTTCAGCTAGGATGGAAAATCTGACGGTCAACAAAACTGCCAGGTGCTTCTGCACCTGCACAGAGGACGGGGAAGAGGCAAACGGAGCCAGTATCCTGCGTAAATGTTACTTGTGCTTAGCTTTGCATACTGGAATTAACCTGACTGAAGTTAATGGAGACTGGCCCTAGTTGGTGTGGTGTTGCGGCATGGAGATCTTAATTTGTATGCGCTGTTGAAGATGGGGGGGAAAAACAAGGTCTGTGCTGTGTAGCATTAAATCAGTGTTTTGTTGCCACGTTATCTGTGGTGCTGCGAAGCCATCAGTCAGGGAGGGGCAATGGGAAGGCTATAGCAGTCACCAGGAATGCAAAAAAGGTTTTAGCTACAGTGTATGTGCTTGAAGGTTGTAAAAGGTGTGGGGTTGTTTATTGTCTAGGCTTTTTACGGATATTTACAGCTGTTAGTAAAGAGGCTTTATGCATTGTAGGATTCTTGATGCTGGTAAGGATAGCAGTGTTGAGATGCTCCTTGTGTAATTAAAAACTAAAAGAGTCGTTGGCATATCTAATGCAAAGAGACTGCAGTCTCATTGCCTGAATCTCAGGTAAACAGGTCTTCTCTTTACCTGTCAGGAGTTAGATCTTCCTCCATCTCGGGTATCTTTTTCCTTGTGGTAGTCTTTTTTTTCTGAGGACCACAAAACCAGGCAGGAATTAGTGACCTTAGTACAGATATACATATTTGAATATACTGAAGCAAAGTGAGGGCCAGAACAGCAAATGTTTCAGTGTTACTGAAGGAATCCGAAGGGAAAAAATCATATCCCTGAATGCCCTGAGGGAAAGGAAGTAATGTCCCCATTTATAAAAGCACAGGAGCTGTTTGCCTCGCCAAGGTATGGGAGAGGCGAAGCACCCCATGGCTGAGGAGCTGTGTCCAACCTACAGGTCTCACGCAGATCTTATGGCAGGTGCTCTCGAACTGGACTCTGCGTGAAGAAACCTTAGTGGCTGCTCCTTCCTTCTAGAATACAGCTGCTTGGGGAGCCTGTGTACCTGACCCCAGGGAGTGCGCAAGAGCACAGTACTTCAAAGTGACCAGGCCCGCTCCTTCCAGTGGAGGCTGCATACAAAAGAATCCCAGAGTCATTTGCTCCAAGAGAAAACTCTTCTCTCCTTCCTTTTTGGAGTGTGACCCTGTGGTTGAGTGGGTTTGGCCATTACCCAAGAGGGAAGCAGGAAGGAAAAGGGTGTGGGGTCCGACCAGCTGCTCCAGAAACTATTCATGCTGAATTTTTTTTTTTTTTTTTTTTTTTTTTTTTTTTTTTTTTTACATTGACAGATTCTCTGAGGGTCATGCAAGGTTGTTAGAGCTGGACCAGGACCTGAAACCAACCCTTCTGAGTTTCTGGCTATTCTCCCAACCGTTAGACATCCTTCTGCCTTCTCTTTCCTAGTGCCTTGGGGAAGAAGCTTAAAGAGGTCAGAAAAACATGACCTGCTCTTCTCTCAGTATTTTCACCACACTTTCACTACGGGAAGATTGACTTGTGTGACTACTTTCTTTACATACTGCAAAAAACCCACGGAAAACATAAATAAGGAAGATGTGAATCAGTAATGTCAAGCCCCTCCATTAATTACAGCTCACAAGCCGTAAATATGGTTAGGGATAATTAGTAGTGGAGAGGGCATCATTAATCCATGTTAGTGCCCACCACTGGTGTCCATACTTAAGTTCTGCATAGCACTTTAGAATTATTTCAGTGGAACTATGTACACAGTGACATTTGTGCACCATGGGATTTCAACAGCTTAAATTTAAGCATGTGCTTAAATGCTTACTTGATCGAGACAGCCTATTCTTTCCAAAAGCTTATGTTTGCTTTCCTGGGAATACAGTTGTTTAATTTTTTTAATAGTGAATACTTCTGCAGAGCTCTAGAGGCTATGTTGCTGAGTTAAAAAATCCTATCCGATTATCTGGAAAATGCTGGTTGTTTTTTTTCTAGAATGGATCAGCAGTGTTCAGAAATATACCAACTGGTGTAAGTTTTCAAGGACAGTTCCAATGTAAATAACCTATGGTTCAATCCCTTGTTACTGTTTACAATGCAACAAAGATAATCTAGATGAAAATGTAAACTAAACTCGGAACTGTATGGATAAGCTAACTGGGAAAAGGTGATGTTTTTAAGTTTTGGATTAGAATAATGCAAACAACTCTATCTGTAGAACTACACTTGATGTTTCTTTACATGAATAAGCCTGCCAGCAAATACTTGTTAGAATGTGCCGGTGTTGGGTTTGGTTTTTTTTTTTTCCAAGAAAAGGAATGGGAAGAACAAAGCACATGCCATGCTGTTTAACAACTGAGGAAATATTGAGACCGTCAGCAGTTTATTTCTGCTGTTCCTCCAGCTTTGTCTCTTTAACCTTTCTTTCAACAAGCTAGAAATTACGTATCATGGGGTCTGACTGGGAAGAAAAGCTCATTTCTACCTATGTAAAGACACTAAGCATATGTTGAATTTATTGGCCAACTGGTATTGTCCTCTAGGCAGCTTCACCAATAAAGCAACTCAAGAGCAAAACAAAAATGAACTATGCAGGGGAAAAATGTGTTTTCCTAATTAACATCAGCATTTATGGGAAATTTGGCAAACACTGAGATGCGATAAGGGGAAATATGAATTGTAGACAATGGCTTTCCTCCAAAATGTCTTACTGGGAACTGCTTTTATTTAGAAAATGATAATGTTTAATGAATGTGAACATGCTCATAATTTATAATGGAAATCTCCTTGTTTCTATCTCTGAAATGTCAGTCTAGCTTCTGTGTAGCCATCCATTTACTCGGTTATTTTCTGCTTTGATAAGTCACATGTAGTGAACTGCATTAGCTATTAGTTGGCAGATGACAGAAGACTGCCTTCTGTGCTCAGTGTGGTATCTTGTCTTACTGTGTGGATTCATGAAAATGTTTTGAGTAGCTTGGAGGTTGCTATGAGCAAACACAGACCTGATTTCAGACCAGATTCCAGAGCAGAGTGTCTCTGGCACCAGAAGGGAGAGAGGGTAGCCAAAATGTCTCATTGAGGGAACTGTTCTACGTTGGAACTGCAGGATCTGTGTCACCTTTTGGCTGTGATCATACAAGTCCTGCTGCCATCAGCTCTCTGCAGCTACTGCCACCAAGTATGGGGAGAAGTAACAAGAGGAAAGCACTCCTGTGGTTTAAGGGAAACGACAGTGTATAAGCAGCAGGCTATGAAGTGTTTGAATGGATTCCTTGGATCATGTGTGATGCTTGGATGGGAGGCTGAGCAAGCGTAGATTTGCACTGTGTGCGCATCTGCTCTGGGTTGAGAAGTATCTTCTGGCAACGCCAAGATACAGAGAGCAGCTTCTGATACTAGTGCTGAAAAAGTGCTTAGACAAAGATGTTCCAGCTGATTATTAAGCTCTTGCTAAATGAGGGCCTTTGATCTATAATCTCTGTTGGGTTTAGCTACAGCATCCAAGGAGGTTACAGTCCCCAGAGCTCTGGCTGCTAATCTCCATCAGCTACAGAAAATCCAACAGAGGTTATGAATCGCTGTCCTCACACCCAGCCTTTCCTCAGTTCTGACCCAGCCTGTCTTCTGGCCTTATTCACTATGGCTTTGCTCTTATCAAGTCTTTAGACTGATGTGAATATTCTTGTCGCAGCCATTGCTATAGTGAACCTCTTCTGGTTTTCTTTGCTTCTGCCCAGCTGCATCAAAGAGAGATATCCAAAGCTGTGTTGAGATGCTTAGCAAGGCCTACTTTAGAAGCAACTTTTACATGCTTAGGTTCCCATGTCCCCTCTTTCTGTTTTTTCTGAATTCTGGCCATGCCTTTGTGTATGTGTGGGTGTGTCCACTTGCAATGGGTTGCTCTACCTGCAGTTGGATCAGAAACAAATCCTTGGGGGAGCAGAGCAGGAAAAGCAGCACAATGGGCTTGATAAAAAGCACTCTGATAAGCACTCAAATGTAACTTCCAGGTCAGTAACTGCAGAGAGCTGATCTGTCAGCTCCTATGTTGAGTGGAAAGCCAGTTTAAAGAAGCTAGGTCTGCAGTGATTTACTTGGCTGCGGATTCCCAAGAGAAACACCCTTGGCTGCTAAGTCCTCTGGGTACCGTGGTTGGGTACGTGGCATCCATCTAGAAGAAATACTTGTAAAGCTGGTGGGTTGTGTTGAGCCACCCAAATCAGAAGCTTGGGCTGTCGGCAGAAAGGGGTGGACTTGGACCAACGAAGTTTCACTAAAAAGTTTGTGCTGGTGCAGGGATGTCATCAACTTTTTTGAAATCAAACACTTTGAAAAATGCTAGCCCTTTCACTTCAGGTGCTTTATAACAGGATCCTCTAGGCTGGCTGGGGACTTAAACCTTCTGACATCTCTTTGCCAGCCTTCCTAGATATCAATGCCATATCCCTCACGAGGAGGCAATCTCCCTTCAAATCTTTCCTTAGCCTGTTTTTACACAGGTGCTTACAATCCCAGCTTGCTGACCTGTGGCTGGGCAGATGACAAGCTGCCACTGTGCATAGTGAAGAAAAATGCAATTTGCAGCAGAGCTGAACCTCATTCCTTTGTTTCTGTTGTATCCTCATTCCCTCTCCTGTGACAGTCACCAGATCAGGAGCTCTCTGGAACAATCAGAGTCCAGCACAGTGTTTCTCTTAACAAAGACACTTGGGCTCTACACCCTATCAATGTTGGACCGTGAGGACAACAGTGGGACAGTCCGAGGGGTGAGATGCTTCCAACATGGACAGAGGCACAGGATCAGTGCCTCAAATGATAGCAGTGTGGCTTGTTGTGTATTAGCCTACTGCTCTGGAGACCCACTTGTAATGAGAAGACCAATTTGCCTTTCCACCCGAGATGATTCTTCCACAAAGGTGGCAAATGGGCTTTTTATCTTCAGGGGCAGTAAGAGCAATTCTTGGTAGGGTTAAGTGTCAGCTTTTAGAAGTAAGTGGTATTTGAAGGTTTGGGAGTGAGTGGTAAAGTTCAGCCTAGAAAGTATAGTGCATGGAAATAAAGGAGTGGCCTACTGGTATGCCTACAGCTGTTAAATTTTGTTTATTTAAGACCTGAGCCATCTGAAACACTGACTGGGAGGGAGCTTCTACTTTGCCTTTAGAGTCCAATTCCAAAATGTCCTTGCTGAATTCCCCCCGCAAAAGGGACTTTCAAACAGGATTTCCAACTCTTATTATCTCCTGCGGGTCAGACAGACCTTTTTGTTTTTTTTTTTTAATATGGACTTGACAGTTTTTAAAGTTGTACACTACTTATCCTAAGGTGCACTTGAAAAGGCAGAGGACGGCTATCCTGTACACCCCTGGGTAGTGACTCTTCCCAGACGACAAAAAAAGCCCTAGTTCTACTGTGGTGTTTTCTGCAAAGAAAGTAGAAGAAATCTCCCCTTACAACAGAGGGGATGGTCAAATGTGATGTCGTGATTTTGGGGTAACTGCCCCTAGACAGAAAACTCCCCTTGTAAGAGTTCATGTAAAGAAACAACCCTTGCTGCCTGTTACCCACTGACAGAGTGCAGAAAAAGGTTTGTATTCGCTCAAGAATGCTGAATTCGCTTGAGAATGCTTTTTTTTTTTTTTTTTTTTTTTTTTTTTTTTTTTTTGCAGAATATCCCTTTTTTTTGGTGGGGGGAGGGAATGTTTTGCATCCTGCTCCAGGCATGTTCGTGGCTACAGTGAGAACCCAAACCTACTGTTATTTCATATTGCATAGTTGGGGGGGGGGAGACATATTGGACCTAGGATGTGATAACACACGCTTTGAAAAACTACAGGATTTTTGCTGAATAACAAATTAATAAGCTGCTTCCAAAACTTTCCAGCTCGTATTATTCCTGTTATGTAGGCCAGATTTTTATAGAGCAGACCTGAAGTCGGTGTGCACAGGTATGCACACAGTATGTTGGTTTATAGACTCATATATTTATGCAAATGCTAATTAGAAAAAGCCTTTGCCAATGCCAATTTGAACATTTCAAAAAGTTTTGCACAGGGAAGATGTGTTTTGACTAAAACTGGATACCTCCTTCCATGCCCCACCCCTAAAATAGAACTGTTGGGGTTTTTTTTTTGTTGTGGTTTTTTTTGGTCATTTTTTCCCCCAGATAAAATCTTCAGGCAACATGTATTATTTAATTAGTACTTCTTTTCCCTCTTCCCCCCCTCATTCTCTCAGGCTACTGGCACAACTTGGGAAAACAAAAGTTTAATAACCTCCCTCCACCCAAAACCATTCCAACACTGTATTGTAGGAAAAAAACCCAACCCACCCCCTAACATAAAGCTCTTATAATTCCAGTTATGACATTTTGAAGCAGTTTTGACCAGCTGATCTACATGCATCTGCCCATGACAACTTGGGGAAGATTGTTGCAATATTTTGTCTGTATATCTTAAGCCTCCCTATTTTTGAAATGGATTTAGCAAGCCAATTGGTATCAGTTTTCAGAGTTGCTCTGGTCTTACATTATTAAATTGCTCCTGCACGTTTGTCAGGTGAAAGAGCATTTTTTAAAGATAATTTGAGTAGAAGTACAGCAACAGCAAGTATTTGCATGCTAAAAGGATTATAGAAATGAAATACAACGTGAGATTAGGGTTGGCTATTTGCCCTGAGGATTTTAAGTGGATCTGCTGATTGAATGGTATGGTCTGTAAACTTTGAGTTATTTTGCACTGACATGATCTATAGTTTAAATGCTTGGGTAAGGAATTCGGGGAACCGCGATCTGTGGAATTCTGCATTCGGTAATGCTGTGAAACTAGATGGGAACATGATGTGTGCTGTGTTTCAGTGGGTAACACACATTAAAAATAATGTATGTCTTTCTTTTATAGGCTTAAATAAACTTGGCTTAATTGCAAGTTCCCAAACACTTCAATAGTAAGTAGTAACATAATTAATGTGTACCTTGCTGTACGTGATCTATGTGGTGTTACAGATAACTGAAAGGTTACACCAAAAGACTTTTTTTGGTGTACAATTTTGAAACACATTAGCCAGTCCTCATTTAGGAGGAAAACAGCCAGCAGCTGGAAAACTTACTGGCACCCAGATCCATGTATTTATTTGATCCTGTCACCTTAAAGAAAGGGATTGCTTGGACTTTCCTGTTTGACTGGATCAGAGGATTTCAAGAGGGTGTGTATTCCTCTTGAAAATCTGATCTATCTTGTAGAGATTTGTCTCTGGAATAGTTCAACTTGTCCTAAGCAGTATTTATAAAGGTTAAGGAATAATGATAGTTAAAGGCCCTGAAAGAAGCCACAGGTGAACAGATTTTTTAAATGCTTCTGACTTGAGATCCAGTAAATGTTTAGAGTGGACATTTTGATATTGGTGTCTGCAAGACTAGGGTTTGCACTGAATACCCCTGTATCTGGGCAGAGAATTGAGATTTATCTTGAATTCTCCCAGCTTGCTGCTCTTACCTTTTCACTTTTTCTTCCTTTTTTCTGTTTGTTGCTCTTCTCTCCATCCACAGCCAGTCTGAGATTCTCCAGTTTCTGTTGCATCAATTCATCAACCTATCCAGACACAGTTGAATCTAAGTCTTCTGTTCTGCCACAACACCTCAGACAAATGTTCAGTTAAACAAGCATTAAAGCAAAGAACAGATAGTAGGGACTCTGGAAGGAGGTAAGGTCTATGCCAGGGCCAGTTCTTACAGTTGTAGAGAAATACACAGGCAATGTACATTATTAGTGTCCTCTTGCTATTGTAAGCACACCTGCACTCTGATCTCTTCCTCGACTTCTTCCCGTTTCTCTTCTTTGATCAGCTCTGGGTCATGATCCTGGAGAAAATCCCGTCCCTCGTCTCTGTTCTGCCAAACGGCTGTTATCCAAAAGAAAGAAAAAAGGGGAAAAAAGTTACAGAAGCCATTGGTTTCTCCAACTGCTTCTGGAGGCAAAAAGTACGTAGTTGTAGGCAGCTTTTATTTAAATTATTAGCTGTATGAAAGTAGCAGGCTCGAGGGACCCTTACCAAGTTCAGAGCCCTGTTGTGTTAGGATCTCTAAATTTTGAGGTTAACCCTTTTTTTTTTTTTTTTTTCCTTCAGCTGTAAATTGGTATCAGATTTCAGGAGGATAATGGGATACGGAGGTTGTCATTTTCTGGTTGTAAAGCTGAATGCCTGGAGTGTTGCTCATCTTCAAGAGCAGGTAGTACGGTATTGGCCAAACCGTATCGTGTCCGATATTGGCATTCTTTCTTTCCCCTCTGTTTAACAGCATAGGGCTTTCATCTTTACCATGAAGAAGTCACAAAGATGGCTCCCGTCCTGAGCAGTGTGTTCTCTGTGCATGTCTCTTGGCTGGCATAATGCAGGCTTGGGGACCAAAGGAAGGTGTTTAGTTTAAATCAGGAAGATTCCTTGTTCTCTCCTGCTCAGTCATCCTAACACTAAGTTAAAGCTGCTGCAACCTTGCAAGTTAGCCTTTGTAGTAATTCACGTGAGGCTGAAATATGTGCCAGGAGCACTGGAACAGGTATAAAAGCCTGCACTGAGCACATGGAAGTGGGAGTATGAGAGGGATTCTGACAGAGCAACACCCTGCATCCAACCCACAAGTGACATATGGGCCACACAGAGTTTTAACTTTGGGGAGTTTTAAGCTTGATGCAGTAACTGAGAGGCAGTCAAAGTCTTTCCCAAAAAGAAACAAGGCCCACCCGATACAGCACCTCTATTTCTTAGTGTTGTGAAAAGGACAAGTAGTAAGGAGACCTAACTCCCGGAACAAAGCAAGCTTGTGCAAACTGATGATCAAAGAACCCCACCCCTGTTTATGATAAAGGAGCTAATGATCCTGAGCTGCAGCTCTTTATTTTTGTTCAGGCAAACTGCAATTTGCTGTTTAGAAAGAAAACTAAATGAGGTCTGGCAAGCTTGGTGCATATCTGAATTCTCTGCTATCAGCAAAAGTACCTTTTAACAGAAACACCTCTCTTCTTTCCATGTTTTTTGAGCTAATTTGAAGGAAGACAATTCGTATCTTGCGTTTCAAGCCCTGATAGTATCTTTACAAATGACAGCTAATCTCCAGCAGTATGTGCTAATTCAGTTTCCAGATGATTTAAAATGACAGCTTTCCACTTTAAGACATAGGCTCCTTTATGAATCTGTTTTGTACAGGGTACTCTTTCCTGTACCCACTGCCATTTCTAAGGCACTATAAATTCAGGAAGATTTTCACAGTACCCATAGGAGATCATTCAAGCTTTAGTCAAGTTAATATAATACTGGCTGCTATTTCCATCCTCTACGAATTTTCAGAGTCCAATTACGTGCAGAGTATTTGTGGCTTTACACATAGGGAATAGTTTTTGCAGGTGAGTAGTCTTAATTTCATAACTGGAAATGGTAGAGATGGAGAAGGACAGTGGATTTTTTGGTAATGAGGAAAGAAACTCAAAGGTATAGATGTTAAGCCCTTTAAATTACTTGCAGGTCATCAGATGGTATGACAGATGTCACGTAATATTTCAAGAGGGAAAGCTGATTTGCCCTAGTTAAAAGGTACCTCCTCCAGGGTTACCAGCCTGGAATTTCAGCCTTGGGGAAAGAGGATGTTACATGGGAATTATGTGAATTCTTAAACACTTTCCTGACTGGGTCAACAGGTTGCAAGTGCTATGTTTTCACAGGAGTACTAGGTTTTAGATATTTATTTTTCATAAAGGGATTCACAGATTTTTATTCTGTTTTTTTCATAATTGTTTATTGTCATTTTGTAAATTGATTAGTAGTTAATATCCACTGCGGCCAAAACTGTGACAGTCCCCACAGATGAGGCAGCTGCCTCTGATACTACCTGGCAATGAGTTTTCTGAGTGCTATATTAGCCACTAGGTTAGAGGTCTCTAATTTTAGAAAAGAGATGAATAACTCATAGGTGTTAGATGCTATGTTGTTCTTTTATAGATCAACAAAATGTTTCAAAGTTATTTTTAAAGTAAGGTCAGGAGGCTAAGGATGTTATGTTTTCACTGGCTGGTCAGAAGAGCCTGGTATTTTGTTACAGACAGGGTCATCCAGCTACAGGAGCTATTTTTGCGGGTGTGTGTAAGCAGTGCAATTTATATAACTTCTAAAACAGTCCAGGCTTATTTCTGGATTATTTTATATGCATACCTCTCTAGCTCAGGACTCAAAAGACAGCCCAGTCCACTAACATCACCATCTCGGCAGTATTAGTTTTCACTTGCTGACTAGTAGGCAATTCCAGTATCCCTGAATTTCAGAGAACATCTTGTGACTAATAATTGAAATATATTTATGGGAAGCATGAGGCTTTTCTTAAAATGACTACTTTTAACCTCCTGGCAAAGGATTTGAATCTCTTGATGCCTGGTTAAAAATACATAGTATCTCCACACCTTAAAGTCTGGGCCATGGAGTATTTGGGTTGAACTCAAATAGGCTCTGCAACCCTGAGCAAGTAGCAAGTATCAACTGGCCATCTGTATAATGGGGGAAATAGCACATTGCTGCCTCGCAGCACAGGGTTCTGCAAAATTAAAAGCCAGGAAGATGGAGGTAATGATTCAGACTGTGTACATTTGCTCCACGTAATTCAGTGTAAAAGTAGATGTACAGAACTGGCTGTTTCTAACAACAGTACATAAAGTAAGCGTTTTGGATAGAGCTTGGGAAATGTAGTTTAGCAACTAGTAAAACTGTCAAATACAGTTCTAGAAGAATAAAAGTCTTCATGAATTCCAGTGAAGTTTCGGTAGTAGTTCTAGCTTGGCAGACAAGAAAAAAAAAAACTGGGGTGGAAAAAGTCTAACTAAAATGCTTAGGTCTTTGTGAAAACAAATCTACATCTTTTTAAGTATTTACGTAACCTAAGAACAAAGCAACCAGTTTCACGAGCTGGGAAGACTCTTAATTGTAAGCGTGGGGGTGTGTGTGTGTGTAACTAAACAAAAATGGTGGTTGTTTGGTCAGCTATTATTTAGGTAAACTCTAGACACGCTCATAAGGGTCCTTAAATGATTCCATTGTAGGCATCTGATACAAACCTTTCTTAATAAAGCTCCCTTACTTCAATGATGTTTTCAAGACTGATGCACTAACAAATTTGAACTCCTGTGCAGATGGTGATTTGAATTGAGCTATTTCTACTTAAGAACAGAAAAAAGTTCCCAGTGTGGAAGACCAAACTGAAACCTCTCTTTTTCTAAACAATTCTGCTACTGAAATGAAATCAGGCTAGAATTAAAAATACAAGAAACTGCTTACACTGTTCTGGTCTGAAGTTGTTCTAGTTTTGATTCTGGAGGCCTTGAAAAAAGGAACTTTATCCATGGCCAGATTAAAAGTAAAATTATTCTGACAATCACCAATACTGTGATAAAGGGTGTCCTGCAATTAAAAGCACGAAGTGCCTGTGAATGAGGCAGGGGACTGTGCTGCATGGAGGAATTAACAGCTGTTTATTAAAAATAAATATGGAGTTGAATAGACTTGGCTTACTAGGAGAAAAAAAACAACCCACCTGAAGTTTAACTGAACAGCTATAGACTCTTACTGTGCATAAGACAGAACTGCAGCTGTTCTTTGAATTTTGCAAGAGAGCTCTTTTCCCCACTGAGGATTTCTGGCTGTGCTCTGTACAGAAAATGGTTCGTTCTTATATGCCTTTACAGCTAGGGGAGTAGCTGTCAGGTCTGGCAGGATGGGCTGGAGATAAGCATTGGTGTTTAACTCTGAATGCCAGGCTGGAGTCTTTATCTACCACAATAGGATGCTGCCCGTGCCTGACCTACCCGAGCACATTATTGCAGTGTACCTGCGCTTGCTGCCAGTACATAATGGGGAGATGGAGGTATTCGCACTAACAGGCTTTCGGTATCCAATTCAGGTGCCTGAATAGGAACACAGGCTCCACAGACAGTTAATAGGCTGCTGAGTTGCCCGTGGGAGGCCTTGCGAGATATACAGGTACAAAACGCCCCCAATTCAGGAACAAAACACCCCCAATTCAGCACTTGTCTTGATGCAAAATGTTAGCATGAGTAACTCCAAAATGTTATATACTTGCAGAGCTCAAAGCATGTACCTCGTTAGGAATGGTAGTACTGGTGTTTAGATACAGTTTGGGTGACAAATGTGTCCCCCATCCTCTCATAACCCCCCTGACTTGTCATTACTTGAGATAGTTGTGAAATTTGGGACCTATTAAACTAACCTATTGACCTCTGTGGTATTTTTATTCCTAACACTGGCATCCACTGCCATGTTGGGAAGCACTGTTTAAAGCCTATGTGTGAGGTTACAGCCAAACATGTTTTCTACAACCTGGAGGAGAGTTATTTGCACAAACACAAGGAGTTTGTGAATTTGCAGTTCAGCATTGTGTTGAACACTGTTGGACTGTAAGGCCCCAGCAGGGGATCCAAGCAGTGCTGTGGGAGCACTGGAAAGCACAGCTACTATACCACTACTCATTAGCAGAGCGCTGGATGAGCATATTGCCAAGCCTATGTGGCAATGGGAAACCTTCCTGCCCTCTTGTTGCTACTTCTCAGCAGGTAGGGCCCCTATGCTGTTCCTTCCTTGCTCTTGGGATGTGCTGGACGGGAAACACTGGTCTTGCTATTGCTGGTCTCCAGTTGCAAGGTGCTGTTTCATCCTGAGTGCATAGAAAAGCACAAGTAATGTTCTTGGCCAGTTAAGGAAAAAAGCATAGATGAATTTGATCCTTATCTAAAACTCCTGCTGACTTCAACAGGATTCTGATGTAGCATTCCAGAGTAGAGCCTGGGATGAAGAACTCCTCTTCAGCCATAGAACTGCTTTATGATTTATAATGTGTAAGAAAATCCTAACTGTTAGAAGTCAGAGGTCAGGCAAAACTGTGCTGGTGTATATTTAGAAAGGAAGTTGTATACTTCTTTCTCTCCAGCCAACCCAAACCAGGAAGACTTGATGCCAGTAATTTGTCAGCAGGAAGGAATAATGGAGTTTTTTTCACATAAGGAATTTTAGCAAGCCCCTAACACTGCAAAGTGGAGAGAAGAAAAGATATTTTTAATAACTGAGAATAAAATCTGCATGAAATAAAGTGCAAAAAAACCCCCAAAACCCCCGCAAAACCAAAACAACCAAACCCAAAACTCTAAAAGCTTTGAGGCACACTTTGTGACAGAGGACTTCAACTTGGCTTGTCTGACCTTTGGAGTCCTATCGTGCTGTTCGCTTGTAGTTCATGAAAGAGGTGCTCCTTTCCATTTCAGACAACTGTGTGACTTCCATGCTCACTTCCAGGCCCAGCATAAGTGATTGCTAACTCACTTGGGTATCTAGGGTGCACACTGAAGACAAGTGGTTAGGAGATAGGCAAAGGCATCAAGTGTAGAGCAGAGGGTCAAAGAGATACGGAAAAGAGCAAGATGTCCTTTTGTGAAAACCATTTTTAAAATTTGAAGAGCCCTACTTTTGGATGCTTTCTCAAAGCGACAAACCAGCCAGTCTCCTAGCTGTGAGTCGGTGTTATGTTTAAGTTGCACACACTTTGAATGAAGCAAGTACATTCATAGTCTGGCAGCATTTTTGTGCCTTTGTTTGAAAAAGATGATCCTCCTATTAAAACACATAATAAAAAAAAATTTCGGTAGCTGTAGATTGTGTAGGTGAATGAATCCACAGATGCTTTCCATGAATGAGAGGAAGCCAGGACTAAGAGTTACAGGAGCATGAAAATATTGATGCTGAAGCCTGATCTACAGAATAGTGCTTTTGAACTATTTGCTATTCAGTTGTCATTTTGCTGCCTTCCAAAAAAATCCAAGAAAGCCCCTGCATAAGCATCAAAGCATTTTGATTCTAGCTTGGCCACTTTCACCTCATATAGAATTGTACCTTCCTGTACGATTAGCTTGATGATTTTGAGAGACTAACAAAACCTGAGGTACTGAGTGAGAGACTCCCTTCCTAAAGACCATTTTTATCTCATGTCCTCGTTTCTGTAGTGTTTCATAGTTTGGGCAGCTGCTCTGTTTGACCCTATAGGAATGACATTCAAATTAGGCTGAATTAGAAGACCATTCCAGCTGTAATTGTTATCTTTTTCTACTGACCTTTGTATTGACTGTTTCCTTCCTCCATTATTGAAAGGAAATTACTGGGAGCCATTTTCCAGCCCTCCTCCTCTTCCTAGATTGGGGCAGAGGGTGGTGAAAAGAAAAATTAGAATATTAAGATGTAGAAACTTTTCAAGTATGAAAAAAGTTATAATTTTCATTGGATTTTTAAAGATTTGTTTTAATTTGAGGAATAAGATGCTGTTGTCTCATCAACAAAAATCTTCCTAGCAGGCTACAAGGAAGTTTTATCCCACTGGAGAGAAGAGAGGAGGTGTCTGTTCATCAGTTGACCTACTGAGGTCACAAGAATTTTAAACTTGTTGGAACATGTAGCATAGGTAGCAGACTTGCAACGTGTAAATGAAACTACCTTGCTATTATTTCAGTTAATCTTATAGTAAGGCTGCTCCCTCCCCCCGAAAAGGAATTCTCAACTTGTGGGTAATTCAAAACTTGAAACCTCATTTTAAACTGTAATCAGAAAGAAAAATAGTGATCTTGGTGTATCTTGCACAACAAAATATTTTGTTTCAACTTTATCAAAACATTTGGACATTTTCCTCACTAAAGTAAATGACATTGACATGTTCCTGAAATAGTTTAATTTCATTGAACCAGTATTTCTGATGGAAAAACTTGTCAGAAAACGATGAAAGTTTCTTCGTGTTGTATCGGTCGTAAATCCTCAAAATGCTGTAAGGTAATCATTATTAGTGGGAAATTAGATCACAGTTTGCGCAGGAGGTGAATGTGGATTTATGCAAGACAACACAAGTTGTATCAGATGTAGCTAACCAATATGTAGTCTGTAACCCCCTGGTTATCAGTAAGATATAAAGTGTAGTTCTTGGAATAAGTAAAATGAAACAAACCGTCTATATATGCCTCTGTAATTAAGTGCCATTGCACACCTGCTATCAGCAGATACAGTTGCAGCCAGGTCATGTGAATTATTAAATATGTGTTTTTAATTAAAGTGTTATTACAGTAATTAAAGTTTGGGCCCAGAAGGACATGCAAAACCTAAATACATTTATCACTTCTAGTCTATGCTCTATAGATGTATTTGAAGGAGATTCAGGAGTTTCTTAACTAAACACCAAGAACCATTTGGGTGAAATATAAGCAAGAGTTTGAGGATTTGACACCCAGAGCTCAAATTCTCAGTAACTCTAATGTATTCTCAGTTTTTGCAGGGTGTGGCATTTTGAGATTCATCCTTGGACCTTTTGCAGTAGGCAGAATCCATTTTTTTAACATTCTTCCATGGTATTTTATAGAAAACGATTAAAAAATTATATTCTAAGAGAAAATACTGATAATTGCTAATTAATTAACACCCTCCCCCAACCAGCCTAAAAATGGGTTATTCATTTTTAGCCTCTTAATAGCATAGGACACATTAATGTTTCTTTTATTGCTACAAATAAGCCAATAAATCATTTTAATTACTAGCTTCAATGATTTTATACACTGATGTAAATAATGTTGTTGTGTCAGTTTCATTGATTTTAATCAAAACCACTCCATGTCTAAAGGACAGTTGCAGAACGCTGTTCTGTATTCCCTCTTGCCTCTATTAACAGCTAAGAGTCAATATAATATAAAGAACCTCTTTTCCTCTGAAGTCAGTTGATGTATTTTTCTCTGTTCAGTTGATTGATGCCATGCTTGTTCTGTGTTAAGCGCGCTAAAGGCACTTTGAACCAACAATATGTTTCAATCTATGCAGGCATATGGAAATAACAGTTTGAATATATTTCTGAAGCTTTCCAAAGCCTCGCCCACACTAGGTGATTCTCATTCAACAGCAGGGAAAACTTTGAATTGACTCCATTGTGCACTTTTGCTATGCAGATTTTTGCGAATGGGTTTTTCCCTACGTTTCTGGGTGAAATCTAGGGATGCACAGCCTTGCTCACGTTCGGTGAGACAGGTTGCAGCATGTTACTGGGCGAAGCAGTCCGGACTGGTCTGACATGTGTTCTGCTGTTGAAAAGAGGGGTCATATGGTGCTGAAGTTGGTGTTTTGTTGGTAGTGCGTTGGTTTCCACACACACCCCCCCCCCCCGCCCTTAGGTGCCCAATGGGAAATCAAATCAGCACCTTCCAGAGCAAAGAAAGCAGTTACTTTGATATCAAATATGCCTTTTTAAAGATTGCTATCAGGCCTTTCAGAAATATTTAAATTTCCTTCTGGGATCAAACTCTTGTTTTCTTTAAGTACTGAAGTTAGGAGCAGGGCTTTTTTTTCTGCCTGCATCACTATGACTTATAGCCTATACTTATTAAAATAAGAGTCCTGCTGTTAGAACTTTTCCAAATACTTCTCGGCTGGTCTTAGATGCTATTTTTTTTCCCCTGTCAGTATTATAACCTTGGAGAGAATGTTCCCTTTGTTCTTTCTCAATGAACCATAGAGAACCTGATATAATGGCTCAGAATTTTACTTGACAGGACTTGTGATGGCTAAAGAGATGAGAACGACATCAAGTTATAAAGCCCCAGAGCTCTATATTGGTATGTCACGCCATTTCAAAACAACCTTGTGGAGGCTGTGAGGGGATTGAGATTAATTTTTGGTATTGTTGGTTCTTATCTAGTGAAATGTGTAAGAACAACAAGGAATCAAATTTATCCTGTGAAAGTCAGGTTTTTAAGCAGAAGAGTGAGTTGCTATCCACTTTCAGAAGCCTGGGTCAGGTTTGGTGTTTTCAGCGTGCCTGAACGTTAATGTCTCACTTTGACTTAGACTGAAGTGCCTGCAACAGCCAGCCTTTTCCATTGCCTGTGCGAGACCAGAGGCACCACAGGGGTTTGTTCTAGGTCAGCAGAGCTGGGAAGGAGCGAGGATAAGGGCAAAGGCATTAGAGGACACGCTCGTGAATGCTCCCCAAAGGAGCTGGTCTGTCTGAGGTGCTACAGGGTTCTATACCTGTGAATGACAATGGTCTTTAAAGTCTCTAATTTTGAAAGCTTTTCTAAGCTATTGCCTTTGTACATGTACTCTTATCTGATCTTTCCCACAGAGTTCTGCAGTGTATGTGCTGATTTTTAAGGGGTTACACCGTGAAGCAGTCCCACAGAGCTAAACTTGGCACTAGTACAAGTCACCAGAAGTCTTATGGACAACAAACAACTCTGTATCACTATTGTTTGGCTTAGGCCTGCAGGCTATTATGCTTTCTTCTCTGTTGCTCCCTCAGGTTGGCTCCGCTCTGCCACTAAGGTACAATGAGGTGGTACCAGTAATCACCTTCCACTGCTTTTAGCATTATGCCTTCACTAATGCTGTGACAGTGCACCCTGTGATAGTGTCACCCTGATGGCAAACTACTGCCTGAAGACTTGTGTGACGGGAACTTAAAAAATTTCCTGCAACCACTACCCTTCCTAGTTGGCAATGCAAGATCACGCTTACAGAGCTTGGAAAATGCATTAATGTATGCTGCTCCTTCAGCCTGCTGTGCGTCTTCATTTACAAAGGGAAAAAAACACCCTCAAAATCCCGAACTTTGTTTTGTATGACCCAAATAGCACCTTTGCTGGTTGAAAACACTAAGTTACAAGTTGATGCTTGGATATCTACCTCCCAACTAGACAGACCGATGCTTCCCAAGTGCATGTAGTTTAGGTTCCTGGCTAGCTGTTAAAGAGTTTTGGCCAGATTAATGGATGTTGTCCAAGAAAAGCATCTCTTTTGTTATATGGTTATTCTAGGGTTAGGACTTAAAATTAATTTGTGTAAAACTTGCAATAAAGAGTAAGCTTTGCCCCAGAAAACTCACCCTTCTCCTCCACATACTTGGTGAGAGATTAATGACCCTTATTAAAAAAATATATATTGTTTCAACTTTGTTTATAAAGTAAATGAGAAACAAAAGTTGCTGCTTCAGCAAAAGCCTCCAATTTTTGTTGCATAGCTTGCTTTTGAAGATGCCCTTTGGTCTGTTTCACAGGTGTTTTCCTCAGTGAAGTTGCTCCTGAAATAATTTGGAAGCATACCTTCTGTGAAACCATACCTTAGTATCTCAAAGCTTTCAGGGAGCATATCGCATTAAGTGGCGTCCACTGTGACTTGAAGCAAAAAAAGAGTTCATACTCAAAGAACGTGGACTGAAAATGTATGACTACGATTGACAGGCTTACAAAATATTGGCTTGCAGTACAAAAGATGCAGCTGGCCTATACGGAACTGTACCTATAAATCAGTTTGACATGCATGCAAGCTCTGATGCAGGTATCTGACTTGAGACTAAGGTTTTCATTTCCTAGTTCTTGTGTGAAGGGGTGTCAGTAACTAACTTCTCTGTACCCAACCTAAAAGTGGAAATGCTTGGTTAGATAGCTTGGCACCATTTTGTTATCTGCACACAAAAAAACCCAACAGTGCGTTGAAAGTGCATGTACGCTGTCTTGGCAACCATGTCAAAGCCACAGAGAGTTTTTCCCTTTATCTGTGTCTCTGGCAGTCTGTACCTACATCAACTCTTCCCACTGAGCTGAGTCATGGCCATGCAAATGGTCGTTCCTAAAATATAAGAGGTAAAATTCAGTTCCCCAGAATCATCAAGGTAATTGAAAGGCTGAGAGGGACTGGCCTCAGGCAGTTCCTGTGTCTTCTGAAGCCTTGGTGACCAGTTTAATGTAAGCTAACAGCCTCTGCCCACACACGGCTTAATAGGCTGGACTTTGGCTCTGTTTTCACAAACTGCTAACTCTTTTTACTTGTGGAAGTCTTACTTTCTTTCCAGTTTTCTGTGGTTTCTTTGCTTTCGGTTTTTCCTTCCCTTCTTCTTTTTCTGTTTTCCCCTTTTGGGCTTTTTTCTGCAAAGCCATCTCCCTTTTGGCGGCCAGTTCTGCAGCAACCTGAAAGAGACAGAAAGGAATGTGAAGAGCTGGCCAAATATTTTCATGTGCAAGGTGTGTTAGACATATTTGTAGAGTTATGAACCAGGGTGTACTTTTCCTCCCTTGCTTTCATCTTTCCAATATCAGGGGAACACGATATCCAATACATTGCTTGGTAGCTCTCTATGAACTCCAGAGTGGCTGACCATTGCAGAGAAGTCCTTTTAATTTATGCTGACGGCACTCCCACCTGCAAACTTTAACATAGATGCTGACTATCCCAATATATCATTGGAAAAGAGGTGATTTCTGTCCTAAACCGTGAGGGCTTTTATGGAGTAAGACCAATTCCTGAAAGCACCCAGAAGCACAATATCCTAATGACATACAACTTAAAGTTCCCTCTGGACTTGGACTCAGATTATGAATTTGTTTTAGCGTTTCTAAGGCAGATTGATTTTATAGAGATGGATTTTGAGAGATTGCCCTGAGGCATGTCTAATTTCAATATGTGGCTAAAGACTGAAATTGTACTAGTGGGCGAGAGAGATTGAATAGAGATATTGTGACAAACTCTGACAGATATACATGGATTGCCCAGCATCTTTATCCCTGCAAGCCAGTAGCAGCTGATAACCGGGTACAGATAGATCATTTTCCATAATTTTAGTTCCTGGCCATTTATACCTTATTATCTGAAAAAGGTGGAGGATGAAATTTGCTGCTTCTACTGTTCTCTTGTTTCCCAGGTGCCTTTCATTGTGTTCTTTGTAAGATCATCTACTGATGAGAGTAAATAAAAAAATCTGTGGCTATTGAAGTTTATTAATGGACCATTAATACTGGTAGTACCATGAAAGAGTAGAAAAGAAAAAATTTTCAGTTGTAAGACATGTTTCCTGTAACTGTAAAAATATTTGTTTTCTAAAGAATGCCTTTTAATGCACTGAAGATTGGACAGTGGAAGGGAGACGACAACAAGGGCTATACTTTGCAGCCAGTGAAATTTCATTAGTAGATTTCCCCAAGCATTGCACTATCTTACATTTAATTAAATATGGTAATTTAAACCCCAAGCACCGTTCAGTCATATCTTGCGGTGATAAGCAGTGAAGCGTTTCATTCCCTGGGATAGATTAACAGATTGACTAGAGTTCAAAATAGGTTTTTAGTGTCCCAGCAGGCCTGTTACATCCAAAACCAACAGAACTACTCAAAGTGTATCCTTTACTTGTAGCGCTAGTACCCTGCCAGAAACAGAACGTTGTCACCTCCACCCTCTGCTGTGACTGCCTACCAAAGGGTAACCGTAACAGTTTCCAGCGTCTCAGGGGTGGGTTTATCCAGCAGGATACCTGTAAGCACACATATGATTGACAAAAGGTTTTAATTTTAAGCAGTGTTTTTGGAGTTCTACTGGTGATATTTTAAGTATATCCAGACTCTGATTGGAATGATTTGCTTTCATGTTTTTATACAGATGAATGATACTGCAAGGGGTTATATAGAGTTTCTGTTCTCATGGACCTGCTATAACGGGACTGAATTGTTGAACTGTCTTTATCCTTCCGTCTTGCCTTCATCCGTTTTGTAAGGCAGCAAGAAAAAAACTTGTGGTTGCTATTTTCAGAACTGCAGTATGAGCTATGGAGCGAAGTCTTGAACTACCTGCTCACGCAGGGAACAGAAAAATGGTGCTCGCAGTGAGCACTGAATGAAACGTACAGTAGCGCAAGAAGCCGCATCTAGAAACATGCACAGTGACTGCAGGCAGTTGGTTGCGTGTATCCAAGTAACACCTGTACAGTCTCTCTCCTGGATGCCTTGGCAACACATATGTAGTCAGAGATGCCAAGTAGTTTTGGTGAAATGCTCCAAAGTCACGCAGCTGGCAATGCCGTCAGCATGTGGAGCCTGACTTTTTCTGAAGGGGCTCTCTGCTTCCCAAAAGAGAATGACAGAGCAAATATAATTTTTCCTTTTCCATGTCAGGATACACCTTCTCCTC
The DNA here is from genome assembly GCA_034782735.1 of Sagittarius serpentarius. NCBI lineage: Eukaryota > Metazoa > Chordata > Aves > Accipitriformes > Sagittariidae > Sagittarius > Sagittarius serpentarius. Next base: position 12,494,087 of record JAVKLA010000001.1, read on the forward strand.
TATATTCCTTTGGTGCAGCTTCTCTAGCTCTGCTTTCACCTCTGCTCTAAGCGGCTCCATAATTGCAGAGGACTGGGAGCTGGGGTGAGGCTGGCTGTGTATTTAACCTTGAATGGCTTGTACTCTTCTGTACAGAACAATTTCCCCTCCAGCTACAGGAAGGTGCCTGAAGATCTGACAAAAGAGGAGGAAAGAAAGGGAAGGGCAAGTAAAGGTTAGTTTGAGATACTAAGCAATTCACCCACATTATAATACAGGGTTTTTTTTTTTTCCCTGAAGAAAACTTAATAGTGGAAATAAGAGCAGGTATCTTTCTAAATTATTTTAGACTGCCCTTTTCTTTGCTAGGTTGCCTCCTTTTGAAATGATGCTGAAAGCACTTAGAAAACTCTTAATATTGAGGAAGAGAATGTGTTTCAGTAAGAGCAGATGAATTTTAGCCTCCTTTTTTTTTCTCCTAGTCTTGATGTAGGACTCCTGTTGTGTTAGTAATGATTCTTCTCCAGTAACATTTTCTTCCGAGGCCAAAAAAAGACATCTTTTTCTCTAAACTGATATCCCACAAAAGTCAAATTGACTTTTCTAGTCATACATCAGTTCAAGTGTGTTTCCAAACTCTTGCAGTGCAAATCCCCTTTTTTGGGAAAGAGAGGGGCACTAAAACAGAATGCAGCCTATGAATGGAAATGCCTGATACTGGTTTACACAAGCCAAGTGCATGAAAACCTCTAACTGCCAGTAGGACTCACTTATGTTCTGCTGTCCTCAGCCATAGAAAGCAAGCTTGGTGTTGGCTCAGGCAAGCTATACTTGAGGTAAGTGTTCTTCCTCAAGAATAAGCCCTTCCCTCATCCCTTGAAAGAAGACCTCACTTGAACTTCTTGCCTTCTAGTGTTGTGGGCATAAATGAAAAGCAGGGACAGAGCAAGTTTGGGAATTCTGGATCTCTAGCTGTTGCAGATGACAGCCAGCCTCAGAGGCTGGCTCTAAAACCATTTTGAACAGAAACACTTTACACATATATAGCCTATGTTCTTGGAGAGAAAATTTGCTCTCTTTGAGTATTAACTCTACAGGAAGAAGCTATTTTGGGAATCTAAGAAAAGAAATGTTTCTTCAAGAAAACAGGACTGTTTGAGATGGGAAGGGATGCCAAACGTCGGACTGCCCATTTGCATCACTTGCACGTGCACATAACATGCAGTATGGTGTAAATGTGCTTCCCCCTATCCTGCCCTGACTAGCTTCAGGACACTTAATTACAACTCTTTCTATAGGCTGACTGTGCCCGTAAGGTGATACTACTTTTTTTGTCAGTTGGAGGAGATGTTATTTTCATCATGGTAGGCCTGGGACTCTGCCCCACCTAGCTAGCTGAGCACCAGCGTTCTGAATTCGTTCCCTCTTACAGGAGAATCCATTTGTGTAGCTTTTAATAATGTAGTGTTCTCCTGGCAAGGCATTTCTGAGCATTGTTTACTTTCGGGTGTGCACCTGCAAGCAAAGCTTAAGCTGTTAAAAACAACCCCAGTGATCTGTCTCTTGCAGGAATGAATTCAAAATGTTGGGTGGGATTTCATAGCTTTATGGGATCTTGCAAAATCTTATGGTTGGCTTTAATATACTGTCATGCATTTCAGTCCATGATTGGTAACATGCTCTAGTTCTTTTTTTTTTTTCCCTCCATCTGGCAGATGTTGCCCAAATGTAGTTTAACTCACCAGTTAAACTCCCTCACTCTTCGTTTTCTGCCAAACACTTCAAAATGTTAGTCTCCATTGAATGCATTTATGAAAAATCTGTTAGCTTTGCTCAGTGTAGGGTTTTGTGGTTTTTTGGTTTGTGGGTTTTTTTTTGTTTAGGGAATGTGGGTGGCGGAGGTGAAAAGGGGTTGTTAATACTGCCTGCCCTTAGGGATACAATTTAGACTACTGACTTCAGCCAAGACAGATCATCATCATAGGCAGTGGAGAGCTGCTGGACTAGGAGTCTACCTGCTGAATGGCTTTGTTGCACTGAATCGTTGTCTGGAGGTGAATACATCTGCCTGTTGTGTAGCTTAACTGGGACTGAGTACCATTTCTGTCCTCCTGCATGGCTACCCTGAAATAACCAGATATTTTCAGGCTTTGAGGTGCCCAGCTCCAGCTGATGGGACTGTGGGTTTAGCACTTGTGAAAATCCAGCCTGATAACTTCTAAAAGGAGCATCTAGAATAGCATGGAACAGGGGAAATAAAGGTGAGCATAACTGTAGGCATCTACTTCCACTACTGAAAAGTATACTTGATGTATTTGCTGTCAGGATAAAAGCGTATTTGCAAAATGGTAGATACAAAAAAGTACAACTCCACAGAGCCTCTTGAGTTCTTCTCTGACACTTTAAAGCTATTTGTGATACGTTCATTTGGCAAAAGTGGGTAAGTTCTGATGTTTGGGGGTGTGTGTGCATATTGCAGTACTTGATTGCGTAATAGCATTTTACTGTCCCTACCTGGGAAATAGTTAGGGTTACTAATGAAATAATAACTAGCTACTGGGGATCTCTCACATTGCCACTTAGAATCAAACCGATTACTGGGATTCACGAGGATCTTTAGTTGCTGATAATAATGAACACTGATTAGCAGCATAGTATTGCACAGAGTGCCGAGCGAGGATCAGGAGTATGTTTGCACAGCAGCTAACACATACTTTTTCTCACCCCTTCCCTAGATGCTGCTGGATCAGATACTGCAGTTACAGTAATGTGAAAATGACTTTGTCCTCTATGCAGCAATTGAATGTACAACCAAAATCTTGGTAAGTAAGCATCTTTTTCTTTTTTCTGGTAAGTTATTTAATATTGGAAATGAGGGGGAGCTGAGAGAGGGGGAATGCCTGCTAAATGGCAGCTCTCTTTGCTTATTTTTATGGTGATGAGACTTAACGAACTACAGGAAGAGATCATAATTTTGTTGGCAGCAGAATAAGGGCAAAGCTAAAAATTGTCACATCTGATGATTATCTTTGGTGCAAAACATAAAAAACCATTAGGGATAGACATCTGAACAGATGCAGTGAGATGATACTGATGTCTCGGAATCTTAAATTTCTCCTGAAGAGTATGTAAAGTAGAGAAAAGCTTCTTGTCAGTCAAGAGACCATACATATTTTTCTGATTAAACCACCAAGTACTTTGCATTGGGATCTCTTTGGCGTATCTTTTTGAAAGGTATTTGTAAAATGTCGTGAAAGCAGGTTGTGCAGAAGGCCAGCTACATAACAAAGTCAAGTAAGGTCAGAGTTGTCAAAGGATAAAGAAATATAGAATGTATAATAATGCAGCAATGGTTCGTGAAGTGATTAATTTGTATTTTATTTTCCCCAAAGTGTCTTTACCTAAGTCTTATAAAATGCTCACTTTTTAAATACAGTTCAGTCTTGATTTTTCATGGAGTTTAACTTGGGAGTAACCAACCCATTCACAGAAGCTAATATATACAAGAGGTGAAATCTTGTCTCTCCTGAAGTCAAGGACAAAACTCCCATTAACTTCAATGGGGCCAGGATTTCATTTACTATGTCGCCCAGTAGACCAGTGTGGAAGAAAACCAGTTGCCTTAGGGATTTTTAATATGCAACCGACTCAGTTGAACAAAAAATGTTTTACTTGTCTGACATTCAGGTAAAATCATGATTGTACCGAACTTTCTTGTGCCAGCTGTATCCTGGATATCTGTTAAGGTTACATGACATACATTCTGCTCTCAGTTGTGTTGGCTAAAAAGGGAGCAAAACTGGGCCCGAAAGTCTTTGAAGATCAGATAATTGCTAGTGAAAATAGATGCAGGTTTTTTCTCCAGTTATTTTTCTTTTATGCAGGGAAAACAGCCAGTAAAACAACCTCTCTAGACTTTTGGCTTCCTTTGTTTTTTTTTTTTTATGTAAAGAGAAAGTAGATGCCCAGGAATGACAGCAAAATAGCTGAAGGTGGGAATTCAAAGCTGGGAGTAGGACAGAGGGAGAATATATTTCTCCAGAATCTACTACCATATCCAGTTTTGCTCAGTATAATTTCTTGTGACATTTTCTTTCTGAGTTGTGTTTATCCTTGTTGGTGGCAGGTGTAATTAGCATCATGTTCCCTAAAGCCTCCTCCAGCAATAAGCCTTACTTGCTGGGTGGCTCCCCTGCTGCTCAGAGCAGCCAACAAAGCCGCCTTGACTCTGGCACGTGTTTCTACTTTAGAAGCTAAAAACTTAACTTATGGGTCTCCTTCGCTCTGTCTAGGACTGAATAACTGAGTGGCTTAGATACAGAGGCCAGCAGGGTTGAGCTTAGTGTACTCTGAACTTGGCAAAAACCAGGAGCATGCCCTGAGCTCAGCTCTAGTAAGGCACGGAGAGCTGTTTGTAGCAGTTTTCTTGCATATTTTTGTAAGCAAAGTAACTAATGGTTAGAGTGCAGTGCTTTATGCTGGGCTAGATTGTATTTATCATCCCCTCAAACCACAGAGAGACTGCTAGTATGCCCCAGGCTTTTCCCTCGGATTCCAGGAAGGACTGAATCCAAAACTACTGTTTTACCATACCTGTGTTAGATCACCAGTTGCAGGCAGCTGATGAACACAGCAGTCTGAATAGGGAAGCTTTAAGGACCACAGAGCTCAGGTTTTGACCGTTTAGTTTTCCTAGCCCTCTAGTAGCCACCACGCCTGGTTCACTCAGGGGCCAAATCCTGCTCCTGTGTGCAGGACTTCCTGTTTATAATTTCCCTCAACAGACTCATCATCCTGCTAAGATCATTCTGGTGGGTGGAAGTGGCTCCGAGTGCCGACCACTGCCTTTACTGTCTCCAATGGTCTTAATCACTTTCTCAGTGTGACACCCAGATGATCAGAGAAAGAGATTACCAGCCACTTCTATTAGCCAGAAAAGTCGGAAGAGGGATTTTACCGGGGAAAAACAACTGAGTTCACTACAAGAATACATCAGATAAACTAAGATACTTCCTTCACTTGAATATTCAAGCTTGCTTAATGATCCTTGGCAGTATATCAAGGCTTAGGCGTGCCTGCATAAGACACTCTTCTCTGCTTAAACTAAACTAATTATTGCTAGACTGTGCTGATACTGAATGCAAACACACTGGAGCCAATTTCTGCCTCTGGGGTAGCTTTGGAGGCCTATTTTAAAGCAAGGGTCTTTAAACTATTTAATATATATTTCTGCTAGTAGTTAGCACCAGTCTAACTACCCGGATTTTGCAACAGGAGAGCAACTCTTTGGAGCTGACCCCTATCCTCTTAGCTCCCTGAGACATTCATCTGTCCATAACTTGCGTGCCTGAGCACCTTCCGCCATGACTAAGTGGGTGCACATCCTGAAAAGGAACAAATTTTGCTGTGTGACTTTTGTGGTTTACCCTGGAAGAAAACAATCCTTTCACTTGCAACAAAAAGCTTTTTAACTATAAGGTTCCTGGAGTACTAGTAACTATAAGGTTCCTGAAGGAACTGGCTGATGTGGTTGCCAAGCCACCCTCCATCATATTTGAAAAGTCATGGCTGTCAGGTGAAGTTCCTGCTGACTGGAAAAAGGGAAACATCACGCCCATTTTCAAGAAAGGGAGAAAGGAAGACCCAGGGAACTACAGCCCACTGAGCCTCACGTCTGTGCCTGGGAAGATCATGGAACAGATCCTTCTAGAATCCACGTTAAGACACATGGGAGACGAGGAGGTGATCCCAGACAGCCAGCATGGCTTCACCAAGGCCAGGTCTTGCATGACCAGCCCAGTGGCCTTCTATGATGGAGTGATGGCATCAGTGGATAAAGGGAGGGCAACGGATGTCATCTATCTGGACTTCTGCAAGGCCTTTGACATGGTCCTGCACTGCATCCTTATCTCTATATCGGAGAGATATGGATTTGAAGGGTGGACTATTGGATGGATAAGGCCAGGTTGGATGAGGCCCTGGGCAGCCTGACCTAGTGGGTGGCAACCCTGCCCATGGCAGGGGGTTGGGCTAGATGATCTTTAAGGTCCCTTCCAACCCAAGCCGTTCTATGATACTAGAGGCCATTGTTATGAAAAACTGCTAGTTAAATAAACAGATGTGTTTGTGGTAACTTCTTCCCAGTCCCATTTACCTTTTTCATTAACGGAGTGACAGTACCTGCTCTGGAGTTTTTTGAGAAAGAATAGCCATTGAACCTCCTGCCTCTTCAGTAGGGTAGTCAGGAAACTTGCCTATGATATGCCTGTGTGAGAAACAAAAGTGGAAAAGGAATTAAAATCCGTAATTTTTCATCTGGTTGACAAAGATGTTAGATGGTGGGGAAGCATACCCTCCCTCACCTCCAATTCAAAAAACAGAGCTGGATCGCTTCTTATGACAGTGGCATTTTGTCCAGTAAATGCATTAGAATAGTTACCTACCCATGTCTCTTGTCCCGTGGCCCACCAAACACTGAAAGTTCTTAGGGAACTTCTTAGGACTGCGTATCACTCTGTAGCCAAGAGACTTGGCTTAAAGTGTTTATGTTTATAGCTCTGCTCTCTGCTTTCAACAGCCAGCTTTTTTTTTTTTTTTTTAAATTTATTTAAATCAGGTTTTGATCTACACATTCCAGATTGTATTTCTGTGTAAGGATCTCCACCCTCAAAAATTTCTAATGTATTTGCACAATTAGGTGGTGATGGAAGCTGGTGAGGGGGCAATAAGTGACTTTGTGGTAACGTTTCACAGATGGCGTGGATAACATACGGTGCTTCCAGATCTTTCGGAAAGAGATTAAAAGATACAAATAACAACTACAGACCAAAGGCCATTTATATTGATAAGACTCTTTTAACTCTTTCACTCTTGTAGCTTTTTGGATCAAATCAGTAAGATTTTCTGTTTGTTTGGTAATATCAGGAAGATTTTCTGTTCCAACAAAAATTCTGATACTTCAGAAAAATCCTTGTGCTACTTTCAAATAGAATGGTAATGTTTCCTGTAAAAGAAACAAAATTTCCCTTGAGAAGAAAATAGCTCAGAAAGGTCAATGTGATTCATAAAAATTGCTTTCATTTTTTTTAAAACAACTAGTACCTTGAAGGACTTTCCTAGTCTACTGTTAAGCAGTAGACTCAATTTTAAACTGAGATCCTTGGAACAAAGCATCTGCTATGTTTCTATAGTACCATGCGTAGGGTTTGGATCCTAGCTAGTTTTAATGTAATACCAATTACAAAAGAATAAACAAACATTCATCTTTGATTGTAAGCTCTGGCTTGCATGTTCAACAATTACTAATTCTATATGCAAACAGATGCAAAACTTTGGTCATTGCATTCCCAGAAACCAGTCTGCATGAACAAAGGGGTGTAATTGTTAGTGTATTTTTTAAAAAAAAAATCTAGCAAGAATGGGATTTTGGCCTCAAAAACCTGCATCATCTAGTTTATTTAATGTTAGATCATGTTTCATTTTTTACAAACAGCCAGAAAATAGCTTTATTTTGTTAAATGCATTCTTGTTTTTAAATGCTGCTACAAGTCTGGCTTACAGTAACAAAATCTGATACTAAGGCTGTTGCTACTTTACTAATGCCAGCTGGGAGGAAGGAAAGGCAACATGCACTGTGGGCGAAGAATCAGTTTGGAGTCTACCACCCACTCAATGTGGTATCCATGCCAGCTTTCAGTATTTTAGTGTTACATTTGGTATTTGTATTAGCTTCTTCTCTTTTAAATAATTTATAGCTCTTGGAGACAGAAGTATTTACCTTTTGGGTATGTATGAGGAGTGCATATCTGAGTGCTCTGGAAATTCTATCAAATTCTGAAATTTGGAAGTGCGTTCCAGTTTGTTTATAACCTGTGTGTTTTCCGTGTGATTCTTCTGCTCACAGCTGATGCAGCTGTTTGGGATGACCCGGTTCGTCTCATCTTTTTGTAGCAGCTACAGCAAGTGCTATGTTGAAAAATAACTTGAGGTGAGAAGGCAATGCCGATCTTTTCACACAAGTGGAAGAAAAGTGTCAGCCATTTACTAACCAGTCAGCTGCCCAAGGACTGGGCCTTCTGTTGAGGGTAATGCAGAATGTAAGTTCCCATGGTCATCAGTGACCCTGAGAGCAGACAGCTACCGCATGTTTCAGTTGTGCTAATTCTTCGGGGCATCTGTTTTTTCTTTCTGGACTTCATCCTTTCCTGTGTACTGTTGTTTAGCATATCATTTGCTGTCCGATGGTCAGGGAGCAGTATTCTTAAGTCTCATTTCCCTATCCAGCCTCTTGTGGGTTTTCCTCTTTATCTTCTAGGTTTAAATGACTACAACTTCAATCTTGTAATGCCTGGAAAGCATGCACGTGCATGACTCTTATAGACAAATTCCTCTCTTGATGAAACCCTCTGAGTTCAGAGGTTAAACCAGGGATTCATTTGGCCTGTAAATCTGCACAGAAAAATGCAGTCATTGATCTTCTTGGTCAAAAGTCCGTCTTGAAAATTGAGATTCATTACGTTTATTCTCCATTGACTTTTTGGCAGCGTTCTACTCGGAACCATCACAATGGGTTGTCTCATGCATTTGTCATAAGGTGCTAATTTGGACTCAACTGGACCTAAACTATGTGATTCTCCCTCTCTACTCCGCTCTCGTGAGACCCCACCTGGAGTAATGTGTTCAGGTCTAGGGGCCCCAACATAAGAGGGACATGTACCTGCTCAAGCAGGTCCAGAGGAGGGCCACAAAGACGATCAGGGGGCTGGACCACCTCCCCTCTGAAGACAGGCTGAGAGTTGGGGTTGTTCAGCCTGGAAAAGAGAAGGCTCCAGGGAGACCTTATAGTGACCTTCCAGTACCTAAAGGGGGCCTACAGGGAAGATGGGGAAGGGACTCTTTATCAGGGAGTGTAGGGATAGGATGAGGAGTAATAGTTTTAAACTGAAAGAGGGTAGATTTAGATTAGATATTAGGAAGAAAATTCTTCTCTGTGAGGGTGGTGAGGCAATGGAACAGGTTGCCCAGAGAGGCTGTGGACGCCCCCTCCCTGGCAGTGTTCAAGGCCAGGTTGGATGGGGCTTGGAACAACCTGGCCTAGTGGACGGTGTCCCTGCCCATGGCAGGGGGGGTTGGAACTAGGATGACCTTTAAGATCCCTTCCAACCCTAACCATTCTGTGGTTCATCCTGTGATTCTGTTTCGTATAAGCTTGTTTAACAGTTGATATTGACAAAACACCAGGATAAAATGAGCAGCCAGTATGCACTCCACAAACAGCCAAGGATATTCCTATACCTTTGTTTCATCAGACAAGCTACACGTCATCTGTGCCTCAAGACGGTCCCACATTGAACAGGGAACAGTTCTTGAATTAGGAGGATCTCCCAAACATGTAGGAATGATTTTGAGCTTGCTTTAAAATAGTAATTGTTCAAATAATTTTAAACTGCCCTCCCCTTTTGAAACTTCCTAGAAACAATGAAGTATTCGTGATTAGAGCCACGTCTAAGGCAATAATACTGAAAGAAAATTAATCCAGATGATGTAAGAACTTGCTCCAAACTGGAGCCTAGCATGCTGTTTTGGTTTGCTGGAAGCGTAGAGGAGAGCTCTAGGGTGGAAATCCTTCTTGGTTCCACCCATGTGGCACTCATGGCACAACCACACTGTAAACCAAGACTTGCAGAAGGTGGATCTGCAGAGGTTCCCATAGTCAGCACCTAGGCATGAAAATTGAACTGGGGAGTAGAAGAGCATTATACCTGCACCTGCATTGTTCATTGACTCTAAAAGTTGAGTTGCCACTACAGTCACTGTAAGGCTTTAGCCCATTGGAGATCACTGAATGTGAATTTCAGACGGGTGTTTGTTATTTAGATTGCTCTCTTGGTTGAGTGAAAAAAGAAAGGTACTTGGTCTGCATTTCCTCTAATCCGCCCAGCATTTTATTTTCAATATTCATAGTACCTTGACACTTTCTTTGCATGTCAGTCACTATACCTAGCTGACAGGATACCCACAAAGTTCACACACCCTGATGCTTTCTCTGCATGTCCCTGAAAAGGGAGCACTATGCAAAACCTAAACTGGTGGTCAAGATAAAAAGCTTAAGCTCTTGATAAGAGTATTGGAGTGCGTAATATATTTGAGAGACGTGGTACATGTCAGAAACACCTGGTTCTGAGGCAAGTCAGAACTCAATGAATCTGTTACTTATTGTCTCAATGTTCGTAGGGGAAAAAAATATTCAACTGTGCTTTTTCCAGCATCTCATAAAAATGTGCAAATGCCAGAACTGGAAGAAGCAACTCCTATTTTCAACACGATTGCTTCAGTGGGAGTGCTGACAATGTGTTAAGGACTGCAAGCAAAAGCAAAGCAAATTCTATTGGATTTCATATGGAGGATGCAGATGTAGTAAAACCCTTTGCCTAAACGAACAGATGAAACTTGTAAAAAGTATGGCTGCTTGGTAGGACCGGACTCTGTGGCTGCACGGAAGCAAAGAAGACGAGAAAGAAGGCTAGGGCTAGGAAGAAACCTCCACCTGGAGACAAACTTCAGCAGTAGCCTAGGGAAGCCCTTACAGACCAAGAACCCCAAAGCCTGCTGCTTCCCAGTCTGCAGGCAAGGAGCCGAGGATGGTTCTTGTGGGTGACCTGCTCCCTGTTGTGTATTCACAGGCCACTGAACAGAAACTTGTGTTTGGGAGCTTTGCTTGCAGTGCTGCAAATCAAGCTGATGAGTGTCAGAGTTCACAGTAGGCAAAATATCTTTCTTTGGGTCAGAGCCACTGCTTTAACAGAACTACTAAATGTTTCTGTGTTGCGGAGGACATGGCTGAAGAAGGGACCTTCTGTGGTACATGAGAAATCCATTACTTTTCTGGAAAGCAGTGAAATCCTGTCAACATGAGCATGGCATGGGTTTGCTAAACAGCTTTACAGAAAAGCCATCTAATTGGAATGAATGGGGGCCCTAAATCTGAATCGAACCAGCTCAGCCGGACAAGTAAGGGGATGGACAAAGATGGAGGAGTGAAAAGAGACAATCTTCCACTCCCAGCTAAAAAAGAAAAGGATCTGATGAGATTTTTGTGCTGTTTCTTGAGTTACATTCTATTCTCTGGTTCACTATTACTGCTCCCCCCCTTTCCAAACCTGCTCCTCTTATAACAACTCAGATCTGTCAAGTGTAATTGAAAAAGAATGGTCTTTTATAGTCTGCAATGCAAATCCTTTTGTCTCTGATTGTGTAGCAGAGAGTTCTGGGCTCAATTTTTGTTTTAGCGCACAACCCACATAAATGTCCAAATTTTAACTAGGTTCGAATGGTTCTTTAACATCTCCAAATCACCACCAGACTTGGTATGAGTCGGTGTGATTGGCAGTCTCTGTTGAAGTCTCTGCTCAGCCCTGAATGCTGTGGCACCTCAATTCTGACCTATAAAATAAATTCCTTGTCTGGGAGTTGACCCTAGGTTGTGCTTGTCTCATCTGCTGCTTCCTCCCCATCTCATTTCAGGAGCCATCACCATTTTTTTTTCTGAAGTGTTTTCTCTCTATTCCACAATGCTCAGGGATGGTTATAGTTAAGGCTAAATATGGCTGTTGATTTATGAGAACACACCATTGATTTAAACATTTTTGTCTGGTAATAGACTCAACAAGTTACTACCTACTCTGTTCTCTGGCATGATTTTGCATGTGTCATTCTTTCTTTTTGGATAGGGCTTCTCTAGCTAATTGCATAAAAGGCCTTGTCGGGGAAAAATAAAAAATTGTTCTTTGGAGGAAAAAGAGTGTTTAACTCTTTTTCAGGGTAAGAAAGGATGTGGGCTGTGTGCAGAAGAAAAGGCATGAATGATGGCTGTATGCTCTAGGTGGAGGAACAGCAGAGTGTTCTATGCAGAAAAGGAACAAAAACAGAAGGTGGGGGGAACCCTCTAAAGAAAGAAACCCCTCATTGTTTTGTAGTTCTTGCCTATTTCTGTAATCCCACCTAATATGGGTTCTCTCAAACCACTTAAATAGCAGTGCTGGTTTATTTTAGGTGCCTTAGCTGTGACATTTTCTTTCCTTTTGCGTGTGTGCTTTCTTTAGCTCTTTGAAAACCACTTCTAGAAAAAATAACCTATGCAAATACAGAATTACTTATAAAGCAAGATTAATTTCCACAGGCTTCTTGCCATCTTTAATGGGTTTGGACACAGTCATATTACAACTTATGTTTTATCTAAGGTCCTGATCCTCCAAGCGTTTGCTTGTATGTGTAATTGTTAATTATGGAAGTAATTCAGTGGAGTGACTTGCAGGGACGAGTGTTTGGAGGATTGGAAACTTTATTGTTCTGGATATATATTCAGCTCTAAAAATTTAAGATCAAGTGTTGAGAGGCCAACAATGTGCAAGAAGAAACACTCCCATGGAGGAATGAGTGTGAAAGGTTTGCGGGGAAAGGTGATATCCTTTATTACAGTAACTATCATAATTAGAAACGATAAATGGTCTTTTGGGTACCCAATGCCTGCCTTAGATCTGAAATGGTAGTAATGAGCTTCAAAGCCAAGTAATAGTTGGGAAACAGTTGTTGGAGGGAATGGACCTAAATATGGAATGTGGTAATTCTCTCTGATAGTTTTATTACATGTAGTATTATTGGCCAGGAAAGGTAGACCTTTGGCTGACCCAGTACAGTTGTTCTTAAGCTTCTTGAGTTCTTACAGTGAAACAGTCTGTTCTGCTTTGTCATGAAGTTATTTTACTTTTCCAAAGATCCTCCTGGTCTTTTAAGGATAGCAAAAGGTAATTAGTCTAATGGAAAAAAGGGAATCTCTGTTCCCCTTCAGACAGACTTAGGCATGAGCTTCCTCTGCCAGGACACTGGGTTATCCTGCTTGCTGCTGTAAAACATAGGGGAAAAGGATTTTTTGACCTAGTGGTACCTTCAAAATTCTGCAAAATTATTCCTGGTTTAAAATGGTAATAGGTTTTTCTCCTTGCATTGAATCAAAGACATGGGAAGGTAGCACTGCTAAGGTTTTGAATGAAAATAAAAGGCAACATGGGCACATATAACGCCAAGGAGAAACAAAAAGTTTTATTTTACAGTTCCAATATTAGCTTAAACTTGGAAAAATCAGAACAAAAATTGTGTAATATCAACACTCAGAAAATGTTCTGGTGCTCTGATTTTTTCATGTCCCTCCCTACCCTCAAAAAATATTGCCAAAAGTCTTCTCAGAGCTCAAATCTGAATTTAACTCAGGATTGGGAGAAATCGCATCTTGACCTACGTTACTGAACTCCTTTGCAAGAGCTAATAACATCCAACCCACACTGAAAGCTTAGACAAACCTACAGAAGAGGAGTATTAAATTTAGCCACCATGGCAGAGAAATGGAAATACAACTGAAGGGACTGGAAAGCAGATTCCTATCAGGTTATTTTAGGGATTTTTGGCTTGACTCCTGCAATGCAGAACAGTCTTCGGCAGAGGTGCTGGTAAGCCTGGTATAAGGCTTTCTATGCAGTAACAGTGAAAGCATCTCCCAGTGGACCCAAGGACACCTGGATGTCCCATCCCTGCCCTTGGAGGGAATGGTTTTTGAGCTAGGTGCAGGGCAAGTCATGGTGTCACACAGCAGTCTCTAGTCTGCAGTGTTTCTGCTGTTGGCCTTGCCAGGCCTACCAGTAACTGCCTTGTTAGTGAGGAATTCATCAAACTGACTGTACATACTTGTGTTGGGGTAAAATCTTGCTTATCGAACAGGCCTGTGAGAACCAGAAATCCTGCCTTTTTGTTTCTCTGGAAGCTACAGAACAGATACTGACATCCAACACTGCACCCGTGTTTTGTTTTCTAGGTCTATGCTTCTTTTAGTGCCTCTCCTTTTCTTTTGGACTTGTTAATCATCCCATGTTTTTACTGCAGTCACGAAGCGGGCTATCTTCCTTGAGGGGCTGTCTCAAAAGGTGCATGGCTGCTCCCCCTCTGCCACAGTCAGACTGTCCCCAGGTTTATTTCCAGAGTCAGCTTCGACTGTCTACAGCCTTTCGAGGAATGTGATCCTGTCAACCCGGCTGGAAGGAGAGCAATCCTTCCTGTGGAGGAAGAACTTCCCTCAGGGCCCAGCACTATGTCTGGGGGACTTGGCTGATGGAGTAATGAGTACTCTGGAGCGCACAGCTCTTGTTAAACTCTTATCTGTTCTGGTTTTCTTACATCTTTCCACTCTCTTTAGAGCGAGGTCAAAAATACAGAAGCTGGCTCAAAGAAACGCCAGGTCAAATTCCCCTTGCATTTACTGAATTCCTTACCTCTGGTCAGCTTATCCTGCCTTCACAGAATGCCGAATCCTGACTCAAATTGGCAGTATTTCCTGTGCTTAGTATTAAACTTAAGAGACTGAAACAATTATGGCCAGTTTTAAGCAAGATTACTTTAACTCAGACTAGAAGCTTTGCGAGAACAGCTTTCCTGCAGAGTCAGCCAGAGGGAATCAACAGTACTTTATTAACACAACATGAATTCTGTAAAGAGGAAAATAAAGCATGAGATTTTTTGTAGCAAGGCCAGCCAAAAGAAATAACTTGCCCTCCAACATCACAAGTTTCTTTGGGATTTGAAGTGAAATGGAATATAGAGAGCATTTTGTCTTATGGGATTTTTTTTTTTAATGAGAAATTTGAGCAATCACTTTCGCTTCTTAGAAGTCAAGGTGTTAGCGAAACAAAATGCATCCCTGTGGCAGGGAAACAAGGCTGTAAACTGGGCATGGCTGCTTTAAATTGTTTTGCCATAGCCCATCACTTTAACCTGAAGATAATGCTTTGGGGAGGGTTGAGAAATGGTGCCCTGGACCCATCACCCACCTGGAAAAGTGCCACTTGCACCCAAGCTCTCTGTCAGCTCTCTCAGGACTTTGCCCTCCTCTTTGTTCTGAACTGGTTTTGCATATGCTGTATTTCTTCTGCCACCACCTGACTGTGAAAGGTACTTGAAGTATTTCAAGGGTATCAGCGGTATTAGCTGATTAAAAACTCTGAAATGACTGCGCTCTCCCTGAACCTATTGCTCATATGCTGGATGGATAGTTGTGTGCATGCATAATAAATTCAACGCACTTGGGACATGTCAAACTCCCTGCATGTGCTATGTAGCATATGCACCCTTCATATATGTCTGGAATATTGGGGACTAAGAGCCTGAAAATGAACAGAGAAGTGTTGTGCTTTGAAACACCCTTATTGAAATACTGGAATAAATACAACACGGCATGTTAGAGTAATACATAGCCTTTTGCGTCAGTGGTTAAAACAACCCAGCCTACCTGATGCAAGTGTGGTAAAATGATGTGATTTTTATCTGGCTTGTAACTGCTTGCATCATTTCACAGTGTGATGGAGATGGGTAAATCTGGGGTGATATTGAAGGTGGCATCAGATACATTTCAGTAGCTAGATCTCTAAGTCTGCCTTCCGTCTATGGTATCAATGCAGAAATACAGTCCAGTCTGGCATAACTCGCCTCGGTTTTTGCCTCCCTGGATTAAAATTATCTGTATGTGCATACTGTCCTCTTCAACCACTATATCATGGCTGTCCCATTCATGGATCACTGTGCCTCTGACCTGCTGCCTGCCCGTGATTTGACTTTAAGCGTTTGTAAAGGACAATGTGTAATCAGCATCTGTCAGGCATCACATTACTGCTTGGGAGAGCGGCTTGCTACTTCATTTAAGACCAATACCATAGTGCTCTGCTAATGGCACCACTTGTAGCTAAGACTGCACTTCCTTGGAAAGCACTTCTGATGCAGAAGAAAAACTTCAGCGGGGAATGAGAAGCTGAAAATGTCACATAGTATGTTCCTAAGTTTTAAAGAAGGCAACCAAACATACTGCTCTCTGTTTCACTGCTGCTAACATTCTTGTCTGCTTCAAAATACTTGTTCTCTGTGGTTTGCATGAGTGTTTAAATGAACTATTTAATGATAAATCTGAGGCAATTTCATGCATATGAAAGCAGTCACAGTGCTTGATTTTTCAATGTTCATCCCAGTTGGCTTGTGCAGCCTTATTTGAATAAATCACAATCAGGTGTACACAGAGTGCAAAACCAGGACAAAACTGAGACTGATATTGAAGAATGTTGCAGGGAATCCATATATAAAATTAGAGATGTTTACAGACTCCTGGTCAGTGCTAATACCCAAATAGCTCAGTAGCAAGAAAAAGAATTTAGAGTCTCTGCTTTGGCAATTTAAAAAAGTGTGAGAAAACACAAGGAGAAACATTCCAGATGAGCTCAATTAGAAGCCACTGTCAGGCTGGTATTAAGAGCATCCATTTATCAAAAGCGTTAACTGAAAAACCCAGTCATCTCTGCAGTCCAAGAAACACACTGAAATGCCTTGAGATGCTAAGTTCATTAACCCTCACCTTTTAGTTTTGTGAAAGAAAAATTGCAGTGCTGTATTTCTGTATCTGTTTGGTGTGTCTCTGGTATATGATCTATAGTCTCTTCAAATTGACTGAAAATGTGGACAATCTTCGAGACCGATAAAGAATCGAATGCCTTTTGTAGGACTCTGGCGTCGCCTCTCTAAATGACTGACTTCTTTTGCATATGATAATCACAGTGGGATGCGCTCAAATTTAATCAATTATAAGTACAAAATGGAGCTTTTTTATTATTGTTCATTTACATGATGGCTTAATAATGTGCTTTTTAAGCATCTCTTTGGTAGACGGGGCCAGTGCTGCACTGAGTTGCTGGCAATGTGGCAGAAGAGATGGACACTTGGCTGGAGACCCAGGAACAGGCATAGGGAGGTCCTCTGGGAATTTGTAGCTGGACCTGCAGCCCACTCTTGCTAGAAGCAAAGTGCTCAAATATGGGTAGTTTCCTCCTACCAAAGTGGTGTAATAGGTAGAGTGGTGTGGGAAATGCAATTTGAAGGTTGAGGCTTGAAGGGCAGGTTTACTTACTTGCTAAATCTTAGGGCTCTCTTGTATTTTTTTTTTGTACTGGAGATCGAAATGTATTGCTTCACAGGCCTGTACAGAGGATCAGTTGTCTGGAATGGCCTTATTATAGGATAGCAGAGCTCCCCCAGGCAGAGAATGTTAAAGATTAGGTTTGGACAGGAATGAAATACTGGCATATACGTGGGAGAGGCTACAATCAGCTGCTCCCGCCTTCGCTCCCACTAGTTCCCAGGCCTCCCGCAACTGCAAACCTTGCAATACCTAAAGAATAAAACCATGCATTATACATGATTTCCCAGAAGAGGATGAAGGTGAAATGATATTTTGGGCACAGCGTTACCCCCTCTGCAGCAGCTATGAGAGCTGAGCCAATGATGGGAAGCACATGTATGTAATACGAAAGATGGCAGAGCTCCGGCTCTGGAATTTGCTCCCTCAGAGCAATTGTATTCTGTCTTGGAATGCTCTGAGGACTCCTGCAGCTACACAGGCTGCAGCCTTTAACTTATAGACAGGCTTTAAACCAGTATCTTCAAAATTGGTGGCTGGATTAGATGCTTTCCAGAAAAATCTGCAGGAAAGAGCCCCTCTCCCTGTGTGATGGGGAATACAAATCGAGAGTAAACTTCCTTTCCAAGCCATCAAAGGATTACTGAGTCACTAAGACACTCTTCTTGGAGTGATTGAACAGATCTTAGTTAAGGGTAATGGAGTTTCCTGGTATTACATAAATATATCAGTAAATATTGAACCAGCTCTTTTATGGTTCTATGGTCTTTGCCCAAGTCAAACAATATTGTATTTGGTACGGTGTCTTACTGAATGGTACTATGGTGACATAGTAATTTTGTACAAGTAGAGCCTAAGGAGAACTAGCAACCCCCCTTATATGCACTGTTAAATGTCTCTTATTCAGCTTAGGATGGTAACTTTTAATACTGCTCTTGTGTAAGTCCTAAGGATGCCTGACACAGAAGACAAACATAGCTAGTTTGTGATGCTAATAGCTGGGTGTGTTTGAAGTGAATTACTATAAATAATTAGATCTTCTGTGGTATCGGCACAGGACTGAAATGCAGCATGGCTTTAAAAGCCCTGGACTCTGACCTGGATAATAAAAACAACCTGCTTGATGGAGTCTGACTAATCTTCCCCTGTGCTGAAATTCTCAGTAAAACTGAAACATGTTGTCTCTGGAAGGAATGGATGAGACTCAGGTTTCAGGCAAGTTCTTGTTCTGCCTACAGAAATACCATCTTCATATCTTTTCAGTGTTAAGTCAAGATTCGATCCGAGTATAGGATTTGGATGGACTAACTTTAATGCTGACTTTGTACTGGGAAGAATTTACCTAAATGCTTACCAAACCATGCAGCACACTGCCCACCTAACAAAGGGATAGTCTGGTGCTCTCAAGGGAAATAACCAGCTCAAAGAAAAAAAAAAATGCTTTGCCTTGTGTGTCCTTGACATGCTTGCCAACCCTGGGATTGCAGCCAGTGTACTGCTGTCACCTGGAGCCTGTACCAGCTAGTCCATTATGGAGATCTAGAGGCTACGGGGACAACCTGCTCCTGCTGCCTGTGTCCCTTCTCCCCACTCAACTACCCATCATTTCTACTTAACCCTACTGGCATTTGACTTATACCCCAAATTGAAGGGCGTAAGCTCGTACTATTTAGATGCCTCAATGTTTTACTAACCACCAAAGAACCTACTTTCACTGAAGTTGTGCTCTTAGCCTTACTGGTACCTTATGGTAGCTGAGTTTGAGTCTAATTGCGTATTTGACATCTGACTCGGACAGATGAACTTTTTGTCCAAGGTACAGGTGATGGAAGGCGAGGGGAAGTGCTCTCAGCGGTGTGGTAGATGTTACATCTATTTCCAAGCCTGGATTTTCTATGCTAGATGATGCAAGTCTCCCAAGTGTGGAAATCACTTGAAATTCAGTACTTAAGTAACTTGTCAACAGTTTGTTAAATAAACATGTTGGCATACTGAAGCCGCAATGCCCTGAATCAGCCTTATATTCCATCAGACACTTTGCTGCTATGGTTCCCAGTACGTAAACTCTGAAAAACCCGCTGCCAGTGAAAACAGTGAAACAACTGTATTTCAGAATTAAATATCTCCCTTTTCTTTTTTCTTGTGAGAAAAAAATAACAGGCTGTCATTCACAGCCACATTCCCAGCCATAACTTGCACACCTTCATCATCTCCATAGTCAGATCGGACTTCCTGACAACCAAGTCTTTTTAATATATCTACCTGAGCTTGCTTGCTGGCATACACATTTAGGGAGAATGCTCTTTTGTCTTTGCCTTGGACACACTTCATATTTTCTATCAGTCTTTGGTTCTAACTGTCCCTATTTTTTCAAATTGGTAACTTACAGGGTTTTTTTCCCAGTTATATGCCTCTTTCATCCTTCCTCTTCTGATTCTGCCTCTCCAGCTCCTCGTGCCTGTTTCTGCTACCCCTTTGCTCTGCTTGTGTCAGTCCATGCCACGTTTCTTTTTTTTTCCTCAGTTGCCTCCTTTCTTCTTTGCATTCTACAGAGCCAAGGCTGAAAATGTCTTTTCTACCTCCTCTACTTGCTTCTCCAAAGAGATCGTTCTGTGGAGCAAGGTCTCTGGCTTGGGAGCCACCGCTCTGTGCTTCGTGTTCATTTTTATTCTCCTTACTTCTAAGCTTTTTCCTTAGTCTTTCTCTTCCCAGAATATCCCTCAAACATCTGCCAGCCACTGGCTCTTCAGTGCCTCTCTGTCCTTCTACCAGGCACCAGTGGGACTCCTGATTCTTTTTTTTTTTTTTCCTTTCCCTTCTCTCTGGCTGTTTCTTGTTCCTGTATCCTAGCAGATCTTCATTCACTTTGCTGCTCAGAAATGGGGAAGAGGGAAAATTGGTTCTTACACCTGCTCTGTATTAACTTGCTGGAGAAGATACCTCTCCCTATCACAATGCAGTGAAAAAAAATAGCTGGGCAGGGTCTCCTCCTCTTCCCCTTGGGATTCATTCCCTTCTTGCTTTCTCATTGATTAGGACAACGCTGGTCAGACCAAGAACAGATCAGATGGTGGAGCAGGCCCCTCTGGGCCAAGCATAGTAGGTATCTAGCTGGATTACTGGAACAGAAACCAGCTCTGAGGTGGAAAATCAGGCCCCAGTTATCAGTGTTAAACACCCCATTTGCCTGTTTCTGCCTTCAGAAATCCTATCTGCTATGTTAGGACTCTTCTTGAGAAAGGAACAAAGAAAATGCAGTGTGGAGAACTGCAACCTAACGTGTCCGTTGAACAGGGCCCACTACTGCGGCATTTTCCAGAAAAAGGCCAATCTAGCCTTTAAAACATGTAGAACTGTATTATAATAAGCTGCTGGCAAGTGTGAGTCCCTGAATGTAACTGATGTTTGTGTCTGTGAGTATCTATGACAACAAATAAATCTAATGTTTGGGAAGTGTCCTTGAGAATATCAGTGGGGGTTTTGTTGCATTATGTCAGTAACACTTAGCATTTTCAGACTTTTAATTCCCAAGTATTACTATAGATGGGTATGAGTACTTTAGGAAAATGAACTAATTAGTTACAAGATTTTTTTCTTGTTTGCAAATGGGACCAACTCAGAGCAAGCTGATTCCAGACTTCTAGATGTACAAAGAAGTGAATATTTTTAGGAGCTTTAATGCTAAGCGAGAGGCTTAGACTCAAGGTCAATGAACTGTGGGTTATCTGTGGGTCACTTTGAGCCATTTGAAGAAGGTAGAAAAGGGAATCTAACCTAAATTTGTTGTAACGGTGTTGCTTCTGTAGTGCTACAAATCAAAAAGCAGGAAGCAAATGAAGCCAGGAATTCACCCTATGGAATAGTGCTCAGGATGGGCATGTCTGTAAGAAGAGGGCCGGAAGTGACTAGCAGGACAGGACAGAGCAACTTGCCCTTGTACTAAGACTGTGGTTTTGGTCCTCTAATTTTCTTCTTGCTGAACTGCAGCTGGTACCACTAAATACGTGTGATGAGGCTTACTGTTTTGGCCTTAATCTTTGCATCTGTTTTACTCCCATGTCCCACACTGTGCTCTTAGGAATGAGAGAGTGAGAATAAAGAGGTGTCCTGTTTGTATGTGCATGTATAGCTGTCTCCACACCACACTGCCTAACTTGCTGGAACTGGGCCTGTCATGGGGAGGCTATGGATGCCTATAAAATGTCTGGAAAAGTTATGCACCAAAAATGGGACTTGGAAAGCCCAGTCATTGGCAGCATTGTGGGAAAAGGTGGTGCAAGACCTGCCTCCTCTCATCTGTGGGCGGGTGTCTTATCTGGGGCTTCATGGGGGATCTCTCCCTCATGTCTGCTCAAGTATCTGACCGCTTTTGTCCCTCTTGCATTCTAACCTCTGATGATCAACATTATCTTGGTTCTTGTCTTGCACGAACAGCTGTGCACTCTCTGCAGTGTACTGGGCAGGGACTGACAGCACCAAAACAGCTGTACTAATTTTCCACTTCTGGTTTTAGCACTTTCCCGGTGCCGATGCCTGACACTATCCATTACAAAGCTCTGTTTCTCAGCTCATCACGGATTTGTCAAGCTATTAACCATTTGGACTGAAAGTTTACATGTCGAGCATTCAACTTACAATATATAGGTCTGAAAACACTGGTTCAAATGATTCAGGTTTTTCCAAGGTGAAGACTTAGTTAAAGACATAATTTTGCTTATGCTAAACAAATGAAAATGTCTAATTGGACCCATCCTTTTGCTCCCAAGATTTAGAATAAGGAGTTCCATCTTGCCCTTTGGAACAGAAACGTCTTTGCCATCCCTGTAAATATCCCACCTCCGCAGGCTGAGCTAGCAGGCTCTGGACAATTTTACCTTTGGTCTGCAGTTACCAGAGTATTTAGAGCTTTACAGTTGAAAACTGCAGAGACAGAAACGGGAACTGAAATGGGGTGGGAAAAGGTTAAGTTTTTCTGAGCAAAGTGATTTAGAAGCAAGCAGGTTGAGGAGAAAAGTAGAGGAGGAGAGACTGGTCTGAAGAAGGACCATGCTTATTATGGCTTTGCTAATGTGTGACTGTTCAGATCTGCATGAGCTTTTATTGTCGCTAATGCATAATTTATATGCAAGCATGGGGAGAGGTGTGCAATGCAAATCATGCCTGATGAAGAGATGAATATGTGCTTGCAGGTGCTTGAAGTTCTGAGCATTCCTGCAAGGTGCTGAGGAAAAGCCCCATCTCAGGCAGAAAGCCTATGATTGAGATTTTCAGTAGAAAAGCCCGAAGTGCCATGGCACTGAAATAGTTTTCCCTGATCTTGCCCTGGAGGTGAACTGCTTGGGGAGCAAGAGTACGTGCTTCTGCCTGTCTGCAAGACCCTTGAAAAAGCCCTGATATTGATGAACTTGCTCAGAAGCAACAGTGTCTTCATTCTGTGAATCCTGCTGGAAGTTGATGGGAGTCTGCTTAGAATGAGGACTTAGTTCTGTTAAATAACATCAAGACCTGACCCTATTTTCGGTAACAAAGTCAGTAAGCAAACTATCAGGGAAAGGAGAGATCATTCAGGGAAAATCGCTAATGACTTAGACATACAGGTATCTTAAATCAATCTGGAAGGGAACAGTAGCATTTGGAAAGCTGGTGAAGATGTGCTTATGTGTAGCGTTGGTGCACTTGATTAAATCATAGTTCACGAGGATGACTTGTTCTGTTGAACACCCCTTGGGAAGCTTGATTTGCACCTGCAATATTTTAAGAATCTTCTTTCTGTTCCTTAATTATTTCAAACTTTTGATAGTTCAGTTAGCAAAACTAAGGATCATCAGCAGAGTCCTTTGCATATGTTTTTGATCACTGTATAGAGGTGGCAATCATAAATTGAAGTGTAAATTCAAGGAGCCTTACAAAACTGGAAAGGCAACATATTTCAGAGTTTGTGGTGACTTAGGAAGCAGAACTAGTGATGTTATCAATGCCTCTCCGGAGGCGTGACACCAGGGTTCAACTGGTCTTACTGTTTCAGATACCCGCCACCAAGATTTATCTGTGTTTCACCAAGTATGAGAAATATATGAATCCAGGGGCTTCCGGCTGATCCCCCCCAAAAGCTATCAAGCCGCCTCCATTAATGTCAGCATACTCGTAAATTTTCAGCATGCACTGAAGTAGGCAACTTCTGCCACTGCACAGAAGCTTCCAGAGGTGTCCCCTGCCTCCTGTAAATCCACGGACACCCAATAAAGTAGATTAACTGCAGATGGACTTAATAACAGTTGTCCCTCCTTTGGAATTAGAGGGGTTCACACTTTTTAAAAGAGGACAGTGTTTCCATAAGCAAGAAAGAAGGACTGAAGGTTTGGTGGTGTTAGCACTTTTTTTTTTTTTTTAAAGTGGCAGTCAAAGCTAGATAGTTGATTCCAATCAACAGGAAACCAGGTTGCAGAACTGTGGGCTCCACTCTCTCCTGCCATACACAAACGATCCTCTTGTTTATGATCACTTATTTTCCTTCTGTTCAAAGAAACGTGGTGGGCTATTTGCTCCGGTACTCCTCTGGTAAGCCAGTGATGCATTTGCATTCCATTCCCTTGTTCCCTCGAGCCCTAAAGTTGTCTGCCAAAATTAGTCAATAGATAACTACTCAGTGGAAGCTTTAGGAATGCATTAGGAAAGGCTTGAACATTACCCATTAATGTTTACAGCTCTTAATTATGTTAATTAATCAGTCTTAGAGGTTGTCTCACCCGGGAGCCCAAAGGCAGGATTTTAGTTCCCACAGATGTACTTTTAACTCAGCAGCATGGCTGCTTGCAGTGAGGAGCTCAGCATGGTCTAGCTGCCAGAATATTTATGCAGGGTTCTGGACAGGTTTTGCAGTCAGAGCTATGTGCTGTCACGGCTGTGGTGTTCCTGTTGGATTTTGAAGCTAGCTTTGTCTGTCTACACAAGGTACAGTCAAACATCTGGGAGCAGGCTGAGCCATGTTCAGGAAGATTGATGTTAAATGTAAGCCGTTCCTGCAGAACGGCCTTTCAGCATGGGAGAAAGGCATTCAGGGAGCACTTTGTACCAGCACTAATTTTTATGATACAGAGATTACTGCCTTTGCAAAATCTGAAGTTGTTAGCTCTGTCAGAAAACAGGTGAAACTACTGATAGAAAAAATAGACATTGTCTCTTCTATTAATTTTTCTGTAGTTTTGCAGGATAACAAAGTATTCACGCAGAGGAGGACACCCAAGCCTGTGCCGTTCTCTTTCAGAGCTTCATTTCCACAGTCCAGAGCTTGTCTTTGCTCTCCTGAGGAAAATTAGAAGACTCGGAGAAGAGACACAACCCAGACTGGCTGCAGAGTGATTCAGAAGGAGCTTCTACTTCTTTTGTGCTGTTCTCTAAGGAATTTGGTTTGTGTAGGCTTTCAGTGCACAAAGTACAAGAGGGTAGGAGAAGATATATTCAACTCCAGTGAAACAGGTAAGGACAGGAGAAAACTGTGGTGCAGATACAGACCTCTTTCTAATTAAGTTCAGCTCATCCTCATCTGGTGGAATTGGCAGACAACCACTTATTTATCCTCATTTGCAGAATATCCTGATTTTCCTGTTGATCTCACAGCTGCTTCTGGCTGGTAATTTTTGCTCCTGAGTGGAATGTGGCATACAAGTGACTTGTGAGTGTGTGACAGTGCTTTAATGATGACGGGGGAAAAAAAGTAATGACAGTATAGACTAGATGAAAGGGAGCGGTTCATCACCCATCTATAAATGGCTCCTGTAGGCAGTAATTCCTGTCTGTGCTGAATATAAAGTACCGGGTACCAGAGAGGCATTTTTTCGGTAGGCTTCTACAGGAGAAATGCCTTTGCAGGTGTGGCAGAGAAGAAGGGAATGTGTTTTCCAGAGTAACAGGACATTGTGTGGAAAGAGGACTGCAATTAAGGGGCTGGTGATGTCTCTGGTTGTGTTCCAAGGATTTCCAGACTGCAGCTTGCTCTTTAAGAGAACTGTCTGCCGTAGTGGTTCATTGCACTAAAACTGGTTATTAAGCAATTTTCCTATCAGCTGTTTCGTGAACTGTTGCCATATTGTGTAGAGACAGCAATCTATGCTCCTTGGTTACTTGGAAAGCACTTCTGGCAGGCTGAGGGCACGTATGATGAACCAGACAGGACTGAAAAACAACACAGGTCTGGGTGGACTTAGAGCAACGATTCCTCCGAACCAGAGTTGAGGCGGTACAGGGAGGGGGTGCCACTGCTTGGCACTGCCGAGGCGTCATCTGTCTCTGTCTTGTTGGCAAGACTTCAGTTGCTGATGGATTGCTTGGCAACTTTCAGGCACGTTAACATTAACTTCATAAAAAGCAGTGTGTACAGAGTGTGAAATGTGATATGGGCAGTGCCTGACACAAATGAATACTTCCCCTATTCTGCGGAGTTTCAGTGCAAAACCTGTCTCTCCATTCATCTTCCTCCTGCCTCCTCCTTCCCCGCCCCCTGCTACCTAGGGAGCCCCGTGAACAGCCGTATTGGCAGTGAACTCAGCTCAACAAAACAGTCTTGTGAAAAAGGGAAATATAACATGATCACTTCCTATTTCTTTCTCCTTTCCTCTGCATCAAAGCCTGGGCTGGCTGTCAGGAATGTTCCAAGTGAATAAATAAAGCGCAGGAACCCCCTGCTTCAGAAGGAGTCTCATTCACTCACCATGAAGCTTGGCCAATTCTTTTTCTGACAGTACTCAAGTCAGCAGGCAGAGCAAGAAGATCATTCAAAGCTAATCAGTAAAGTGTAAACCTATTATGAAAGCACATTTACCCCTTGCCTCCTCCTTCCTCCAGAAAACCAATCCCCAAATCTGTGGGAATAACACATAATGTACATAAAAGTTGCTATTACTTAGATCCCCTGTTATTAGGTCAGCAATGCCACTGATGAAATGCTCCCCAGAGCACTGAGCAGTGATATATAAATCCTCCAAGAAATTCACAGCATAATTTGTTACAGCTAGAGGGCATAAGACACATTACAGCAAAGCCTGTGTATTAGGCTCTCCCCTGTGATTCTTGAGGCTATCTCTGGTAATAAAAACCTCATCTTGATTTCTTATCCTTTGTATTGATTTCTGTCAGAGAAAACTTCATAGACAAAGACACTACTATATTTCTTTGGATAATAAGGGGATCCTTCTCCCCTTTTCTTCCCCACCCCTTTTATTTATCTATTTTAGGGATGACTCCAAGGAAGATTTGTAATTTGGGAACTGTTGGTACGTACAGTGGGTAAAGAGTGGACAAGATGGTGATGATGGTTTTTGCATATGCAGTACAAAACCCTAAATGTAAAATTAGAGAAAAATGGTTTTGGTCTGGAATAGTACAGGAAATTGAAATGAAAACCCCAGCCATGCAATTGCTATATCTTAAAATGAAGCCCTGTTATTAAAGTAATGGATGGAATCTGTGGCAGTCAAGTGATTAAAATCCAGACACAGATGTATATAATTACAGCAACTGTTAATTTTGCAACATTTGTATTCCTGCTGTATGAATCATATAGCTATCTTGAAAAAAAGGGAGGACTGTAGGTACATTGCATGATGCTTTTGTAAAAAAGCATTAAAAAAATTATCTTTTCTAGTATGGTGCATAGGGACAAGGCCAAAGAGAAATCTAGAAAGCTTTAAGTGAATAATTTGTAAGCCAAGTAAGAACAGGTCTGTGGAAGTCAATACAGATAAACAGAACGATGGATGGTAAGGCTGTGAAATGCACAGTGTTATATAAAAAATATTTTGTCTTCTCTGCAGTGGGATTGCTACAAACAACTGGGAAGTTTTTGTTTAATCTATTCCTTTCGGTTTTGCTTTGTCTTTGCTTTTTTAGAACCTATCTTCATAAGAAGCTGTCTTGGGTCTTGAAATGACTGAAGCTATGCCTGTTCCCTTGTGCAAAGAAAGTGGTAAATATTTATAGCAGTTCTCGCAAGTGGAGAAATTTAATATGTGCTCATTGCTTTTGTAATGTAATAGCAGCTGTGCTAAAAGACAATACCTGCTAATTTTATTTCCTATCACATCCTTTTCCAATTGAAGGATAAAATATGGAAGTTTGGGTTTATTTTTTTAGTACATACAGTAAAATTTATTCAAAAGAATCTTTGTTCCTCTTAGCTATCTGTTTATTTAATAGACTATGGACAATGGTAAACTCTGTCAAAAAGCCTAGTTTAAGAATAATTTGTAAGCTACATTTAGCTGTTGATCTCAGACTGGCTTAGGGAGAGCCAAAATATATCCTGGCAGGTAATAATTAATGTAAACCTTGACACTTCGGATCTGGCCACGGTTCAGCAGGCTAGGCAGGAAAAGGACACAACTCCTCTTGGTTCTTCAGTGTCTCTGGCATGCACCACACAGAAAGCTTGGCTCTGCATGACACACTCCCCATGTGCAGAAATGTGCTGATTTTTTTTTTTTTTTTTTTTTTTACAAAAACCTATTTTGGATGCAAGTGAATATGTCTGCAGGGAAAATTACTTTGGTGACTTAAAGACCTCCTGCGAAGAGCAGGATGGCAGGCAGCTCACTGACTCCTCTCAGTCCCGTAAATCACTGCATCACTGAGCCAAATTCCAATGAACTAAAATATTGGGTGATGTCCAGCCTTTGCTGAAGCTGATGGCAGCTCTCCCACTGGCTTCACTGGGGGCAGAATTTTATCTATCACACCGCTAAAGCACCAGGATATTTTTTTATCAATAAGATCTGTCTAGTCTTGGCTGAAACATGCCTTACTCATTTTAAGAGATCATGACAGACAGTTAATTTAGAAGAGTGGTAACAGGGAGTATGATCAAGCACACTGCTCTGCCTGCACCAAATTTGTCACTGCCCCTCTGCCATCAGAGGTGATCCTGCACTCAGGCACACCACATAACCGTACATGCAGCATCTCTTTAACAGTTCCCTGTTGAAATGGACTGATTTAGCTTAAAACTGCTTTTTGGTTAAATTTTTTAATATCAGATTGTTTCAGATGGGTGGGCTGAGAAACAGCTTTCTCTGGTTATACTACAAGGTTGGAGGGAAGACGTTTTCTCAGTCTTATCTCAGCTGCAGCAGAACAAGTCTGACTAAAGGCCTGTCTATAAGCAGTGGTGTAGTTGATTAACTCTGTGTGTGGGTATACTTTAGTCCCATTTAATATAATCGCTTGCTCAGGAAAAGCATACCTATAAAGCTATCCAAGATGAGTTAACATGGTGCTTATGTTCAAACATCTGCTTTAATCTTTGTTAATTTTTAGGTCTAGATGAGATTCAAGACTATTGAACCTGATTAGACCAGACCAGACAACTTAAAGGTTAGCTAAAGAACTCCTTATAACTTGTTTAATCACGTATTTATATGCTGGGATACTGACTGTGTCTGCCTATAGCCTTGAAGTCTCACCTAAAGTTGGGCCCCTGGGCACATCTGGGATATAAATGTAGCAGTGAGGTCCCATTTCACCTGTAAGGGCTCCTGAACAAGAAAGCTCAGCATTTACACTCCACCTTACATCTTCAGAGTATTTCATAGATACATGAGACTGAGGTCGCTTACACATTAGGTAGCAAGGGGTTTGATGAACTGCTCATTCAGCCATTCTTCTCCACCTCCCTTGATCGAACAATGGCTTCAGCTTCCTCCAAATGATCCTTTGGATTGGTTAGGCTCTTGGTTGGCTCTGCTGTTAAGTGTCTCCATGGAAGGGATTTTACTTTTAATAATGTCTCATAACTGTCTTTAAAGAGGTTTATGGCTCAGCCTTATTCTCTGGGAGATTGACTGTGCTCTGCTAATCTCCTATAGAAACATTGTTATTGGTTCACACAGTATTTCAGTTAGTTCTCCTCAAGCTCTAGAGTCAAGTTAATTGGACACGACTGACCCATGTTAGAGAATTACTATTAGATGAGTAATACAAGCAAAGGAAATAAGGTATTTCTGTACCTCAGAACATGCTGGGAGTTGTGGGGAGCGGCAGGAAATGGCAGCTCAAGAAGCGTGCAGAGCGGGCCCTAGGAACAGGGTTGATTTAGGGAACAGGGAAGTGCTTTGTAATAACTGAGGTTTCTAAAACCAGCAGTTCTCTCTGAAGGAGAGCTAGATGGGGTAAACATATACCAGAGTCTTGAGTGCCTATAAGAGGCAAAAGTACAAGAAGGAGAAATAGATTGTGGCAGACCTGTGAGAGTGCTATTTTTGAATGCTTTTTTTTTTAACAAACATTACACTCTTGTATAGCTACCAAAACCTGATTAAAGTAGTCAAGGAATAAATAGAGCAGGATTTCATCAGAATGCATGTGTGTTTCCAACTGGAAACTGCATGCTGAAGGCAGGTCCAGTACACTGAAAAAATGCTGAACGATTAATGGGCATGACACTAGTCCACAAGACAAATATGAGCCCTGTAACACCAGAAGTGTTTTTGCAGAGCAGTTTTATGCAGAGCAGCTGAAACCTTGCTGCTAAATCCTGGAACTTTTGGGCACTGCTTCCCAATTTACTTTTAGATACAAATCCACTGGATGGGGTAAATCCTGGAAAAAATTACGTATATAATAAAACCAGCCTATATGCCTTAGTACAAGGCTTTATAGTATTGCCATATTAAAATTGTCAGTCTCAAAACTTCTCAGCTAAAGTAAACTTACTGAGAGAAGTATAGGTGTCAGCACTCAGTTTAAAAATGTGTAAGTATGTGCTTAACTCTACTGAGACGTGAAGTTTCACTGAGATCAGCAGCACTACTTAAGTAAAGTTACATTTGGGGGAGTGTCTTGAAGGTCAGGCCTCAAGTACGAAAAGTACTTCAGATTCATATTGGCTGCTGGATAATACCAGGAGCAGGCACCTGGACTGCAGTACCAGTGACGTGATGGGATTTGCTACGGCAAATAATTATACTTCTATCTCATCGAAGACTGCATTCTCTCTCTTAAACCTTACGTATTCAGACAAGGAAAAAAAGTCAGCGTTCCTAAACTTTAAGTATGCTGCTTATAATTACAAAGCCGGAGCCCGAGCTAACAGGCAATCTGAATGCGTCCCGACAGGTCTGTGGACCCGATTCTGCAGTCGGTATTTCAAGGTGCACCTCTGATCCCTGCTGGACTGGGCAAGGAGGGATGCACTATTCTGGTTTCCCCAGTTAGGAGTCTTGCCACTTGGGAACCTAGCTCTGTAGCTGGTGCAGAACTAGCTCTGCAGCTGGGACTAGGATCACCACCTTAAGATGGATTTTGCAATTTGTAAGAACTGCAAAATCGGGTTCCCTGAGGCAAATGGACTTACTAAGGGGCAAGTGTTTATCTCTGCTCACCGGCACTCGATGAAACACTGGCCAATCTGGTCCTGGAGAGTTTCCT
The DNA here is from genome assembly GCA_034782735.1 of Sagittarius serpentarius. Taxonomy (NCBI): domain Eukaryota; kingdom Metazoa; phylum Chordata; class Aves; order Accipitriformes; family Sagittariidae; genus Sagittarius; species Sagittarius serpentarius. The sequence continues at coordinate 12,524,481 of JAVKLA010000001.1, forward strand.
TGATGTCGAGCCCTTCTGTTTCTCTCAGCTTGTCCTTGATGCATACCTCCTCGTGTCTCTCCTGGACCTCACCTTGCAGGGCATTTACTTGCCCAGCATGCATCTGCGAAATACTCATTGCCTTTAAGTGAGGAGGTAGGCTCTGAAAATGACGAGAGGAGAAAACAAAAGGTATGAATTAAAAGAAACTTAATATAAACTGGAATGCCAGGTTTGACAGTGAATCCAAGCTTAAGCCTTAATTTATTTGCAGGAAGCTAGGAAAAACCCTGTGCTCACAAAAAGTGCCTGGATGCACACAATAGTCTATTGTTAGTGTTTCAGCATTAATTAACAACACTGCAATGTGCAAAAACAACCCTTCCAGCGTGGGATCCTGGGATCTCAATGAGACAGGTGAGAAAGCTGCTGTTCTGCAAATGCCAACTTTATCCATGTCAGAAGGGTGCCAGAGATTTTTTAATTGAATTTTCAAATGTTTGGACTTCCCATTGGTACTTTTTAATTAGCCAGCATTGTTTTTAATTTATTCACTTAAATTTTTATATGCACTGCTTGGTCAGTGGTTTCCTGGTATTTTGTTGCAGCTGGTCATATTCCTGTAGGAAATCAACTTCCCTTGAGGAACAACAACAACAACAAAAGAATAAACAAACCCCCAAACACTGTCATAAAAATCATAGCTCCCCAAGTTTCCCATGATTTGATAACCTTGGCAAGAAGGGCTTCTAAGCCAGTTTAAAGTCTTACAATAATTTCTGCTTTGTGATTGATTTTACATGTGTACTTTGAGAGAGAAAAATGAAAGTCTTTCTGGTATGCAAATACAGAAGCATGAAAAATACCATCTGTGTGGGTGGTCTGAAACTTTGCATTTTTTAGTTTGCACTGGTTGATAACGTTAAGATGTTCCCAGTGTTTTATAAGCTATTACTACCTTGTAAGTGTAGAGAAAAAAAATATTTTAAAAATTAACTTGTAAATTAGCTTTGAGTTTTTCTCAATTCTAGAACAAAATATTATACACATATTTGGGAAGTACTAATCATGTTGTCTGATAGTATATGTCAAATTTAAGAATGGAAAGGAGGAGAAAATATGGTAATACAGTGTGTTTTACTCTTCAAAGTCAGTGACCGTCTGACACATAGGTGGCAGCATATGTGAACAAAAGCCTAGGACTGTTGGCCTGCATGAAAAAACCCTACACAATTCTGCTCTGGCCTTCCACCTTCAGAATGTATAGAAATTGCCCTTAATCAGCACATCTCGGGCTAATTTAGTAATGCATTCTCCTTGCTCTGGTGTGATGCATTTTCTAGTGTGCTCCAAGTCCTAATTCTACAGGTCTCCCGTAAAGACAAAAAAGCTTCTGTCAAAGGTTTGGCCAGCTTATATTTAAGATCTGTTATTTGGTGTTTTTCCATGCTTCAACCAGGTTCCAAAAATCACTAACAAGTGCCAAGCAAGTTTGGTTTCAGAAAGTACACAGCGGGATTGCACACTATCCAAAGTAAGCGCGGAGGCCCCCCTTCAGGAAAGCAATTTACTGCCTTCCCTGCATCTGCAGCGCGTGACTCGCGCTATGCAAAAGGAATTGGTCAAGGCCACCAGTGAGAGGAGGAAACAAGAAGAGCAGCATGCTTTATGAAAGGCGGCTGGAACATGCTCTCTTCTTTAATATATAACCCAAAATGTTGCCTTTCACCCTGAGATGTTACCTTCCCTCATGTTTCAGCTTCCACAGAAGTCCAGTGTTTCTAACCTTCACCAGCACCCCTCTTTAAGTATGGCACAACTACCAGTAACACTATTTATTTGCATTTCACCGTTGTCTGCCTTACTAATACTAAATGAACCTCAGAATAGCCAGATGTGATGATGCTTTCTCAGGCCTCATTTGGAAACCAGAGGAGGACCCACGAGGCCTGCTTCCCAGATTGAGATCTAGAAACAAGATCCACTTCCCTCAGGCAGTTTCCCACTCAACTTTTGCTTCGTTACAGTAACGCTCAAGGGACTGATTTTCTGAGAAGTTCCCATCACAGTACTACTGCCTTAGAGGTATTGGTAGCAGGGCTGCTATGGAAGCGATGAGCCAGCTAGAGCCCACACGACTCTTCCATGTCTTTGTATACTGCCGTAGCACAGGCTGAACAGCCACTGCGTTACGCACAGAGGACAACCTACCAGATTTCCTAACTAGATGCTGACCTGACCAGGGGAAGCTGGGGAAGGGCTGTTTCATTTAGAAATGTTTCCTAGCTGAAGATATGTGAGAAGAAAAGGGATGCGGGAAAGAAATCTGGAAGCACAAGTAAAGGGGACTGAACAAGTATTTTCATGAGCAAAGGCAGCTGTGGTGAATGCTGATGATGTCTTGCTGGGTGGGCAGGAGGTCCTCTGTCTCCTTTGGGAAGTGACAGGATCAACGTTCAGGCCTAGGCAACTTGGTGCAAGGAGCACAAGGATATCTCCAGCTTTAGGGAGGCTGATCTGCAGCTGATGGCGAAAGGCTTCTCTACAGCATGCATCTGAACATTGAAGGGTGAAATGTCGTGAGATGGCTCACCAGATGAACAGCTTATCGGTGCTGGGAAGGGGCAGTTCCCCCTCCATCCTAACTGCTGGATGTGTGGTCCTGCGGTCCTTCCCTTGTCCTGCGCAGGCTCCGACACCCACCTGACCCTGCAGTGAACCAGTTCAGCTCTCCAAGTAGAAAATATTCTCTTCTGACTTCATCCCCCCCTGCCCCCACTCTTTGGGTTAATAGTCTCCCGGTTATAATGAGGTGAGGCAGCCGAGGGCCAGAGCCATAGCAAGGGAAGTGGTGGCTGAGCATGGGACCAGACCAAGGTGGAAAGCAGGGTGGCCCGTGCAGCAGCACTGACAGGACAGCTCCTCTTTGCCATCTCTGAACCTTTCCTCTGCTCTGCTCCTCCTCTGAACTGCTCTCCACTGAGTCCTGAGGGAGCCTTTGATGACCGGCTACATGTCACTGTGAATTTACTATCAGAGTATCCTCATCAGTACCAAAGCCAGACGAGGTAAGAACAGTTTGAACTGGCAAGAATGTGCCTACTTAAGCAAGACCAGAAGTAGGAGATTCTTTAAGTGAATTAATACAGACCGTATGTACACTCGAGTCCAGACTCATGAAGCCGGTGTGGACACAGTCCAGGTAGCTCTAAACCAGCTGGCTCAGATGCTGATAGTAACAAGGCTACAGAACATGCTCTGGTTGGCAAAATCCAGCCAAGCCCAGAGTAAATATTTGTGCAGCTACCCGTCTGAGCACCATACAGTTATCAATATATCTGCTGATACTAGTTTATGAGCTGCACTCAAGGCCCCAAGGCTGAAGTACAGACATAACCTTGTAGAACAGCTTATGAAAAGAAGCTCTGTTGTATTTGCCCTTCATATTTTTTTTTCCTTTTCTTTTCCAAAGGCTGTTTTAATACAAGAAAACAAAAGAAACAGGAGCCACTTCTACCAGCAAGAGTCCAGCTACCCACCTTCGATAACCCACTAAAGAAAGTAATGAAAGAGAACAGCGAAAGCTGATAAGACTGTATTCTCATTTGACCATCTTTTTTTCCTATCCTATTGAATTCTTGTTATTAATACTTTCTAAATTAAGGTATGTGGAAAAGGGTTTATTTACATGGAGGAAAAGGCCGTTGCTGATGTGAAATGTGCTGTTGCTTGATTGCTTCCATCGCTGGGAAAGCGGAGCTGGCTCAGACCTAGACAGTCAGATAAGCTGGGGAGGAGTGTAGGTATTGGAAAGCAGCCCACGAGATAGGATGACACGGCAGGTACAAAAAGACACTTGATCTGAGCGGGAGTCAGCGCTGCCAGGCAAGCTGTTGCGATGAGCAGCAGGGAGATACGTTAATAACAAATGACATCCTTTGAAGCTGGCCTAGTGGTGGACAGACGGTTGCCAAACCTGGGGATCCTCCTGTACCGCAAAGGCCTCAGCAATAACATGCTCCAGCTCAGATAGCCGAGGGAGAGCATGACACGAAGAGCAGAGCTGGCTGTGATAAACGAGTCCTGAAGGATTTGCGGCAGTCTGATGTGGAACGTGCACAGTGCGCCCTGTTTATGACTGAAGACTAGGAAGCTGAAACATGTCAGGAACTGAAGGCTGTCTTCTGGTTTGGGGGCGGGGAGGGGGAGGCAGCGGTGACAAGTGCTGAACGACAGTGAGGAATTCATGCCATGGTTATGTGATTTTTTTAAGTAAAACATTACAGGTGAACATACAACTGGCCTGACTTTTTATTCTGTTACTTTGAAATCAATGCAGTTACATCAACAAAGAATGAATTGGACTTGAGGAAAACAAGAATGAGGAAACACTAAAAGAGCTTATGTGTACGTGGGCTAATAAGTAAAATGGAGACTATCTTAAAAACTGTTTCCCTGGCCTATAAGAACTGATCCAAGTGTACTTAAGGGTGTGAACTATCAAGGAAAGGAATTGGTTGCTAAAGTATAGGTAGGGAATATGAAGTCGAACTAGATGAAGGTTGAATGTGGAAGTGGAATTTAGCAACATAACCTAAAAATAGACACTTCAGTGGCAGAAGCCGCTGAAGAGATACGACAAGATATCCACAGGATGGAATTGTACCACTGTTTTAGCTGTCACTTCTCTGCTATTTGTTGTGCGCTTGTGATGCATTTTCATAGAAAATGCTTTTCTTTTGTCAAGTAAAAGACAAACCGAGGAAAGAAAAGAGAGTCTTCAGGCACCTCATGGGTGGTATGAAATGTTTTAGACTATTACAACACCTTTTTTTTAAAAAAAAAAAAAAAAGCTATGCATAGCATTGGTGATACGAATTAGAGAACACTGCTTCCACCTTCTTGCTTTACAGTTGAAGAAAGCCACTCTGTCAAGCTTGCTCTCTTTTGTCCACAGTGTTCTTGTTCTAATCGCAAAAGTATGTATCATCCTAAACCTTACCACCTTCAGAGTTTAACGCATTCCTAACCCTGCCTCAGTAATGAGGAGACAACTGCAAAACCTAGGACCTTATCTTCAAGTGCTTTTGGGTCTTCAAGCCGAGACAGTCTGTATAACAGCCCTGACGGAGTTTGTGTTCTCTTATCAAGGAGCAGACGTCAGAAGAAAGTACATCTGAAAAAGCTTTGGCCACTTGAGGGTGCAAGAGAGAAACAGGTACTGAAATGGCAGAAGGAGTGCCAAGACAGACAGCCAGTGCGAGAGGATGGTTTCAAACAGCTCTAACAGGAATGCCTCCCTGCCGGCCTTGCAGTATTGCGAATCAACTTTCCATGCACCTACATGCTTGTTCTGGAGCTCTATGAGACAATATGATGAGTGCTGCTTTTATAGCCCTCTATACTTAATGTGCACGTTAAGGAAGACAAAAGCCAATTTATTTCTAACATCGCTTCTCTCAGCGCCTCTAATGTTTCTGCTTCTGAATCAAAGGGAGGCATTCTAGAGTAAGACACTAATAAATAGGTTTTCCTTGGGGGAAGAAGCATTTTCCCATCTTTAAGAAATTTCTTTGGCCATGTGAAATTCAAATTTGTTAACTTGCTCTACAAACAGCAACTCATTTAGAAACAAATTACAAATATTAGATGGAGACAGTGAACTTGATAATGGGATGCTGCCACATCAGTTGTAGAATAATGCATCTTAATGAAGGCTTCCCATGTGAATAAACCATTATATTTACAAGCTTTTCACAGTTAATGACCCAGAACTGGATAACGAAACTCACATTTTTAGTGTGGTCCTCTGTCAGCAAAAGTATACGTATTAATAATTGATGTTGCTGTAAAAATAGGACATAATATGAAGATTCCTGAGTTTGTGGGAAAATAGGACTACATGGTCCATTAACTTAAAATGCTTATCTAATGTTTGATGGGCTTTGTCTTTAAAATCCTTGTTTAAATTAATAAGGCAAAATGGACATTTGTCTAAAAGAGAATTTTATTCCAACTCATCAGTCACAAGTATGCTGATGAGAGCGCTGTTACATTCTTCTGTTCTTTACTCCTCCTTCCCCTGTCCTCCCCAAAGAGAATTTGGGTTTTATGAAAGTGGAAGACCCACCAGTAGAAAGAAGGAGGAAGTTCCCTACGCCTCCCAGGTAAGCCAGTGTGATGAACGTCTCTATACGTTTTCCCTTTTTGCCTTGGAGAAACTCAATTGCACAGATCACTCTTTCCTAGCTTGAAAAGCCTGCCTTTCTGCTTAGTCAGCTCAACAGCTCTTTCCAACACAGACTGCTTTATTGTTCATTATAAAACACTTAGAGGTGTGCAGGCTGGCTGAACATGCTTAAGGCTACAGTTGTACATATAGGAGGCCCCATGCTGTGGAACTAACTGCTCTTCAATTGTTCCATTACGACTACACTTACAAGGGAAGATAGTCGTCATGTCAATGAAATAAATAAATTTCATTTTACTTCACGTTTTAAGGCTAACATTCATATTACGCCTGAAAGGTAGATTTACTGCAGCTTTTATTACTGGGTACTTAGTTTAGGACAGCTTCTTTTCTTAGACCTGAAACAGCACAGCTGAAACACATGCTGCATGGTTTCATGGGACTTCTTCAGTATACGTTCTGCTACAGACAGTATTGTCTGCAATTGTAATGTTTCGACAGACAGATTAGTTGTGTAGCGTTTTGCTGTAGATTGCTTATTTTCAGAAGTAGTATAGTTTGCTTCTCTGGAGGACTTTATTTTCTAAGCAAAGTGAGTATTTTTAATGGTCTTTTATTTTCACTAGTAGTGAAAGCGAGATCTTTTTATGTTTGGACTACACGGGCAAGTAACTCCTTACTAGTAGACTAAAAGAATTTACCACCTAAGCAGCTGGGGTTCTGTTCTTTACTTATGACTGTTATTCTGCTGAATTTTAAACTGTGATCCAAATTATCTTTAAAAGTTTGAGACAGGAGTTAGCTATGTCTTTGCTTTTTCATTTTCTCAACATATTTTTTCTGGCTGTAGGAAGAACGTATTTTAAAGAGGTCTCTTGTCATACGAAGATTGTATTCTTGTAGGTTCCGTGGTACGCAAATGGTGATAGCCACATCAATTATATGGCTGAATTCCTAAATTAGGCACAAAAAAAGGAACAACTAAGCAAAATATATTGCATTCATTAAAGCTTCCCTACTGTATGATTCACTTCAGTGGCTTTGCCAATTAAAGTAATTGTCATATGCATTCAAACAAAGCATTTGTACTAACAGGCCTTGTTAGAAAATATTGAAAATGGCTGCCTTATAGATTTATATTTTTTATATATATAAAAATATTGACATGCAGCACTTTTTAATAAGATGAAAGAAAATTTAAACTGGAGAAAACATTCATAACCATGACCATATAAGTTTATGTAAGTTTGGTTATGTTTATTTCCAATGTCGTACCTGGGCATGCTGTCAAACTTCTACTAAAAATGGCAAGTATGTTTTGGACTCTGAAAGGCAGTGATTTCATTGTTAGTGTGACTCCAGCCAATGAAAGCCAAATTATTTAGCGGGCTTCTTGCTTCCCAGCATCTATTTCAAAAATAAGCAGGTTTAAAATTTCTACTGAAAACAGGACAGATTAGTTATCACTGTTTAGATGTATACGTATGCCTGGTGAAATAACATATGACTTTGCGCTGACATCTAAACGCCATCTAGGTTGCAAGGAAAACAAAAGTCATTTTAACCTTATGCTTGATAAAACCAGGCCTGGTGTGTACCACTGCTGTAACTGCCCACTTTCAGGAGCTGAAGAAATATTTTAAATTTCACTTACTTAAGGAGTTTGCAGTTTGTTAAACCCCATATAATATTTATTTAGCTATAGTCTATAATGTTTACACAGAAGGCTATTCTGGGAAATGCTAATTTTTTTTCTGACTGGATGAAATGAATTATATTTATTAGGAATTCAAAGAACAAGGAATGTTTGGCAGACTGTTTTCTCAGATATAAATAAAAGCATTATCCAAGACAACATGCCTAAATTAGGGTATGTTTAAAAGAGGTAAGAAGTAGAGAACAGTTTTTTATTTAAGACCACATAGATCCTTCCATGTGAAAAAGGATACAGAGGAAGGAAGAACAGTTGAAATGCTATGTGAGAAAATTGTAGATCAGCATGTGTTGTGCCCCTCACTCTTTGGTTACGGCTGAAATTATGGAATAGAGCAGTGTGACAGCTGTGTAACTGTAAATTGATAAATGTATCTGTGAGACAAGAAGGCGTTTACGTGTGTGTGTGTCCAAAGCATGCAGGGCTCAGTCCTATAAATTGTTTAAGCGTGCAGAATGCTTGGCTCCAATGGGATTGATTACTTGTGCTCGTTAAGTGAAAACATAAGCAAGGGGATGTCCAAGCCTTCTGAGTACTCCTGCCTCAAAGTTGCAACAGTAGGCTGAGCCCCTAAACTGGGATGGATTTTGTCTTGCCTTTCTCGTATTCCTTGTTCCTAGGCTCCTCCTACTCTTCCATAAATCAGTCTGATTGCAAACTGTTTATCCTAGCATTTTATGTTAAAACCAGCTTTTCCTCTTTCCAGTAGCCTGCATTCTGAGATTGTAAGTATAACTTCCTGCAGAGTCTACCCTGTTAGGAGAGTCTCTTAGGGAGAGCGCTGAGTGTATGTAGATCCATTATTAGGCTCGGGCTGTTTTGCACCACCCTGAAACAAAGTGGTTGCCAAAAACCAGTTCATGCATCCAGTTACAGCAGGCTGATAGCTAGTTCGCACTGCAGCAAAATGAAACAATCACAGCAACCTCTAACTGGAGTGTTTAATGACAGGGAGTTTATAAATGCTAGAAATAGACAAGTGGAAGCAGGCACCAGTTTAAAAACTGAAAAAATGGTATGTTATAATTGGGTTGTAACAGTAAAACAGCCAGAGCAAGGAAATACAAGTTTGTTTGGACAGCACAGGCATGTTTTCAAGACAATTTAATGTGTTTTCTTGCAACATCAGTGTGGTTGGTGTGGCTTAAACACAGACCTGTGCCTGGAACATTGTTTTCGGTGGTCATGGTGGAGCTGGTAGTAGACAGCATTGTGGCAGCAATGTGAGGATGATCAGGAAACAGGTCAGGATACAGTTATCAAGATATATGTGCTCTTAGTGCGGCTTGCTTCTCTTTACAAATTAAACCAGTATTGCAAATCGTGATTTATCGGAGATTTAGGAAAACATGTGCTGAGGGAATCACGCTGTTTCTGCAATTAAGCTTTAATAAATAATAATAATAATGAGGCTTTACTTTTGAGCCAAGAAAAATCTCTGGAACATAGGCTTCTACTCTGTCATCGAGCAAAAGATGAAATAGAACTGAATTCCAGAAAAGATACATAAATTTTTCTGAAGCAAGTAGACAGGAAAGAAAATAATACCGAATTAAGTAAAAGACTGGACAATTCTTGGTCTTTGCACGTGTATTGCCATGCTTTTTAGGCCAACACAATTGAATTTTTCCAAAAATCATTATTCAGAACTTCAAACTGACTAGCTCCTTTTGCAAAGTAGTCTTTATATGAAAGTAACATAGCTGTTTTTAAAACAGCTACAATTATAAGAGAAATTATGTTTATTGCAGTAAAAGTAAAGTCTCCTTTGGGATGGACTTGGAGTAATGGATGACTAGGTCTTCTAATTTATCTAAGTCGTGCAGCATTAGAAAAGCAAATTCAACATATTTACACATGAAGATCTGTGGTCATTTTTTAGAGGGCTGACGTGATCATACATCAAAGGGACTTGACCTTTGGAGCTCGCTGCCTATCTATCAGTGTGAACCAATGTCTGCTTGCCACTCACTTCCTTTGGAGACCATGGAAGGGAATGCAGCATGAAAAGTAAGAGGGAAACACAAATGGGGAATATAAAAACACTAGAAAGATGAACACTTTTTTGTTTTTTTCATTTAGAGGTATCAATTTTTTCCCTACATCCTTTGATTATATACTTGATAAAGAGTAATGAGTCCAAGTGCAGAGTTGCAAACATCAATTCTCTTTGCCGCTAAATGGAGGTCAGGAAATGAACACACAATATGTGTTTGGGTTTAATTCCCTTCACCCCTATGATCATATAGATTACCTCCCCATAACTAGGATGTAAATAGCCTAGTTTATCAGTTACTCCTACCATCGGCCACCATGCAAACAGTGTTTGGCTGTGAACCCTCCAATAACTAATACCAGACTTACATTTCCTTCTTAAGACTCTACTTTTAAGACTTGACAGAAACTGTCATGGGATTTGATAGGAAATGATGCCTTTTTTTGCAAAAGGTGTAATTTCTAATTCATTTTCAGTACATCCCAGATATTCACCATTTTAGGTCTGCACTAGTTAAAATCCCTGGAAATTTTCTTTGTCTTAAACAGAGGCAGAATTGGCACCCAAAGCTCTGTTTAGCTCCGCTGGCCATATTTACTGTTAATGACCAGCAGGTATTAAAGGCAATAATCCATAAGGTGTTATCTGCATTTAACATGGCAAAGCTTTGGTAAACATACATGTTACTTCCTAAAGATACGATTTTAAGGTAATTCTTAACTGATGATACATGTTCGTCAGATGTATGCTACAGGCACAATTAGTTTTCAGAAACCTATAATGTAGCTAAGGTCAATTCCATTGCTGGGCAAGAAGATAATCCAAATTGTCTGGGAGAAGCAGAAAGCATGTTTTAATTCAGAATTAGATGATTAATTTATAAATTAATCGTATAAGAACTGTAGAACACAGAGGTATAAATAAACCTACCAAACACAGAGCAGTGATGAACGTTTCTGTAACGTGGTGCTGTGAAGCAGCTTTACTAGAAGTTGGTACAAGGGCTGTGCTACTGCAGCTGGAGTTGGAGAGCTGTGAGGCTTGACACCCGTTAGCGCCTAATGAAGGCACCCAGCGAATTAGTGGTGGCCAAAGAAAATGTCAGCTGTGAAGAGTTTATACTTTTTCTCAAGTACGTGCTAGGAAAGAAGATGTTGGTGTGAGCAGATGTACCTTCTCTAATTGTGGGAGGAAAAGGTTCCTTCTGGAAAGGGTGCTTCACTTCCCTGTACTTTTGCAGTATGATGTGAGGAATATTTGGATTATTTCTATGTGTAAATATTGATATATTAATATGGCAGTTCTAATGTCTCTTTTCCCTATTCTTGACATACATATGCAGTGGTTTACAAAGGGGTGGGAAAAGAAGACTTTGCTGCTTTAATTCTGCTCCAGGAATAAGACAGCTCAAGAGTCTTGGAATTATGAATTAAACATGGATTAATAAAATTTCCTTGCTCTGTCATGTCTGGGTCAAATTCCCTAGAACCTGGGGCAAATTCTACACCGCCTGTTTCCACATCTGCCATATACATTGGACTATGTGTATATAGCACAAAAGCATGCAGCAGAAGACAAACAGTGCTACTTCTGTGCCATCTATCATTTCAGTTTAGTTCTGTACTCCTTAGAGACTCCTCTTAAAATAGGAAGAATCTTAGAAATTAATTTCTCAGCTTCTGCTAAATTACAAAAGTCTGAAGAACAAACAGACTGTGGCATTTTATATTCTCTAGGCAGCACTACTTACCATCCCCAGAAATATCATTTCCTCTTCTCTCATTTTCTCTGTTTTCTTGCGCTGGATATATCCACGCCAAACCTGAATTGTAAACAAAACTCTAATGAGATAAATGGGCCTTGTTACAGCTTCCTTTACTGTGGCAGACACAGGAAAAAACAAATAGAGGAAGGAAAGGCACAATATACAATTGAAACTATTACTCTTTGACAGGTTGCCATCTGCTATTTTTTTTTTTTTTTAAACAAATTCTGTGGTTTGTTACCCCCTTGCACTGGTATATCTAGCTTCTAAACACAACAATATCAGGGTTTCAAAAAGTGTTTAGACTTAAGATTTAGACTTGAGCTTCTGTTCTCATCAGGCTGAATTGTCTGAATTATTCACATGTAAGGACTTTTTCTGGAATTTAGCAGTGATCTCCCTTTGTCATTTTTTCAAGATACAAAATGAACTCTTTCCCTGGAGATCGCAGGAAAAGGCATGAATTCTGAGATGCACTGGATTCCAAGGGGATGCCAGAAAGAGCAACTGAGGTCATAAAAATCAGAATGGAAAAACATGTAGGTTATAAAGTCATCCTGCATTGCCAGTGCAGGACTGTTGCCATTGATCTCACCTCTAGGGCCCTGTCTCGTTTTGGTAAGTGGTTTAAATGATGTATGTCACCTTGCTAGACACCCTGAAAGCTATAATTTCAGAATGCTTCCCATCCTACAAGCTGTGTTTCTGTCTACTGCTGTTCTTCTGAACAAAACATTGTTATTTGGTTCTGCCAGAACTGTTGTTAAATCAGAGATGTCACCTTTTGAATGCAAGTGGCAGCATCATCTGGACTTGGACCCATCTGGACCTGAAGTTTAGTTTGTCTTTCTCTCTTCTCTTCAAGGTAAATTTGTTTCATGAATGCTGCTCGACAGCGGCCTTGACGAGCCCGTTCTGCAACCTGGATCATTTTAATGGCTTCTTCAAATGTCATGGCCTTGACAGGTTTCTTCAACAGCACAGCCACAAAGGAATGGACAAAGCAAAGTATTAGTTATGTGTTTTGTTAATTGCCTATCTCGGTTGGCAAATGAAACAATGAATGAACTTCTTGCAGAAACCTTCTAAGATAAAAATATCCCTGTCACAAACAGCAGAGACTCCTGTCTCAGGGCTACCTTGCACTATCTTGGAAGTTTGATATCTTGAGAGATGTGTTTTTTCCGAGGACATTTAGGAGAACCTGAGGTGTTGATGTGTGACAAGGAAAGCCTGATGCTATAATGAGAAGCAAGAATGGCTCTATACGGCTTATGCATCCTGCTGAACTTTATCAATTTGAGAAAAAAAACCATAAAGAACCCTAGGGCTTTGTCCTATTAAAAGGAGAATTTCTTAGGCTACGGAATGTCTTCCTTTTACTTTTCTGAAGGGATGGGTTTTTGGATGTGCTGCTGGGACTCCAGCTCTCTTGCTGAACCCAAGGACAGGCTGCTCTGAGCCAGCCCAAGCCTGGTCAGCTCAGCTCAAGTAGAAGAGGCTTGGGGAAAAATGTATCAGAACAGTGCAGCTGGACAGAGGGACTTACCCTTCTCATTCCTGAGAACTCTTGTTAACCTCTCATGCTTCCCATGGAAAAGCTGAATTATTGTCCTTTCTTGACGTTAATCCCCTGGTTGGAGGCAGTCTACATTTAATGCTTCTATATATATTGTGTGGAGCTTACTATACTACACTTTCAGCAGGGCTTTCTATAACAGAATTACATAGAAGGACCAATGATCTGCAGAGCAAACTCCTCTGATGAACTCTACAGTTTTTGATTTATGTTAAACTGCTTGTAACAGCACTGCCACAGACGCTGAAGAATACAGTGGTCTGTTACACAGCAGTTGGGATTTCCTGAGTGTACACGGCTTGTTACGATGCATGCAGAAGTGCTGACAACCCTCTAGCAATCCCAGCGGTGACTGAACTGGAAGTGCAGCACAGGGCACTGGACTCATACTGTGTGAGATTATTTTATTCATGTTTATTGAATCCTGTGTCTCTCTTGTGGTATCCTGGCAAGGGAGACCTGGACCCTGCCAGAGCCTGAAGCGTGAAAGCCTGGTGCTTCAGGTGAGCCAGCTGCACACCGGATAGTCTCATCTGTAATGGATGCCATGCTGGAAAGGGGTGACAGCAGAACTGTGGGAAACAAAAAGGCTTCAAGATGTAGCGTGCTGAAACAGAGAATCTCCACAAACCAACATCAGACTACTAAGAAGAGCCGAGAAATTACCCAGAGATTTACTGTAGAGGCCAAGCGGATTGCAGCTGCCCATTAAAGTAATCGAGCAGAGAGCCTATGCTCTGTCTGTGCAGACTGCCTGTGTCTGACGGGTGCTGTTTTTTTCCCTGGGAACCTTCCCTCCATTGCTTTGTGGGATCAATACCTGGACTTCCCCTACCAGCACAATTACTGGTGGAGAATTCGATGGTTGGAGCAGTGCAGCAGTTTGACTAAGTAGTCTGATTGGGACTGTCTCTTATGGCTATAACAACTATGAATCTAAGTCATCCAGTCATGTAGGCACAGTTGTTTATTTCAAGGGGTTAGCAACGACTGCTCATAGGCAATGCGCCATTTCCAAAAGGTCAAAAGTATATCAAATCCAGAACAGTCTTCACTGGAGCGCTCATGTACTTCTCTGTAATGACTTTTGCTCTGCCAAAACCCAATTTTCTACTCCTCCTAGCAGCTGCAGCTCTATAGCTGTACAGAAGAGACTGCAGTCATTGTTCAGAGGTTATAAACAACTGAATGCTAACAGTTGTGCTGACCTGAACTTTGAGTTTTGCCCATTCCGGTTAGGAACCCAACTTGATTTCAGTAGGACTAATTATGTGATGAGAGGTAGCTGGACAAATAAAGCACCTACTAAACTTGGCCAAAGTGCTGCCCTTTCTCTGACACTCCCCCCCCACAAAGCAGAGTTGATTCATTTCAGTCTTAACCAGACTCAAGATGTGACTGGATATTGTTAGACAGGAAAATTTAATGTTACTTTCTATTTGTGCCTTATCTGTAAACAGACTTTTACTTCCTAACTGCTATAAAAGTACTTTTCACTTTAGTGGCTCATGTGTTCAGACACGTGTGGCTATAAACTAGGAAAGTTAAGCATGTTATTATGTAGGTATGTGGTATAGTTACCTGTGTTTGCAACCCAGCATCAAGCAAAATCTGATCAAGGATTTTCTCCCTCTGCTGCAGGGCTTCCAGCTTTTCTTTAATGAAATACCTTGGGATAGGTACTTCTATGTCTTCCTAGAAGAAGAAATAGTCATGAGATGCTTTTTAGAACTGCATTAAAATCGCATTACTTACTAATTGAACACCTTTACAAAGCAATTAAATTGGACTGAGACCGTTGAATATTTCGGAGTGTTGGGGAATTTGACCTCTAACAGCTGCTGAGCTGTTATTTTGCAATTACTTAAGGCCTAATTCAACAAAACCAAATAAATCAACCCAGTTTCTGAACCATGGGAGCCTAGAAATCTTGCTTTTTATAATGGCTCAATTATATTATCAAACCGTTAAAATATCTGGCAGAGTTGCCAGAAATTTAAACATGATTTCCACCAAACTGAATAGCTTGGGTTGTATGATCACCCTGCTTCTTTTTTTAATCATCATGAAAAACAGATCCGTTCTCTTGCACTTTTTTTTTTAATCATTACAAGGAACCAAAGCACAATTCTGTTTGTCTACAGCTATTTCTATCTGTAGACAAACTGTCACTGTCTGTGACTGTGATATCTCAGTCACTTCTCAAAATGAGGTGTGATTAGAAGTGGCTGTCTTTACTTGTTTCTATCATCAAAAAAACATAACCGATTCACATTTCTACCAATTCTTTTCCTGTAGAATTTCACTCATGTTAAGAAATGAAAACGAGACACACAAGGCACACAAAAGACACCCCAAAAGTGGAGATGCTGCAGAGTGACATAACCTGTTCTTTGTATCGTACTGAAGACTGGAAATAATTCTCCAAGAATATTTACTGGCAAGTATATTTTGGGGTGGGTGGGGTGGGGAACGCGTCTTCATAGATCTGGTTCATACTGGTGCCCTATTCCCTATATACTGTTTCAGGAACATCTAGAATATCTTCTCAAGCAAATGATTTACGCAGAAGAAGGCATGGGGGAGACAGGCAGTAGTTACCCTGTCATGCTACTCATGAGGAGTTTCACAGTTAAGTTACACAATAATTTGTCCCCAGGTGTATGTGGTCCTTTTGCCCACAGAGCCGAAGACAGGTACAAGACTTGATGCTGCACTGTCAGCGCTCTCTGTTCTGTCTGCTACGGAAACTGGTGGGTTTTGACCTGCTCAGGGAGACCTTTGACTTGATCCTTTGCAGCCTCAATGCCAGCTTTGGTGTGGACAGATAGGGAGGAGAAAAGTGCTGGCTGCGAAGAACAAGCACTGCTCCTGCCTTGACACAGGCACATGGTAAATGTGCTGCTTGTGAGCTCTAAGGCCTTCCAATTCCTAGAGCAAGAATTTGCAGGGAAGGCTGTGGCCAATGAAAACAACCTTTGTGAACTGCCAACTTAAAGATTTCATTACTAATTCCCTCAGTTGCGCACTGTGCAGACCAGAACATCCCTATTACGGCAGCATAAGAAAGCTTCCAAGTAGGACTGTGTTTATCCCTGTTGATTTTATCAATGCAGAGGTCTGGTCTGCTAAAGTTTCTAAATATTTGTCTTGTTAAGCTCCCTGTTTGCACCCTCCAACATCCTTGATTGTTGATGGAAATGATTATACATTGTACTTTAAGAGTGCAAATCACTCTAGGATGGATTACAAATCTGGTTGTCTTTAGGTACTAGAAATCAAGCAGTTTGTCTGGACACCCTCGCATAGGATGAGAGGGCTTTTACACTGTCAGGTAGCAGTACGAGTCAGGCAGTGTAGGGGTGATGAGTATCTCTGATGTCTAACCTGGGATTTAATTACAAGTGATTCAGACTGCGACTTTTACTGACTGTAAAGATGGGGTCAAAGCTGTAATACTGGGGCTAGAAGGGGTAGGGAGCAGGGAGCTTATTTCTCTTCATAATCTCTTTTTGGGGCCCAGCATTGAAAAGTTAGGCTTGTGATGTTTATCCTCAAGTCAAATCTTCAGCTTTTTAGCCGCTCCCAGCTCCACATGGAATTTGTGTATCCAAATACCTTTACAACTACCCCAGGAAATGGAGTGACTGAGTGTTGGAAGGCAACCGAACAAAAACATGAGGCACGGAACTAAAGAAAGATGAAGCTTGGCCCTACAGTGACATAGTAAAAAGGTATGCAATATCATTGTATAAGATAGAAAATGAGACTACTCTGTTGTGTTCTTTACCTACTATCATGCTGGATTTTAGCCCATGATAATACAGTAAAAGGAAGGACTAGAGATACCCTTTTTGGGTAGATTCTTTAAGAAACACAAGTCACTTGTCAAGTACTGGCCAGTAATTGTGTTTTGTAACCAAGAATATATGATTATTTTATAAAAAAAGCCCTATAAATCTGTATTCCTGTCTACTATGAAAAATAAAGTTTGCTTTGAAAAAGCCTGAAATCTCTTCAGTGACTTTTTTTTTAGCAGGTAGGTATGTCACGCCTTCTTACAATTAAGGTGTGGTGCAGGAATTTGAATTTATGCTTGTTTTTTAATAGATGTCAAGCATGACCTTTCAGACTTGCCAACTTTTTTTGCTGTAGGTAGATTCACTGACAAGTTGTGAAAACAGCAGTGCTTAATGATTTCAAAATATGATTTGAAGGATCAGTTTCCCCGGGTATGTGTTTATACTCTCTAGTATGCCTTCTCATAGTCTAAAATAGTTCTCTGCTGCGATTAACGTAGAAGGTAAAGAGCTGGTGAAAATCCACGGCAACTACTATCCTAAATTTGCAGAGTGAAATAGACATGCAATCACAAACAGAAACATGTTTGCAAATCTCAAAATAATGCTATAATGATACTAGGCAATTGATCTCACCTTATAACTGGGATCTTGAAAAAAGCAGTAATTTAAGCTCTCTTTTTTTTTCGAAAAGTAGCGGTACCTGAATTTGACAATAGGTGGAGCTGTCTGCGAGAGAAGTAACCACCTTTTTGCAACTAATTTTTCATAGTGCTTTGAGAGCCCAGCTTCAAGATTTTGCCCATTGTCATGCTCATCTGGTTTAGCGGGCTGTCTGTCGGGGGCTGCTTTTACATCAGGCAGTCCCGAACCCTGGACGCTGAATATGCTCCCAGCTCCTGCCTCCTTTACAATACGAGACTTGTCTCAGATTTTTCCTTTTAGTAGTTTGTTGTACTACGAACTCGTAGACCAGACAATGCAACTTTTAGCATTACTTGTGATCTCTGGTAGAGGCCTGGGGCCAGGCTGATTCACAGTGATGCAAAGGGCAGACTGAAGGGGACTGTGCCTTGGTAATCAGTTGCCCATCTTCTGCCTAATCCCATACTGAAATTGGGCAGAGTCAAGCTGCTGTCATTAATAGTGAAGCTGTCTAAGCTAATACGACTTCAGGTTAGGACACGTGCAAGTCCAAGATCCACAGAGCCTGTGCTGCTACGGAGATGCAGAAATGCAACATACTGATCAAGCAGATGAGCTTTTAAAATCTTGCTCAAATATATATGGGTCATCATAGATCAAATGTACTCTGATCTTTAATAAAAATGCCGCAATTACTGATCACCCAGTAACTAGTGAACGTGCAGGAATCTAAATCACTTGGTGGAACTTCGCAGACTGCAAGTAAATGTGACTGTCCTTAAAACACAGGCTAGGCAAAGTTCCTATGAATTTGCTCATAATAGAGGTAGACCTACCGGGAGAAGCTTTAGATCTTCCAGGATATTATCAATGTAATGAAACTCTGAGTTCTCCAGCTCCACCATCTCTTTTTTTATCTCCAGGATCCGGCCAATCACACCATCTAGCACTTGCCGAATTACTGTCCGTTTCTGCCAGTGAATGAGTTGGTCATGTGCTGTCTCCAAGTTACGGAAGATTTGCATGTATTTGATGTAGGAAGCAGCTAACATCTTGAACGCTTTCACGTGGTCCTTCTCTGGCTGGAGGAACTCTTCTCTTTCTCTTTGGAGCTGGATGTCGAGGTCTTTCTGGGCATCTGTCCACATCTTATTGTAAGTGCTAATTGAAAAGAGAAGACTATGTTAACCTGACATGAAAGAGTTAGTACACAATGATTCCAGGGCTGTGTGTGTGTGGATTTCTCAAAAAAGCAAGCCTAGAAATGTGAGCTGTTATATTTATAAAGAGATTTTAATTACTATGTATTTTAAAAACCATTAGCAAAAGTATCTTTTTGTTTTAAAAACAGGAATCTTAAAATGCTGTTTTATTAATGAAAGCTTAAAAGTTAAAAACTTTTTGACTTCATCCTTAACATATGTTTGAGGCTGCAGCCCTGACAGAGTCGTGAGTTTCATTCAGTTATGCTGAGATGATCATTTAATAGAAAAGGTGTCTCCCCCTCAAAGCCCTTATGATGGGGGAAAGTCTCTTCTAGGTCTTTCCATGTTTGGGCTGAGAACCAATTGATGTTTCTAAAGTATGTGTTGCTCTTCTGCCTTTCTGAAGCACTTGCTCAGAGCTAATTGTTGGGTAAAGGCTGTATTGGTGCTAATGCTAGAGCATAGCTGTGGGCACTATTTTGATTGTGAAGTGAGGAAAATTATTTCTATGGCAGCAACTGTTGCACTCCAAGCAACTGCTAAATGTCTGGTCCAGTGGCTAGAGGATTATGTGACGTGGAAGATGTCACCTAAGGCCAGCTACATTTCTAGAAGTGATAATGCTGTTTACTTGGTAGTTTCGGTAGGAACAGGTGGAGCTCTGATGCAAGCGTGGACTGGCTGTCAGTGGCTTTTCATGGTAAAAGCAGATCAGTGCTGAATATCGTGAAAATCATCTTTAAGTAGCAAGAAATGGACTCCGGGCAGCAAGGTTTTTATTCACAGAAGAGCTCAAACGGCAGGTTTGCCACTGAAAGGTGCCAACACCTGTGGTAGTGAAAGACCCTTTTAGGTCCTGTTACACTTTGTAACCTCTCTTTGCCAAGTGGAGACTCTCTCTTGGGAGCGCCTGGTGTCAAAAAATCTTCTGTCTTTGAAAATGCTTCTCTGCCAGCAGAGCTAAGAAATTTCTTCTGCACTGCACTGAGACTCAGTTATGCTGGGAGAAAAACAGTTGATTCACATTGTCAGGTTTGCAGGAGGAGGGGAAAAGAGTGGGTTGGGCTTACAGGGAAAGTTGGCTTTTGTTTCTTAGACCGAGAAATAAAGGCCATTGGCCTCAATGGTGCAATCTAGACCCATCCACGTGCTTAAGCAAGCTACTGCTTGCTGCTCCTGGAGCCTCTCAAAGAAGGATGAAGACAGTAAAAGGCCCTGCCTCCATTAGATGAGCTTTCAGAGCAGACCTCTTTGCTGGTCTGAGCAGCATTGAGGGAGTACTTGTGTATGAATTCTGACAAGAAAGCTGGGCAGCTGTTAACGTTGCTCGTGCTTGATAATAAATGCCTCAGTTGGAGCTCTGTCAGCTGATCTTATCATCTGTAATCTCAGAGTACAGAATGACCCGAGGCTTGTGCTGCAAGAGGGACCACTGGGGTGGACAGGACAAACTCCAGCCCACAAGTGCCCCGAGCGTGGGGTGTGTGCTGCACGTCCAGGATGCTGACGGGGCTGCTGGGACTCCCTGGAGCAGTCAGCAAAAGCACCAACAATCTGAACCCTGCTATTGAATTTGCACCATTAACTTTTTAAAGTGCATATTATACTTTTCAGCTGACCTGGGTTTCTGCAGGATGCAGCTGGTCTTGCTTTTCCTAATGCCTCTGCAGCCCACCCAGGTCTTTCCCCTTCCTTTCTTCCTACTTCATTTACACCCCATTGCACCACCCGAATCACTCGATTGCAGCAATTAACCCAGGTGCAGGAGATAAACAAAATAAAACCAGCAGAGTGGAGAAGATTGGCACAAACAGGACCAGCATTAGCTTTGACCTAACAGCTCTGCTGGTTGATCAATGGCAGTTTTGTACACTTCCTCTGAAGTCAGGACACGGATGCATACTGGTGTGAGGTTCACGGGGTTTTCCAGCACAGAAGGAAACAACGTGGTATTGTACTTACTTAGCTGTGCCTACTCACAGCCCATTTGATAGTAGGGAGGTTATAAATCTTTGAGGAAGCCTAGCCCTGTAGGTTGTCCCCACAACCATACTGCTGATTTACGAACAGTGGGAATCCTCAGGCTAGAGCGTTTCGAATGCAGGTTATTGCATGGAGACAACAGATTGTACCGCAACGAGAACCGACTCCACAATTGTCCACTCCAATTTACAATAATCTCCCTTTCTGCCTCCTCTGACTGAGGAATGTCAAGTGGTTCCTCCTGCTGAGCTAGCTAATATCCAGTTTCTTTTTATATTTAGAATGACTTCTTGAGGGAGGAGGGGACGGAGTGCTCTAGCCCTTCAGAGTGTGTTAACATAAGGCAATATAGATGGAACATAATTACTTCCGTAAAGCATTAGTTTATGAGATAAGCACTAAGATGATAGCAAGCACGTTGCTGTGGGTCAGATGTTAAGACTATGGATATTATGGTACATTTGCAGCTTTTGCAGCAGTGATGTTCTGTGTAAATGAGGGCAAAAGAAGGGACAGGCCCACTGAAAAATGAAAGTATTGAAGGAAAAGATTGATGCGGAACTGCTAAATTTTCAGCCGTGATAAGCTGATAGCTCCTGTGTACCTGTTGGGGTCAGGGTGACTGACACCTTGGCGGGACCTGGCCCTAGCGCTTCTGTTCGTTAGGCATGTGATGGGCAACAGCAGATACTTCATAACTGGACAGTGCAATCAGAAATGGGATTTGAGTGTTTCTTTGGTTCACCCTGATTAAAAACCAGAGGACATATGCACAGCCATTTGTTTCCCCTCCCCAAAAGAGGATTAAAATAATTACTTCAGGTTTTACTAGTGTCCAAATGGGAGTCCTTCTGGACTAGCCTGAAGGATCAGATGTGCTTGGTGTTTATAGCCCTTTCTGGGGGACTTGGCAGAGCTGCTATAATCCTGAGGAGCCCTTCAGCTTTGGAGACAAACGTGTTCAGACGTAGTCAGAAGGAGTAATGCATGTCTTCAAGGTGATGCATTAAAAGCAAAGGACAGGATTGACTCTTCTTGCCTGTTAATCAGACAGCATGCGACCCCTAAGTCCCTGTTTGAATTTTTGCCTATTTGCTCAGTCTCCCTTTGCACTAAGTTGTAAACTCCCTCAAAATTTCCTCCACGCGCTGAATGGGGAGTACCGCACAGCCTTGAGTGCTCTGGCTTTTTATTTACTGTTACTGGTTCATCTTGCAGGCTTGTTCCTGTTCTGTAACAGGTAGGTTGTGAGCTGTCTCTGTGCCTGAGGATGATGTTGCATCAGAATTAGATTGGATTAGGACATCTCACTAGCCTACTAGTGCAGGTAACCAGCAGGACTGACCATAATTTTCCTACTCAAGGCGTACGATTATTAAATCCTGGAAAAGAAAGAACTCCGTTTCTTGATCTCTGCATGTGTACAGCAGTGTAAGTAATGCTGTGAATTGTCATAGCAACTACAAAATAGTAGTGTTGTGGGGAAAATAAGCAACGCTGTAATGGGATAAGGAAAAAACACATAAAATGACTTAACTCCAGAGTCCCCAGAGTGCTTTCTGGCAGCTCACAGCTTGGAGGGAAGGTCAAGGCTTTACCTCCTAACCGACGCCTCTTCTCTTCACTCCGAGTTTAAAACAAGGTCTTAAGAAGACTCTTTTGCCATAGCATGGCTTCTAGTTTGAATCTCACTTTTATTGCTCAAAATAAAGCCTGATCTGCTTATTTAGAGTGAAGCTTAGAAGTATGTTTTTCTGCTCAAGTTATAAAGAGATGTTTAAAATCCTGCCAAATTATGCACTGCCTCATTTCAATATTCCATGGCCCTCTAACTCTGCATGTTTGCTTGACTCATCTCTTCTTACGCTTAGAAAAATGTGCTGGTTTTGAGTACAGCTGAGGTTAGCCTGCTTACTTGTGTTGAACTGGTTTTGAGATTTAAGCATGCTTTTCTCAGAAGGATTTGTGCTGAGCATGCAAACTGTCCCTCAGACCACTCCTGAGCCAGTAGTGGAATCTGGCATCGGTGGGGTTACCTTTGTGTGTGTGGTTCCCCCCCCGCCCCCGCCCCGAAGTGTCTCAGTGTTTTTACTTGGCTGCCAAAGGGAACACTCTATTTGTTATTCCAGGACATGGCACAGTTTGCACTCCAAGCTGTGTCTGTCTCTGGATTTGTGTATGGGCTGAACCCAGGCTTCTTTGATGCCTGGTCTTTCTGGGTTGTCCTCTGAGGACAGAAATATCTCACACTTTCATGTGCCAACCATTTAACTGCAGAGTGTAGTACTCTGTGGGTCCTACTGTTTTTTCTGATGGATGGGCACATGTGAAGAGATGGAAGGGAAAACATTTGACTCTGACTTGGCCCAGCTCTCTTCGTCTAATATAGAAACTCCCATTTGATTAAATGAGTGCTAAATCGTGTGCGTTTTAAAACATTCCTGAAGCATCTATGCTGCCATTGCAAACTACGTGCGTTTCTTCTGTCTCAGCAGATGAGATTGGGCTGTGTTGGCCCATCTAACAGGGAATGGAGAAAGCACCAGCGGGGCTTGTGAGAGCAAGGGGGTGTGGAGCTGGGCTGCAGCAGGGATCTGTGTGCTGAAGCAGGGCTCCTGCAGGCACAAGGAGCCCAGCACGTATTCACCACGGCACAAATCAAGCCAACAGTCACGGAGCAGACGAGAGGAGACCGAGACACGGGTCTAGCGACAAGGAAGTGTGTGGAGGGGCCAGTCCTCAGGGTCTCCTCTAGATACTTGGGGCTTGACAGGTCAGCCATTGTGCTAAGCCCTCGGCAAACATGGGGGAGGGAAACCCTGCCCTGCAGCCTCTGTAAAATAAAGAAACAAGAGACAAAGGTTGGGAGGGGAAAGTGAGGCCCCGAGAGGAAAAGGGGCTTGCACAAATGCTGCTGCTTTTCTTTTTTTCTTCTCTCTTTCTAAAAAACACCAGACTTAAAATGACTTGCTGGTTTACTCAGGTCAGCAGAGTTACCTGTTCTCCCACTACAACCTGCTCAGGTATTGCATGGTGATTGCTGGGCTAAATATATTACAGGAGTAGCCCTCTTTTCTTTTTTCTTTTATCTTGTTATAGACAAAACTTTTTTGGGGGTGGAGAGGTACGGACAGAAACAGAGATCAGTGTGGCATTATGACACAACTGAATTGACTGAAAGGTTGTCTGAACTGATTCCTGTTTTACAAGCCTTCAGCCTGCAGTCTGGAGCAGCACAGACTCACGGTTCTGCACTTCTCTTACACATGCTTGCTCTAGCCATGATATTCTACAGTTCGAAGTGTTTGTGGAAAATAAAGGATAAACCTCAATAGGCTTTGGTTGTGACAGGGGAAGAAAACGTACAGCCTGCTGGCATTGTTTATGTGAACAGCTCTATGCTTCTGTCATCTCCAATTTCAGTCTTTGGTACTATGACAGAAAGCAAATCGGGGATAAAAAAATTTTTGTGTCATAAATGTAATGGGAAACCGCAAGGAAGGCGAGGAAGCCTGCTTCACTAAGCAGCAGTGGCAACACTGCACCTCAGCAGGTCTCAAGCACCTGCCCTAGCTACACTCACAAGGCTGACTGGAAAAATGGCTGTTTTCTTACAGGAGGGCATTGCGAAGCAATTAAGGTGGGGGAGACGTTATTCTAGGCTGAACTTTGCTGCAGCCAGCTGCAAGGGCCATCCTTCTGTCTGTCAGGCTGCAGGTCCTGCCCTTCCCTCTGTGTCAGAACAGCAGCCTCCTCTCCTTTGCAAGCAGTATTCCTTCCTCCTGGCCAGGGAAGCATATAAGGATGGGGAAGGAGAGCTCTGGTAACTTATATGCCATCACTGTGTAGCACTGCTGCAGCAGATACTGCAGTGAGCTCTTCGCTGAGAGATGGATAGCTAGAAATAGGCCAGAGCTGAGAAGACCCTACCTACTCAAGCTCCAAGCAGCATTTGCCTATACCATGGTTTACCGGGTGTGGTAATGAAGTTTATTTCAGCATTAACCATCCTATGTGCGTAATTTTTTTTTTTCTTCTTCCTTAGAAAAGGAAAGAGCAATTGCCCGTCCAGCTGCCTACAGTTGCATGCATAAAGGGCAAATGCTGTGTCTGGGTGCTGCTCGACCTCTGCTAGGATCAGGAGGCTTTAAGCTCAAAGTTAACATGGTCCATTCAGTTTCTTGAAAACTGTAGCCTCTTCTTTCACCATTTTCTAGCACAGGTGCTGTTGGGATATTTTCAGTGACAATGCTTTTTCCCAAAGGAGACAACATATGAGTAATGCACAAGATCTTTCCCTACCTGCTCACTAAGGACGAAGGGAGGCACAGGAGGGAGTTGCAGCTTTGAGTCTTAATTGTGATCATTTTGATTCTGTCTCTGTTTTCCTGCTTTAACATAAGCAAGATGACATGCTAATGCTCACCAGGGGTAGAAAGAGGGGCAAAGATGAATCTGTGAATGTTTGGGAGATGCATGAGAGAGAACATGCTAGGAATGCTCAGGAGGAAGCTAATAATTGTGGCGTTTGGATGGAATTTGAAGAATATGGCCTGGGGCCACACGCTGAATGAGTGGATAAAAAGAAATATTCAACAACAGCCCAATTGCGGAATGAGGCTGGGGCCCCGTGGGAAGAAAATAGGATATGATAACAACACAAGAAACTGCATCGTAGTGCAGCCACGTAAACTAAGAGAAGAGGGGATTAAAAGTTGCACTGACATCTTCTTACAGTTTGCTTTTGCAACCTTAATTTTCTTTAACTGAGCTTTGGGGATGTAATATAAAATGCGTAGGGATGTAATATAAAGTACGTAGCTCTCCTTTGGTTGTTTCTGTCATAAGCAGAAGGGGAGATGCTAAAGATTTTGTCTTAGGTCAATATTTAACCACTGAATTAATGTAAGTTCTATTTGTGACATGAGATTAAATTTTAAAGCTTTTTGATTGTTTAAAGCTCCTTGGTGGCAGTGGCAAATGTCTTGTAGCTGATTAAAACCTGGTAAAAATGGTAGCAGTGCCAAGACTCAGCTTTGAACGCATCTGGACCAGGGATGTTAGGGCAAATTAGGAAGTTACTGGCCAAGATCCTACAGTTCAAGTAAATGGTAAACATTCATAAAAGAGGAGGAAACGCAGCAGGAAAACATAAATGCAAAACCGTCTATGTATATCTCCCATTCAGTGTCTGGAACAGAATGCACATCTGTATGTAAATGCTGGGGTTTGAGTACTTAGGAAGTGCCATACGTCCAGCATTTCTTAATCAACCCTACAGCAAATGTAATGGGTATGCTTTCTTGTGAGCGCTACAACTGTCCTTAGAAAATGTCAAGCACATGTGGACGTGCTGACTTTTCTTTTGGCTGGCTGCTGAAGCTTACTGACCCTAGGAAAATATAGCTGAGAGCCTTCTGAGTGTCTTGTCTCTATCCTGACAGAAAGCTTACTAAAGCAGTAGCATAACATGCTCCTGTGAGCTTTAGACCACACCTCTGTTAAAATCACAGGGCCTCGAGGATGGTGGACATGCCTCATAAACTGATTTGAAATATGGAAATCCAAGCCACCTAAGTTGTGCGCAGTGTGACTCTGTACTGCAGAAGTTGCCAGTGTGACCGCCCTGACTTGCGGTGCATGTGAGACAACTGCCTTGCACACACACTTACTATGCCTAGCATGTCCAACTGGCTGCACGTGACGCACGCAATTTCTCTCTATGTGTGTAGCAGTTGTTCTTCCAGATGTCTAAAAGGCAGCCGTTTACCTCAAGCTCAAAAAAAGCTATGTGCTGTGTAGCATTCCTATACCGTACACAGGGTGCGACTGTAGTGAAAAACTGTTATTACAGACTTGGCTGTGACTTACTGATGTGCCCACCTCTTTGTGGGATGGAGTCTGTCTTCCATGTGACAGGGCAAGATAGGCAGTCATCCCTGTTCCCAGCCAAATAAGGTGGTGTCCCCTAAAATATATCTGCCTGAAGTACCAAAGTTCTTTCTCATAAACCCCACGCATTATTAGCTCTTTGCTTCACCGTCTTCAAGTAAGGCGGTCTGTTATGAGACATTTTTGTCGTGTGGATTTTAAAATACTTCTAATTTAGCATAATTTATGGTACACAGCCAGGATAACACCATACAATCATGTAACAGTAGCCTCCATAACTTACTTGAGAACCAACTCAGCTGTACCTTGCGAAACAAGATAGCCTAGGACAAAAGGAAAGCATGCTCCTATTTCATAACTACTGGCACTGATGACAACTCAACTCTGTGCTGGGGAGGAACACACAAGGCTGTGAACAGCAAACATTAAGATAATTTTTTTTTAATGGATTTGCCAGCACTGGCAGCCCCAACCATTTAAAAATCAGGAAATTAAACCTTTAAGACCGTGTATACTTAGGTAAGAATTTAATACTTTATATTTTCCTGATGGTTTAGGAGCATTTTTAAATCACATTTTTTCTGAGGTGTTTTTTTTTTTTATTATTGTTATTTATTTATTAAAAGGAATGCTGAGATTCTCAGGTGATAACCTGAATCCTGTTGCTGGGGCAATAAAGAAAAGCACAAACTGTCGAGACAACTTGGTACACTGACTGAGGCGTAGAATACAGTAAACAAAACTTAACTCGAGCTCTACAGATGCAGCAGTTGATGAACTGGTGTATATTCAGACGTGTTTACAAAGGACTGGATTAGCCTAGCTATAAATGCCGTGCTGTGCACAGCTAATAGAGTGATTATAGTTAGGAGAGCCAAGTAGCATCAATGTCAGGTTGGAGTCCCTTACCAGCACCACTATCTCGTTTGGGAATGGAACTGTAGATGTTTTCGTCATGTGGTGAGGAGATGTGTATTATTGTACGGATTTGCTGTTCAGTGCTGGCAATGCTATAGGAAATGCTAAAGAGCCCTGTCTCTATTAAAATTAAACTGAGTTAGGCCAAACAGTTGAAGCACAAGCATTTTCCAACTATACTCAATTCTTTTTGTGTTAATGTAGCTTAAGTAAGAGCAGCCATGATTCAGACACTCAGTAGGAATGACAGATTCTGAGATAAGTCTCTCAAGAGTCACAAAACTACTTCTGTGGCTTTTTTTTTTTCCCTTTTAAACAACGCAATTTAGATAACCATTACTTTTTTAACGTCCCTTAACTGAGGCACCACGCCCAGTGGGAGGCACAGTTAGTGCAACTACAAGTCAAGCCCTGTCCTGGATTAGCTAGGGACCTAACCAAGCCTTCCTCAAAGTTGCTGGAGGCTGTGCTTGGTCTGTGACCTTGGACACAGCCCCCAGACAGTCTCTGCTGTGCCCTTGGTGATATTTTTCCTTATTCCTCTCAGCTCACCCTTCTCTCCTGAGCCAAGGAGCAAGGAAAAGGAAGCTGCCTGGCTGGAAAGCAAGTGGAGTTGGCAGTGGTATCTGGCTGGGACTGAAAATGAGTTGAGGCAGGAGGCTGGGCTAGGGGAAACCCAACGCGGAGGTGACAAGGAGAGCTGCTCTAGTTCTGAGGCTGGAAGGATGTTTTAGAGTCTGACAGGTTTTACCTGGCAAAGAGCTGGGAGTTTGGAAAGACAATACTGAGCAAAAGAAACAGGAGGCGTTGAGGCTGGTACCACTGATGCCAGAGGAGAAGACCCACGGGTGAGAAGCCGGTGGAGGCTCTGCTCACAACCTGCTGGGGCAGCAGCTTGGATATGGTCAGGTTTGACCAGCTCAGAGCTTGAACATGCAGGTGAGGAGCAGCAGGTAGCAAATACTGCCTGAGGTTGCGTTTTTCCCCCCACCCCTCTTTTTTTTTTTTTTTCCCTTCCCCTAATGTACTATTATTTATTGAACTGGAACAAGCCACATGCAGCTTGGAACCGGGAACAAGAGCTGCCCCAAACTGTCTTGGTTGTGCCCAGGGTTTCGTACTGCTGGACCTGGAGGCAGCAAACAGCAAAAAACTGAGGGATAATGTCACGAAAGACGCTCACAGTTAGGTTCCCAGCTTTGTAGTGCAGCAATAATAATGCTTTCTTAATATGGGGGCTTGGTATCTTAGTAATATTTCTGGAGAAATGAGTATGGCTCCTTGCAGGCACTTTGATCCAATGCCATCATCGGAGTCTGGTTATTGCAAATAAACTTTTAAAGCTTTGTCTTGTGCTGAAAGCATGAGGAGTTAATTACAGGGAAAAAAGTATGTGCAAATTTTGGTCTCCAAGAGTGGGAAAAGTATTTTTTGCAAGCAGGAAAGGGCCTAGTGTCTGAGTAGGAATAATATTAATATTGGCCTAAACGCTGCTGAGGTGATCCGCTGACTTTGCGGGGCTGAATCCCGCCCTTCTCAAAGCACCCCTGTGGCCGCCTGACCCCCGCCACTGCCCCTGGGCAGACCGCGG
>JAVKLA010000001.1:12560403-12595536 GCA_034782735.1 Sagittarius serpentarius
TGGTGAGCAATTGCACTGTGCATCACTTGTCTTGTGTATTCCAATCCTTTTATTATTATTGTCATTTTTCTTGTTACGTAGTGTCATTGTTAGTTTCTTCCTTTCTGTTCTATTAAACTGTTCCTATCTCAAGCCACAAGCTTTACTTTATTTTTTCCGATTCTCTCCCCCATCCCACTGGGTTGGGGGGAGTGAGTGAGCGGCTGTGTGGTGCTGAGTTGCTGGCTGGGGTTAAACCACGACAATTAATTTGATTAAAAAAAAAAGAAACAAAACCAAGAAAACCCCAAACCCAAAAACCAAGCCTCTTACTAAATTGGATGCATCCTGCTTTGTGCTGAAAAGTTAAAAGAAAGCAGAACAAAATGTCGGTGGAAAGTAACCCCAAAATACAGTGATTTTGTAGGGAGCCACAAGCCATCATCAGGTGAAATTTGGTGGCAACCTTAGGTTCTGCAGACATCCTTGATGCATTGTGTATTCACTTTTTCTGACCCTGAAGGCCAGGCAGCCGGTGCTGCCTGTGGAGGGAAAGAGGTTCTTCCAGAGGGTATCTGGGGAGAGGACCCTCAGAGTTTTCTCTGAGCTCTAGAAGAGCCTGTCTTACTCTGCTGGCCGTCAGGATCCAATCTGAAGTGCTGAAGGCTAAGACGGATGAGCAGTTTCCAAAATCCCTCCCCCATAATAGCCCATCTCTTTGTGTTTAGGCTCTAGGGACGTTATATCTAGTATGTGAGGACTCAGTTTCCATCTGGAGTGTGCCAGAATGAGGTAGGTTCAGCTGACGTGATTGCATGAATGAGGCAAACCCAACAACTTATGCCCAGCTAATTCGTTAGTTACAGCAAGATCTCAAGGGTTAATAATGTCCCACCTAGAGCTGAAGGAACAACACGAGCCAAGCGCCTGGCTGTCCGTCCCTTCCACGTTGCACGTGCGTCACTTCTGCATGGAAATGAGTGTGAAACTTTTTTTTTTTTTTCCTCCTCCCGGTTCAACTTCTCATGCTATAAATAAACAGCACAGTGTGAGAGAAAAATGAATAACAAGGGGCTGTAGTTTTTTAGGTGCCTGCGGCAGGATGTTTTCTTGATTATCCTGTTTCTTGTAAACACCACGATGGCTTTTGTAGCCCAGATGTAGAGGCAGCCTGGGTTCATTGTTCGAACACCTGCTGTCCTTTCAAATGGACCCAACGCAGCCCATTGATAAAATTCAGACTCAGAAACCTGCAGCACCAGACTGACTGTAGATAGTGCAAAAAAAAAAAAAAAATATCCTTGAGGATCTGACATCCGCCCTGTTTTTTTTCTTTTTCTCCATTATATTTGATTGGGAGGGGAAGGGAAGCTTAAGATTTTTTTTTTTTTCCTTGCTCAGGTTCTCACAATAGCAATAAAAACAATACTCCCTGGCTTTGAGGTTGTAAACAGTGAGAAATAACAGCAATCATTCACTGTGCAAGGATGCAGCCAAATTTATGAATGAAACTGGTGGCTGAAATTTAGTTTCCAGGCCTGTCTCTGCTTTTGGTATGATGAAATGAAATAAAGAGACCAGAGCAGAAACAGCTCGTAACTATTGTGGGGTGGTAGCCGGGAGCGAGCGCAGGGAAAGATTTTGTCTGAGTTGGAGAAGGGTAGCACAGGGCGTTTCTGCTTCCTGCATCAAGATCAAAACATGAAACAGGTGAATTTGCTCAGTTAAACAGAGGCTTTGCAGCATTTTGTTTATCTGACACTAGCGTACAGTAGTATAACACCTTTGAAACTGCGGTTACAGCTCTTCCCAGGTCGGCCACGTAGGGTAAATGAAGTCAGGGAGACCTTTGCTGGGACAGGACTGCTTCATAAGGTGCACAATAACACCATCAGCCCTTGGAAGAAGGGAGTAAAGGTTAGACCAAAGGCACCAAGTACACTCATTTCTGCAGGTACAGGTCAGTTATGCATCTTCTACACACCTGAGTGTTTCTTTGGTTGGGACTTGAGGGCTAAAACCTGCTTTTTGGAGAGGTCTCTTTGGGGAGAGGAGATGCTCCCAAGCTCTGGAGTGAGAGGTCAGAGAGTTGAGGTGGTCAGTCAGGTCAACGTGGGTTTAGCGGCCTCTTCTCAGATAGGAGACTTGTTTTCCACGGTGCTGTTCAAAGCAGGAGAGATTTTCCTTGTGTTGAGGTCTCTTGCACACTTACCTGCTCCTCATGCGTCCCCCACCTGTGCCTTTGGCTGCACGAGCAGAGGAGACGTGCTGCGATTTATTTACTGCTGCTTTGGTCAGGGGATTGGACCAGATGGCCTCCAAAGGTCCCTTCCAGCCGAAGTTACTGTATATTTGTCTTGCCGAAAGAGTCGGATGCCAACAGTGAGTCCTTTACAAAGGCACTTAATGGGTCAAAGGCTTTCTCCCCCTGCCTCTGAAAATGAGATCTGGGACTATAAAGGAGGCGGTCCAGCTCCAAAATAATCATTTTGTCTGAGACAGGTGAAATCAGGTGGCCAGACCCGCGTGCCTTGGCTTCATCCTGCTTGAACGGATGTGGCCAGCCCCTTGGCAGCCTCAGATGTGGTGCAGAGTGGAGGGCAGGGTTTGAAGGACCCCTTGCTCGGAGCATCCTACATGTCCTCCTGCCCTCCCTAGGGGTGTCCTAGGAGAGAGGACACTGCTCTGCCAGTGGGGTGAAGCTGTGGAGGGACCCATAGGCTGTTGGGGAGGGGAGGAATTTGGCTCTTAAATCCAATTATATTTGCAGACTGAACTCTTTCTGTACTCGTTTCAGGATGTGGCTCTGTCAACGCGAAGTCCTGCGTGTGCAGCCTTTCCTTTTTACCCGGTGTTTTGGTTGAACTTTCTTTTTAATGGCCGTGTTTAAGAGCAAGATAGGAAGGAGTTGAAACAGCCTTGGTGTCCTCAGCTTTCTTATGCATGTGCTTTCTGAGAAGAATGCCTGTTTGCTGATATCATCTCACATGGCTGAATGTCAGAGCTTTGCTACGTTTACTAAAAAAGCTGCACTAACCACATGAAATGCTTACATGAATTTTTCTAGCTTGCACAGGGAGGTGTCCTTGATGACCTTTCACAGTAATTACAGTAAATAGGAGATGTTTGTCCCAGGCAAACTTCTCTCTAGGTCTTCAGCGTTGTGCACTTAGTTGTTTTGGATTTCCCCTTCCACATTATTCTGCAAAACAGCATTGTGGCCACTGATGTCTTAGCTTTCTGCTAAAATCTATCGGTTGCTCTCGGGAGGCAGTGAAAGCTGCTAGTTATTTTCACAAAGAAGCCAAATATGGTTTTAAGGAAGTGTTTGTATTTCCTATTTATGTTTTGCTTTTAGATCCTGCCTTCCAGAAACACTTTTTGCCCAAGAAAAATGGAGATGAGCAGACCAGTATTTCTTTTAAAACAGGCAGGAGATGAAGGATGAACATCCGTGAGTGGCAAGTTTCCTTTGAAGCAATTCTGAGCAAAACTGAAGCCTTTTTGAAGTGGTTTACTGCAGTCACAGTTTGTCTTGCTTCCTGCTCACGCTTTCAGCTGTTCATTTC
Source organism: Sagittarius serpentarius (assembly GCA_034782735.1). NCBI lineage: Eukaryota > Metazoa > Chordata > Aves > Accipitriformes > Sagittariidae > Sagittarius > Sagittarius serpentarius. The sequence continues at coordinate 12,563,952 of JAVKLA010000001.1, forward strand.
TTGGGCACACCTCCTGGCATGTTGTATGTGGGTACAGGTGGTGGGGGAAGTTGGAAGGCCATCAAAAGGCAAGAGGGCTTTAAAACCTTATTTTTTTCTTTTTCTATTTAGAATGCTGCTAACGAGACATTGTATTTTATTCCTTCCTACCATCAAGGCATAGTATCTCCCCCAGCATCAGCACCGATGGAGGCAGGGAGGGTATGAAAGAAATGGGAATAGGAGATTTCATGTTAGATGAGTCTCCAGTTAGGGATCCAGCCTGTGGGCAGTGTAAAAAAAGCTTTCCCTGCCAGTTGGTAGCTGGTGGTCGCTTTCAGCGTGAGCCCTGGGTGCTGAGCTGGGATTTGGGGTGTCTTCCTTCTCAAGCTGGTGTGATTCACAGTGTTGGGATATAGCTCTCGCGCAGCTACGGGATCGACGGAGCCAAAGCAGAGGGAAATGTGTGCTGGAGAGCTTGTCTAAGTGCCTGAGGGCAAGATGCGAGGGCAGAGCTGCTCCTTCCCCATGCCCATGCTTGCAGGGACATTTCTCTTGACAGCCAGGTCCTTCCTTCCTGCCACCCTCTGCGATACCTGGACTGTTTGCTGCCCCATGGTTGTGCTGGCAGAGCTGTCTGCAGGACCTCAGGAGGCACCGGGTGAGGATGAAGGAAGATTAAGATGACTTTGAAGCCACAGGCTAGGGTGCTGACAGATGGTAAGGATGTAGTGAGTGATGAAGGCTGAAGACATCGCTGCCCCACCAGCTGTCCAGCCGCCTCTGCGAGAGTGGAAAGCACCTCTTGACCCCCTCCTGGCCTAACTTCTTTAATAAATATGTTGTCAGAGCAGGACTTCACCAGCTTGGTGAAAAGCTGTGACTTGCAGCAAGGCTGTCGCAAGTGGTGCAGATTAACTCATTGCCTTTGGTGCCGGCCATACTCGCATCGGTTTACGTCAGCGGAGCGGCTGAACACCTGAATTTTGCTTGGCGGCTGTTTGGGAACAAGGTGCTGTTCTCTTTTCTTGATCAGCGTGAGCGTTAAGGTATCTCTTAATTACGTTAATGTAGTCTGATGCTGGGCTCTTGCAGAGACCTCCTCCAGCTGTTGAAGGTGGTGATGGAGACCCTCACTGGCGTGAGCGATGAAGCAGTGTGTGTGGGATCTGGGCACATCTGAGCCGTGCGAAACACACTGGATGGTGAAGATCCGTCAGCTCTTTGATGTCCTCATGTGTGTGCAGAGTCATGTCAGTGGTGATGGTCTCGTGCTGGCCTTACATCTCCTTGCGTGGCTGCAGCTGGGAAACGTACCTCCTGGCGAGGCTCCTTGTCCAGGTCTTCGCCCTCCCACAGTAGAGTACCTTGGTCCTGGGCACGTGTGGTGTGTGGACAGGCTGTGGACCATCTCTTTCCTGCACTGGTGGGGAGGAGGTCCCATAATAAGAGGAAAGGGGGCCACAGGAAATGGCAGATGCATAAATTTTGGGTGTTGCATCACAGAGAAGGGAGACCAGGCTGAGGTGGTCCTGTCTCCTTCTTGATGTGTGAAATGTGGCAGGTTTTTATCAGTAGCATGAGTTTCTGGCTCTTTTGATCTATGACTTGGTTAGATGTGGTTCCCTCACTGAATTGCTTGTCTCACGAGCAAAGTCCTGGGTTTAATTAAAGCCTTAGTTTAGTCTTGGACAGTTTAAAACGTACTGTTAAAGAGCAGCCTTGATGGTAGTTTTCCCATTGGCTTGTGTTGTTGTATGCTGTTCCCATGCAGATGGTAGCTCTGGGCTCCGGTGTTGGTGCGAGGTGCTCTCCCATCCCAGCACGAAAGGACCGCTTTGTGTCCTGAAGGGCTCATGCGTTAAGCAAATGGGCTTTGGCTCCAAATCCGGAGGTTAGTGAAGAGCGTTAAGAGCACCTAAGAGGTGCAGCTTGTATCGCTAAAAATGCCTGGAAAACTTGATAGCAGCCTTTCCCTTTTACTAGCGCCTGGCCTGAGGAAGAGCAGGATTTAAGCACATACTTAAATTTCAGCACGTGCGTAATGTTGTCCTGAATGGACACCCTCTGGAGCTTTTGCTGAAGTGCTTTTCTGAACCAAGGCCAGCAGGCTGTGAAAGTTGTCCCTTGCTGTTTCTACCCCACTGTGTATATGCTCATTGTGGCTTGCTGGCTATTAACCGCAAGAGAAAATAACTTTATTTAGTCGCAGCTAGCTAAGTAACCGAGAGTAGGCAGGTTAGGAGAGTCACACATGAGCTGGGAGCGAGACATCTGACCTTGTCTCTTTTCTGTCTTGTTTCTATGATCCTAATTCTGCTCTAAATTAATTCTTTTGTTTAGCTGCTCGGTTTTTGTGTTTTTTTCCTCTTTGTTTTCGCGTGAATGCTTGTCTCTATATTTAGGTCTGCCGGGGCGGGATGTTATGAATAATTGTTGATTGATATTATTAAACACTAACACGCTTGGCTGTGTTGCACTAATGATGGGGCTTTGGGGATATGCAAATCAATTAATTGCAGTAATTGCTGTAATAGCTGTTTTGGAGGATGCTGTTGAAGAGCCCTTGGGAGGGCGGACAAAGAGGGAGAATTTGGACACGTGGAGGAGAAGGGGTGCTGGAAAGTCACTGGAGATGGCTCATTCAAGCTGCTCATTTGCAAAGTTGGGTTTGTTTTGCTTTCCAAAACCCCCTCACACCAAATCCTCTTGCTTTGTTTCAGAGTTACCCCGGTGTGGCTACTCGTGGACTTTTCCCAGGGCCCTTTCTGCTAAGGTGGAGCCGAAGAAGCTCACAGATGAGACAAGCCTTTTCCAGGTAACCTCTTGGCTTAGGAATCTGGGAGACCGCCTTAGAAAATACATGAAGGAAAAAAATATTTCCAATACTAGACCTCTGTGTCGCCGCAAAGTGAATGGTTTTGGTTTGCCAGCTGATTCTCATTCATGACAAAGTTTTTTTTCCCCTTGTGTGGCAACATCATGGGGGTCTCACAGTGGGCACAGAAGGGATGTGGGATGCCTCAGGAACCATTGTGGGGAGGCTGTGAAGGGAATGGGATTTTGGGTATTGTGAGGATGGGAAGGAAAATGTCTCTTCTGGCTTCTTCCCCATCCTATATGTGCTCACCCTGCCTTTGTGTATTATTGTATATTCTTTTGTCTGTGTTCCTATATGCAACGTGCCTTAGTCTCCAGGCTCTGGGGCGAGTGTTCAATCTGGTGCACAGATGGTGCTCCCAGAAATCCCGTTATTTGCTAATGGGATTTTGTGCAAAGCGTTTCCACTGTTCTTTTCAACACTCTGCGTGTTTGTGTAAATACGCCCAGACCTTCATCTTGCTGAGACACCCTCTCCCATGCAGCTGAGAACACGGCTTTATTTTTTTATTTATCTGGATTTTTTTAATCCCCAGGAAGGATGTCAGACCAGCTTCTGTGGGAGGCAGCGGCTGCAGGAACCAGGCAGCGCTGAGGTCTGTACCTGCGCGTTGCACAGTGAAGGAGGGTTGGTCCCCGCCGGCTCTGCCACATGTCACAACCCTGCCAGGTGGCCTGGCCAGATTGCTTGGGGCAGTCCACTCATGCCCTTGTTACCTTGCTGGTGGTCCCATCCTTACATTTTGCACTGATGTATGGCTGAGATATGCTTATGTATTCAGCGGCTTCCCACACTCCTCGGTCCTGCAACATTTCTGTAATGCAGTGTTCCGCTATTATGCAGCTGCTCCGCTTTGTGCCCTCCATTCTTCAAGTAGTGCTTAAAATCATGATATAAATAGCAGAAGTGTAGAATATGTTGCTTTCATCATCAGAGGCCTTTCAGAATAGGTTAGACGTGTGCCTGATGGGGATAATACAGCGCTGACTCTTCCATGGGGCACAGAGCTGGACTAGGTGACCTCCCAAGGTCTTTTCCAACCCTTATTTTTTTCCGTTGCTGTGTGACATTTGCTGCCAGTGTTGAAATCGGTAAGTGGAGCTTTGTTTTGCGTCACGCTCACTGGAGGGAGGTCAGGGCTTGGCGGCCGTCGTGACTAACAGACAGTTACAGGGTGTGTGTCAGGAAGTTCCCTGTCCATCTGCGTACTCGTATACTCCTCATCCTGCAAAATGCTCTTCCCCTAAATGCTTCTCAGGCTCTTCTGTGGTGGGAAGGTGAGTCATACGAGGGCAGAGGTTCTCTTTTAGCTGGCCAAGGACTCCAGGTGGTTCCTCTGGAGCTGACCTTAACCAGAAAAATCTCTTCGTAACCCTGGTTCAGAAAGTAGGGGCAGCCCAAAGCAGGAAACCTGCCAAGGACTGTTCTCGTTACGGTACGGTGCCGCTGAGTTGGCTGATTCAGGATCAGGGGCTGGCGATGGCTTGCTGACCAGGCAAAGGAGAACCAGCTGTGGGATACTACATGCAGATGTAGGATTGACGCTTCCAGCCCCACCACACTTCTCTGAACATCCAGGACTGTATCGTGCTCTAAAGTGGAGTCCTGGTCTCAGAAAACCCTCATCTCCAGCTATGTGCTTGTGCCAGGGTCCAGCTCTGGGCTGGGGAGGTGTGTGAACAAAATAAAACTTGCAGTCACCTCCACAGCACCTGAGTCTGTCTCTGTGTTTTGTTTGGACATCAGTCGCACCTATTAAGCATCTGGCCAGCGTGGTGTCCATCCATCTGTAGTGTTTTTGTGACTGCTTTGTCCAAAATTTGGGAGCCACAGGGGATTCTGGAACACAGCCCTCTGTGTCTTATACCCCTCTTCCAGCAGCAGAGTTTGGGAAATAACATTTTTTAGGTCTGCAAAAGATGGCAGAGAACCTGAACAGACGCTGATCTTCAGGAATGCCCCACTGTCCTCTGTGGGGTGGGATCTCTATGGGAAAACAGCTCTTCAAAGGTGTTGGCTTTCTGTGCCCATCGTGAAATACCTCCCTGGCTTGTGTTTTTGTAGCCTTTCAATTTTACTGATTTTATCAACCTTCTGATTAGATCTGATTTGTTTGAATTATAGCCTGACGGCTTTCGGCTCTCGCAGACACAACACCGTGCTGCGCTGGGTTCACACCGGCTCGCGTATGGGGAGAAGTGAGGAGGGGAGAGCCTTTCTCCTCCTCTGATAATAGCTAGCAGATGTGATATCGTTACCAGGTCAAGGATCTGAAAGCATCAAGCAGCAGGAAAAAAGCTGTGCTTGGGTGGCACTTTAGAGCTGTAAAGGGGAGGATGTGGCAGAGGCTGAATCATCGCGTGCTCAGCAGCAGGTCTGAGCGCTGTTCTGCAAGGTTTCACAAGCTGTGGTATATTTAAGTAGGCCTGGTTTGGTGCTTTGGCCCCAGGACCTATTTCTGTAGGTCTGCGCTAAACCATTACCGATTTCTTCATAAAACTCAAGTCTGCCCATGGCTCCTTTATGTCTTGGGAACTGTGTGCAGTCAGTTTGTTAGTGTGTCTTGTTTTTCTGTAGGTGTGATGCCCCATTTTTTTCCCTTTTTAGAGGCTCGTGGACTGCTAGAAAGACTTTGCTGCTCTAACCAGGTTTCGTCCGAGGTTGGTGACCTGCTGCGAACCAGACCATGATGCACACAATATTAAAACCTGGCTCTTCTGTGTTATATTGAGATGGTTGTGGTTTTTTTTTTTTTTTCTTAAAGCCCTTGCAGGAGCTTTCCAGGGTAGTTCAAAAAATCTGGGGCAGGTCAGACTGCAGATTATTGCTGTGCCCTTGTGCCTTTGTTCTTTGATCTATTGGCTGAAAATCTGAAATAAGACACGATTGCACGATTTAGCTGTGGGTTTGGTGCCATTTCGGGTTCTGGGAGGAGGCTGAGTTCTGCCTGTAGGTGCACCTTTTCTGCTGGGCTTGGCAAGGTGCATCCCTGGGTCTTGCCCTTCTCATCCCCCCAATCTCCTCTGCCAGGTGATTTAAACTGTCGTAGCAGATCCTTGTAGGATCGCTATATTTAGAAAACAGGCTCTGCTTTAACTTTGGCTAGTGGTCTCAGTGAAGGCAATATGCTTTAAAAGCCATGTTGCAGTCCCAGGCTCTACACAGCCCTTGGAAAAATAGCTTCCCAGGTTCTGGCCGAATGTGGTCATCAGAGTAAGTGGTGGCTCCTAGCATGAGGCTGGAGAACTGCAGGAGTTTTAAGGAGAGAACTGAGTGTGCCAACAAAGAACAGAATACCTAAAAGTGCAGGGAAAAAGTCTCGAGGAGTTGCTCTGGGTAAGAGAGGACTGGGCCTTACTTGAAGGTAGGCGAGTTGCATCTTTGAGCTCTTCCATGGGGAGGAGGCATGGGAGTGGGCTGGAAGGGAGAATGTGGCAGCAAAGCAGCGTAGCAGCTTCATCTTAACATGGAGGTGTGTGCTGGGGAGGAGCAGCTCAATCTAGGCTGTCTTTTCATTACTGCAATGGGTGGCTGTTACGTGCTCTAGTGCTGGCTTTGTGGCAAAAAACTTGTCCCTTTCTCATTCCTTTACTTTTTTTTTCCCCCCCTCTGCTCAACTCACCTCCGGCAAGGTGTTCTCCAAGTTAACTTTAGGATAAGAGATGCAAAGTCTTTGTGTTCAACTTAATGATTGATTTCAGTACATGCTGTGTGAATGCAAAGCAAGGGTTTTAAGTGTAGCCAAGAAAATACCGTGGGGACACAAGTGTGTGTGTGTGTGTCCGGAGAGGCTATAAATAGCATATAGATATGCATTATATTACATTGTAGTTTGCTTTTCTCTTATGCTGATGCCACATTTTCTGGCAGTGTAGACGGCAAGCCCTTCTATGTGATATTTGCCAATATTGAGAGCACTTGTGAACTCTTATGCCACTGCTATTTGCTGTCCAATGGACATGGGAAGAAAACTGCAACGCTTCCAGTGCGCTTGCTCTCTCCCACCTCCCTCCTACATCTTCTTCCCCAGCTGATTTGACCAGGTCACTCCCCATCTTTGATACTTTCCTCTTATTTAAAGACCTCCTGTGGCTGCATTGTCTGGAAAAGCTCTGGTAGAGGCTTCAGAGCCGTACTTCCACCTAACTAGAGAACACGCTCTCATTAACAGCCCTCGAGGAGGGTGAATATCGCTGCTGCCTTCAAAGGAGAGACGGAGGTGCAGAGCAAACTCCTGGCCCTCAGTCGGATGGAGCTCTGCTGAAGACATCAGCAAGATCAAAACATCAGCTGGTGAGAACAGAAGTGATGCAGGTATTCCTCTATGATGCAGGAGCTGCGGTGGCTTTGTGGTTCCTGGAGACACGAGGTGAACTGGCTTTAACTAGCTTTGGTACCGATAAAAGTGCGGCAGCCACTTGGGCGAACGGCCCAGCTCCCTCACAGAGGGTTTCAGCGCACATGCTGAACTCTGCTGCCTCTGTCAGCAGTGCCTGCTAGTTGTCTTAAAGCTACCTTACGACTGCCTGTGCCATCTGCAGCTGCACCATCTGCAGAAGAGATGTACCCTCGGTTGCTGTCAAGTGAAACCGCGCTGAAGCTTGGGAGCCAAAACCCTCTTCCCAGCTGCTATCTGAACATCTTTGCCAGCCTCTCCGTCTCCTTCCTCAAAGTTGCACCTCGATGGATGAGCTCCAGATGGTTGAGTGGGAACCTTGCCAAGCGTGGAGGGCTATCAGCAGTGTTATGGATGACTGTAGGCTTCCTGCTGGGAAGTACGTAAAGATCTGTTGGCTTCTTATTTTAGTCCCCTAAAAGAGCATGCTCATAACTACTTTTGGCTTTCCTTTTAGCCTAATGAGTTCTCCCTTTTCCAAAAAGTCTGAGGCGAGTTAGTCCTAAACTATCCACAGCATCTATTTGTCTGATTTCCCCCTTCTCTGGAAGCATATCAGATGAGTGCGGCGGGGTTGGAGGTAGGTTGGACTTCGGCCATCCTTTGGCTCCTGCCATGAGCGCATAGACTTTTATCTTCTCAGTGTTACCATTAAGGGGGGGAGGAAATTAAACCACAAACAACCGCATTAAAATAATAATCAAAGCCTCATGAAAGCATACAAAACCCCAGTAAACTCTCTGTTCTTTGAAACTTGAATCTTATCTCCCCCTGTCAAGGTTAATTGTTGCTGGGTTCAAACCATGGACAAGCTTTCATTATGAGTGGAGATCTGAGCCATGGCTGGGCCAGGTTCATCTGCCGGGTGTTTTGTAGCAGGGTTGAATTTGGTCCCGTCCGTTAAGGAGGGAGTTTCATCTGTAACTGCGCATTTCATTATATTTGTGGATTTAAATCTGACCTTTAATGTTTCCTGAGTGTCTTCTCCCAGGTTTATAATCTGTGGAGCTATTTTAAAGGTGGTCACTTTATTTCTTTCCATATTATGTTGAAGATTTACAGTGTGGCAGTGTAGTCAGATCTGGAGAGCTTAGGAACAATTGAAAGAAGGTCCCCTAACGTAAGGGACCCTTCTAGTTTATGTGGTGGGGAGCAAATAGTCTGTCCTGGGAAGCAAGTCCTCCTCATTTCTCAGTTAATTAAGCTACCAAGAGCCAAAGACTGATTTGTTTTTTTGGGGGGTTTTGGGTTTTTTTTGGGTTTTTTGTTTTTTTTTTTTTTTTTACCGCTGCAGAGTCGCTGTTGTGGCCCAACTTGTGTTTTCAGGATCCCAGCTCTTCTAGTTGTGTTTTTAGCTCCTGCAGCTCATGTTCTTCTGAAGGGGTGCTTGGAGGAGATGGGCTAATAAAAGCATTAACGACGAAAAAATACTAAACTACATCACAGTATTAAAAATACATTATATGAAATGGGCATAATGAGTATTGGAAATATTTTTATACCCTCTTGAGCTAGGAAATATAAATATCCATATAGTAAACGACAGTTCCCCCCTGCCTCCCACAGAGTTGTATTTTCAACTGGCTAGGTTAATTTGGGAGACAGTATTTCACATGCAAATAAGTTGGAATTATGGTTCTGCTTGGGTAAATCACAGAAACTATTCAATACTTCAATTTACTCAACCTTAAAAGGGGGTTATCGGTGTTCTGTTCACCTCTGTGTTGTCTCCTGAGATCCTCGAGCACAAAAGGAGATATTAGAAGAAAAGAAAATGAACTTATTTTCTCGCTTTCAGCCATTTTTATGAGGTGGCTAAGAGAGTTGCTTATATCAGTGCTGGAATCTTTCCTGGTGTTTGTGTTAGAACTAGAAATGGGGAAAACAAGCTTGTTTTGGAAACAGGTTTGGGGTTTTTTGTTTGTTTGGTTTAGTTTTTCAGGAATTTTCACGACTTTTATCAGAACTTTCGAATTTTTTAATACCAAACAATATTCATTAATTCCTACCCGAACTCCTTCCCAGAATTGCATAGTAATTTTGTAAAGCATCTTTGAAAGCATTGATTTTACAGGACTGAGCCTTCAGTGGTTTCTAGGTTCTCCTGGTGCAAAGCAGTGGAGCCATGGAGCTACGGGACGTGTAGCTGCCCGATGTCGATGCCTCGAAGGAGCCTGTGCCCAGCAAAAGAGCCCAAAGTGCTGCAGGACTGGGCGCGCAGGATTCTTCCTTTGCTACAAAGGTGCTATTTTGGCATGAGGAACCTTCAAACATGGCTAACGGGATGCGGTCGGCTGTGACTTGACATGGTTGCTTAGGATTACATCTCCATTTTTTTCCCCCAGCCCACTTCTTTCCTGTGGCCTGTTTCCATTTCCTTGCTAATTCAAGCATGTCTAATGTTAGCATGAGGAATTTTTGTATGGTGCAGACAGGTCAGGGAGATGTGACTGAGATTATATTTTACAGGTGACATTCATATATACAGGTGGGGTATATACAGGACAACATCCATATATACAGGACAACAGAAAGGTTGTGGAGACGGGCCCTGTGAGAAATGCTCTTGTAGACAGTGGGGAAGTCTGGGAAGGTGAAATGCATAAGAATAATTTGCAGCAGTGGGTGAAATGAAGTTAGAATGCTTGCACATGGGTGCAGATAGGTGCAATCCATTGGGATTTGTATTACTTTCTGCTGTCAGAGAGTCGCGAGTACCCATTCCCTGGTTTTGGCCACCAGCCTCTGGTACCATGCACCATCACGTGTTGTCCTTGGCCAGCGCAGAAGTGCTGGTGATAAGCAGGTGTCCCTTGCTGGTGTGTCGAAAGAAGAGTCAGCTTGCCTTGCAAATGCTTTCCCCAAAGACAGCTTCAGTCATTGCATTTGTGGGGCTTAGCCCATTCCTCTTGCTGTGAATTACAGAAACCAGACCTCTTGTTTTCGTATGGACTATATCCACTAGCAACCAGCTGGTGCTGGTATTTGATATCAGCTGGGAACCGGGTCAGGAAGTTTTGATTATTTATTTATTTATTTATTTATTTTTAAATTTCCACCACCTTCTCAGGCTTGCTTCCCACATCCTGCTTGGTCTGTCTGGTTCATCCACTTACGGGTGCCCCAGCAGTATATCGTGGGTGTCTGTGAGCTCGCTTGGCGCAGGGACCTACGCAGTGCCAAGCTACAGGAACTTTCCTGCTGTGTCTTGCTTTGGGCAGTCTGAACTCAGCATCGTTTCTATGAAGCTGGAGAAAAAGGCTGCATAGCTCTGGAACAGTCTGTTGTTTTTTTTTTTCCTCTTTTTTTTTTTTCCCCAGTCTAATGCATTTCCGTGCCTGAAAATGGGTAGATGTACGATTTATTAAAAATGATGCTTAGAAAGCTAAGGGCTGTAGCTCTTAAATTTAATGTGTGTTTATTTTTATGAAAAAAAATCCCATGTTTCCTCCATTAATGGATAGCATTTACTTTAGCTACAGCAGAAATCTGATGTTCAGCTTCAAATTAAGTAAATCTCCATTTATGAAAACCCTAAGTGCCTCTGTTTCCAGATCTCTTCATGGTATATTTTGGCTCCGTGTCCAAGACTTAAAGCTCAGCAGCCTGAGCTCGGATCTAGCAGGAAGGGATCTAAACATCGGTCTGACTTTTAGGCTGTATTAAAGGCTGGTGCCATAGAGGGGTGTGAGAAGCCTTTCATGTGGCCAGAGGAGGACCCTCCAGGGACAGCCAGAGGCCAGCCTTGGTGGAGGAAAGTCTAGGAGCAAGGTGAACACAGGAATCCAGCCCGTTAGAGGCACGAGATAAGGTTTCACTTCTGGGGGTTGGTTCCTTTGCTCTAAAGCAAACAAAAACTTGGTTTTGACTTTGCTCATTTGTTTTTTCTTTTTCTGGAAATGTATTGCTTTATTAAGCAGTGCAGGAAGCCTCTGAAAACTTGGTTCTCAATAGGACACTCAAGCAATTTCTTCTCTTTTTAAAAGATTTCTGTGTGCTGGATCCAGTCAGCTGAGGACGGACCACTGACAAACCTCTTACAGGTTTAGCAATTGAGGCATTTAGTGTCACCAACAATGTCATCCTGCAATGTCTTATGCGTGGTGGCCATCGCTTTACCCAGCACCAGTGGTGTAAGAAAGCTGTTTCACATGTACGTTTGCTGGATCAGAACTCCAGTACTTGCCATTTTGCAGAATGGAGTACGAGAGCGCTGCTCTCCCTGGTCTCCAGTTTATTAGCAGTCTCTGGGTAATGAATTTTAAAGGAGAGGTGGCACCTATCTCAGGGGCCAGTGCTGTTGTGCTTTCTAAGCTTTGTGTCCAGCTCCGTGTGACTGTCTGCCTTGCAGCAAGGATCATTAGCAGATAATCGTCCCCTTCTGAAATCAGGTGAAGCCTTTGGACTTGCCTTTGATTTGTCCAGTGTCAGATGAGTACGGTAGGGCATTCCCTCCGGTCCAGAGGTGATTAGTTCCCAAGGATCTCAAGATGAGATAGGTTAATAGCAACTGTGAAAAATCTGTCCTTTTTATTCAGCGCTTGATGCTGTATTAGGGTGGATAGAATAGAGGAAATAGAGACAGAAGAGAGGAAAGCAATTGCTCTCTACTTGCACAAGCAGATTTGGCTCTGTCATATCTTTTTGCAGTATTCTAGTGCTGGCATTATATTAACTAGAACTGGTAATAGTAAAACCAGATCATCAGCCAAAAGTCATCTCAGCAAGGGAAAAAAAAGCTCCAGAAGACACTGACGTCTCCCCACCCCTCCCAATGTTCAAAATGTTAAAAATCTTCTGTGTCCTGTGGACTTTGGAAAAAAACATTAGCAAATGAGCACTGCTGCTGTTAGACTGTGCAGGGACTTGCACCCAGATGCCACGGGTGATGGTCGTGAGGAGCTCTGCCCTCCGCTCTCCTGTGTGGAAGCCTCCCTGCAGCCCTCTTCCAGTCCGGGAGTAATGAGGCACATTCCTGCCTAAACGAATCACATTAAATACCACACCTTCTCCCCATCTTCTTTGCCAGGCAAAAACCACCCCGAAGTGATAAGCGTTAGCATAAGCAAAGCTAATTCACTAACTTGTCTCCAGTGTACCGTATAATTAATTTCATCAAATAAAATCTGTGTAATAAAGCTCTGGAAGTTAAGGGAAAGCTACAACTTAATTGTAGTTCAGCCAAGAATCAATTTCTCATTTTCTTTCTTTTTTTCTGACGTTTTCTGCTTGTTGGCAAGGACCAGAAAGGATGGAGATTTTACAGATGGCGATAACCTCTGTATCACTAGCATATCATATCCAGACTAAAAAGGAAAGGAAAATTTTGCAGATTTTTTTTGGATCAGCCACAGTAGGGAAACGTCTGGGTCAAAACGGTTCTCCAGCAATGGAAGAGCTTTACCTCTGCATAAAGCTAAATATGGTTTTTATCTGTAAATTTTTGTTTTAGTTCTTTCTGTAGTTGCCCCTGAACACAGAGGTAGGGAAGAAATGGATTAAGACTAGCTTTTTTTACAGTGTTTCCATTTCAGAGATGCAATAAAAATTTAAAGCACAATAAGAAGTTAAAACCTCAGCCCTCTTCTGCTGAGTGAAGATGTTTAGGAAATGTTTTTGATAAAACCTCTGCAGTGAAACCCTGTAGTCATTCAAGCTGATAGATATTTAGCTTTTCTTTGTTTTCAGTTCAGAATAAATGCCGTATCCGGGAAGAAAAAGGAAGGATTGGACCACATTTTCTGGGATGCTGGGGTAGCTGGAGGCATGGTGGATGCTCTAGGTGAACAGCTGTTGCATAGGCATAAATTGCCTGTGAAAATATATGCTGTAGGGTCCAGCCCATCCAAAATGCAACATGTAAAGTTTTTTTTTTAGGTCAAACTGATTGCCTTCCAGTTGCTTTTTTAGGAATGGCCTGGATCTATCCAGCGGGTATGTCAGCTGCAACTTTTGAAAGGTTTACGAGGCTGATTCTCTTAGAAAGCCTCTATTCTACTTCATCTTTCAGTTTGTTGCTGCTTTTCATGAGTGGAGCAAATGCAAGATGTATTTTGGCCATGTAATAAGCCTTAGGCTTTTCAGAGGAAGATGCTAAGGGGAGTGGTGAAGTGAGAACTGGTGTCTCCTCTCCCTAACCTTGTCAGTCTTGGGATTTCAGTGTGGGCCGAGTAAGAGATGGCTGCTTAAATGGAAGCATCATCTCAATTCAGACAGTACGTCTTGCTGGGGCACTAGTTCCTGTGCAGGTAGGTAGGGTTTTTTAAAGCAGTCCTATCATTGCAGGCTTTTTATTTTGGGGATGCCCCATGTTTGTTCTGCAAGCTGAGAGACTGCACAGATCAAGGAGGGTCAGGAATGGAAGCAGCAGGAAAAATGAGTGTGCTATCAAGAGCCTTAAATTTCCCTCGTCCACCATCCACCTTGTTCTTGAGCTGACCTCCAGCCCATATGTGGCAGAGCTGGGCTTCACCAGAGATACTTCTCCTTACTAGCTTTGCTTACACAGCTGGTTTTTAAGTACGCTCTTGAAAAACATACATTCAGTACAAATATTATCCCTATACATCCTCCCCCTGTTATTTCTTGCGTGCAGGATCAGCAGTTTGCAGCATGTACCTCGAATCCCATAAGACGCTAGAGCTACCCTGAGAAACATTGCCTTAAAAAAAAAAATCCTTCAGCAGGCCAGCTAAGAGGAAGATGCAAATGGTGACTGAAAGGTACGGCGTCCCCGTGCTGGCCTGTGTTCAGCCAGGTCGTAAAAAGGCAGTGGATCCTGAGAGAGGTTTTAGTCTGTGGGGAGAAATGGCGAGGTGTGAGATGGCTGGCTTTGTGCAGCTCATTATACTCCTGTTGCCGATTTCTAAATGGAGTCCTGTCGCTGAGAGAGACCAGGTTTGCTTTTACTAAAAACATAGGGGTGGGTTTTTTATTTTTCTTGTACTGGGGTATGTAACTTTAGATGGCCATCTCTGTGCCTGGTCACCTCGGAGATTTTTTTTCCACTGACATTCACCTTGACAAGCTATAAAAAGGTAAAAACTAAAGCGGCTTGCTGCGTCTTGACTAGTGTCTTGCTTTGATATAAATCCTCAGGGTAAAAAAACACCTTGTGCAGCTAAAGCAAAGGCTGAAGTAGCTTTCATGAGGCAGGCTTAGTTCCCCTGGAGGACTGACATCCCCATTTTTGAGGCCTAATTGCACGAAGTCTCCTGTGATAATTTCTTAGACAGTGAGGAAAAGCGGCTGGAGCCAGCCTCCAGCATTGAGGGGTACGAGCCCAGCGGGTCGGTGTAGTGTCTTTATAGGGCAACGAAGAGATCCAAAGACTTGGACAACAGTGATCCTGTTGGATGTGGTTAAAGCCTTTTTTTTCATCCATTGCTAACACAGATTCCTCGGGTTGATCAATATTAAAACGCTTCACTTAAACATGTGTGTTATTCTTGTAATGCTCTTGTATTAAGCTATTGTTGGTTTTGAGTGGAGGCACTGCTTGTAAGAGTCATCGGTCTGACACCGGGCTGATGTTGTCAGCTTAGCCGTGCAGGGCTATTGCAAATACCCTCAACAGCATCTGCTACCCAGATCTGCAGCAGTAACCTGGAGGTATTGTGTTGCTGGTTTCCCTCCTTCACTCCGGATTGCAGGATCAACCAACGCTGTGCTCCCTACCTGCGCATTATCCCATGCCAAGGGGGAAGTGCTTGTGCCTGGGGCTGCCGACGTATCCCTTCGTTCTTCGCTTTGCTGGTGATGGAATGTCACGACCCCCTGGCTCAGGTTGTAGCAGTGCGTGGGGTATTGATTTCTGTTTCACAAAATGATAGCCTTCAGAGGATGGCTGGGCATAATGAGTTGGGCAGCTGCCAATAGCTCCGTGTCACCAAAAGCCTGTAACTCTCCATGCGTTAAAGCTTTCCTGCTCCTTAGTAGTTCAGATGGCTTTGTGTCTGTAAGAGCAGGCACAATTTCTCAGGTTCTTGGGGTGCGCCTACATCTTCTGAACCCTCTTTGAAGCTATTTCTGCATTTGATTTGACAGCCTAAAGGCCACAAAAGGGAAGAACATAGCTGGTTTGTAGGCAGGCAACCCCCACGTTTAACTTGGACATCATAGCCTGCTCATAAACCCTAAGTAACAGCAATTTTGAAAGCCCTCTGCAGTATTGATTTATATTTTTCTGCAGCATCAGCATCATTCTAAAGGACAAGGGATTTTATAATGCAGTTGTAAATTATTCCTGTAAGTATCTTAAGTGCCTCACGGGAGTGCATGATCACTCAAGATACTTTGTAATTTATTTCTTCTCATGTTTTTCAGCTGTGCAATAAAACATTTGTAAATACCCAGGAATGAGGGTCCTTACAGATGGCACTGACATGCACCAGGCTCTCATGAAAATGCTTGAATCATCTGTGGGAAGGTGAAAAGGAAGAGGGAAATAAGTCTAAAGTTTTCCTGAACTTGTGTGGCAAGTGTGTACCACTGAAGCTCCTGAAAAGGTTATAAACATGGTAATTTTGCTTCCTGGATCCTCTTCCTGGGGTCCCCACTGGAATCTCTCCTTGCCGTGTTGTGGCTTATGCTCTGAAGTTAGCTGCTCTCCTGACCTGGTAAAAAAATCTAGGGAGATGTGAGTCAAACTGATAAGACCAATTAGCATTAGTGCTTACATCCCCTGATTTGTGCTAATATGTGTCCTGGTGATGAGGTACAGGTGAAAGATTTAATGGCCCTGCTGCTCCTCTGAGAAGCAGAGGGCTTTGTGGAGAGGACTTTGCCAAGTACAACAGCTGCTGGTGGGAGTCTTGGCTCTGGAAGCAAAAAGCAGCTCAGGTTTTACCGTGTAAGGCTCGGTGAGCAATTCCTTTTCTCAAGGAGTGTCGTTCTCTGTGGATGCTATCAGTTGTATTTTAAAATTATACAGCTTTACAGTTGGTGATAAGAGTGTGTTTTTCCAGGTCTGCCCTTGGATGGCTTGGGCAAACGTAACTTGCATTATCTTCAGCAGAGCCATGATTTGACTCTCAGCAGTGTTGTTTTACCCTCTTTCTGATTAAGTACTTGATGGGCTGTTTCATGTTGAGCTGGTAGCATCAGGTCCTAAAGGATGTCAAAAGCATCTGTCCCAAAGTGTGAAGTTTCACGTGTAACTCGGAGAAGACCTCAATGATCAGATGTAGGCAAGGAATGAAAAGCCTCAGTTTCTTCTTGCTGGTGAGGCCAGGCTTATGTCATCCCAGATAATTTTTGAGAGCAAATAAATGGCTTTGGTTTAGATTATTTGAGAGAAGCCTAGCATGAAATCTGCTGGAAGAGTGCTCTGTTGACTTCTAAAATGACAGGTGTCTGAAGGGACCTTACTGTGCAGGAGCCTCGAAGCTCAGCAGCCCTGTGTAACAGCTCCCCAAGACACTGACCATCTGAGGCTTTGAATGAGAGCATCAGATGTGCTGTTTTGTCTTCAGTCATTTCTCTAAACTGCCACTTTGCTTTCCCAGTGCTCCGTATCGTCTGTATTATATAGCTTTTAACCATAATGACCTCAAACACTCGTAGCCACTTAATCTGGCTGTGTTCCCCTGTTAAAGTTCTGTGTTAATCTGTGTGGATTTGTTATGGGGATGTAAATGCTGGTTGAAATCCTATGAGGGTGTGTTTTTCTTGAGTGGGAAGGCCAAGAGATTGCTGTTCAGTAAGGTAAATATAGAGAAACAGTCTTTATTTCTGGCTTGATGTTGGGATTTCTAGCTAACCGCTACTCCAGGCGTGCTTACCGAATGCCAGCAAATTCTTGTAGTTAGGGCAGGGCATGGTGGTCCTTTGACAAAACAAAACTTGAAGGGTTGAGATATCATCAGTGTACCCCCCGTCTGCTTATGTTAGCTGATGCAGAACCAGTAGTGGTTGTATCGCTTGCAGCATAAAGTAAATACCAGTCACAGCAGAACTTTAATCTCTGTAGCAAAGGAATTGTTCGTGACATGTTGACCTGCCCTGAACTCCTGGGCAATCGCAAAGAGTTGCTGGTAGTTACAGCACAAATGCAGTAAACCAGTACCTTTTGCTCTGTGCGAACATACTGCGCGTGCTTGCGAGACCAATTATCAGTCCCAGTGACTGCCCTAAATTCATTCTTATTTTGCTTATGACCTCCCAGCGTGTCCTCACTCGCACAAGAAGAAGTTCTGAAGCGACTGGTCATGGGCTCCAGATGTTTGCCACACCGTGGCTGGCTGTCCCTGCTAACCAAACACCTGTCTCTGCTAATAAATACTTAATGCCCAAATCTGGAAGAATAAAACAAAATGCATGGTTTCAAAAACCAGGAAAGCCCCGAAAGTGTCTGTAATGTCTGTGTCGCAAGACCAGTCATCCTTGAGGTGTGGGCCTCTTGCCTTGAACAATTAACTGCTCGGTGAAGATCTCGCAGACCTATTGGAAGTGCCTTTTGACCCCACTTTCATCCATCTGGCCATTAATAGCTTGTTCAGAGATCCAGAGGATTTAGACTGGCCGGCAGAAATTGCAGCTGGCCTGGTGGCAATCCTGCTGCTCTCAGCTCTGACTCCTGGCTTCATGTAATAATTCATAAATAACCCTCCCTTGCTTCTGGAGCCAGTTGTGGGTGTGTGCTGATTACACTGCTGTGGTTGACATCAGCATCTTAACTCTCATCATTGCAGCCTGGGTTAAAAACCAAATATGTCTTTTCTTTTTTTGTGTCAAGAACACGATTAACTCTTCCTGTTTTGTGCAAGAAACATGATGGGCCCATGCAAGAAAAAAGTAATTCACTTGGAGCAGCTGCCTCCGTTCTCTGGCCGGACTATGTTTCTCAAGATACAGGAGGGATGCCAATGAAGCAATGGCTCTCCTGGGAGAGAGTTGGATGAATCATGTTAACAGAGCTCCAGCAGAAAGCTTCACCCACAAAGGGTGGGGAGTAGCAATTGATCGAGACCAAATGATGACTTAACCTTGCCTGAAAATTAAGATGTCGTTCCTTCAATTTTCTTCTTTTTTTTTTTTTCCCTGCTGGAAAACTGAAATATTTCCATGAATTCCAACAGGAAAACTTCAGTGTGGGGTTTTTTTTGTTTGTTTGTTTTTCTATCCAAAGCCTGCCTGTTGGAAAGCTCCCTGCCAGCTCTATTGGTGGGCCAGGGAATTTTCCAGGACTAGCCTGAAGTTTCCATTAGGCAACACAAGGAGTTGTTGGGTTTTTTGTTTGTTTATTTGTTTGCTTTTTAAGACAGCCAAGCAAAACAACTGCTGGCGAGAACTTCAGTACCTGATTCGTTATTATAAAATTCTCTGCAAAGTGAGAAGGCATTTTCCAGAGCTATCTGCAACTTGCTTTTCCAACTGAATCTCCTCTAATACCACAAGCAGGAGTTAATAAACGGCTTAGGTGTTTGTTTCATTTTGGGTGCCTAATTGGTTCTCAGTTTGTTTCAGATGTAACATGTTGAATTTATCCCACGACCCTGTAAATACAATATTTCTTTCCAGCCCTTAAATAGCCACCCTCTCCTTTCAAACATTATTTCTTGTTCACTTTTCTGGCGTCCGGTTTTAAGTAAATGTTTTAAACTTGGAGGAGTATGGTTCTCTGCTTCCCACTCTCCTGGATTCCTTGAGTATGGCAAGGGCTCCACCATTTTATGCTGATAGACTTGAGATTAGCTCCAAATTTCTTTCTGGCCTTTCAGTTGAAAGCTATTCTGGTGGAAAACAACTTTTTGGCTATTTAGAGTGGAAAGGAGCCTCAGGGAATCTGCTTTTTCTCTTTGACAAGTGCCAGTAATATCATGCTTGGAAAACAATTACTTTTTTTTTTTCCTGCCTCGCAAACTCGGTGAAGCTGAAAGGTGATGGAGCAGACCCTGGAAACGAAAGCTCCTGCAGAAGGAGGAGAGGATGGGCCATCCTCCCTGCAAAGGGTGGAGTGGGGTGGCCTGTTTGGCTCTCCAGTAAATCGTATGTAACACCACCCATCAGATTCTGTGGATGACTTCAGACTAGCTTGGGGATGGAACACCACTGAGGCTTGATATTTTACTTGCACATTTAAAGTTCTAGGCAGAGCTTCTGGTCCAGGTCTGGTTGGTAGCATGTCAGCGTGCCCTGGGAAGGCTTGTAACTGAGCTCATAATTTTTTATGTTTTTAAGAGGGAATGCTTGGCTTTCACTGCTTCACTAGAGGTTTCTTTGTGTGCTTTGAAATGTGACTATCTCTGAGATAGTACTGGGGTTTTTTCCACCCCCCTTCTGCTTAGTGACTTCCCTTCCTTGCATTTCTTGCCCTGCTTCAGGCTAAATTATACCAGTCAGGAGAGGTGGAGTTGAAATGGCCACAGCTTTAAGTTGAAGACTGTTTGCTGCATTAAAAGAACGACTTAACTCCCTCTCCATCAAGCTTATGATATTAAAATCAATATTTCTCCCCTTTTTCCAATTAGTTTTATTGGTGCTAGCTGCCACACTGTGCAGAAGGGGCTCAGATACTTTGACTGCAATGCACTTGATACCTGAGCAGAGAAGGGGCAGGTAATGGATAAAAGACTGTGCAGGTCTTTTCCTCACTGTGACCTCTGCTGATGAGTGGAAAATCTCCAGGACTGGTTTTCCACGTGGTTTTGCTGTTCTAGGTGGAGCTGACTTGTAAAAAGGAGGATTAAGTTGGTCCTGCAAACATGTGTCTCGGGCAAGACGGGCTGAGAAGCAGAGCTACTGTGATGACAGATATTTTTTTGTGAAGGAAAGATGTGTCTGTTAAAAAATAATTGCGCTTCCCCATGTATAACCCCTAGACCTGTCCTCAGCAGAGCAATTCCCACTGCACTGCAGGTTAGATGAGAAATGATTGTCCCAGAGCTCCCTGAGATGACTGGTGGTTGGGCACCTACCCGTAAAGCCACTGTAGGGAGAACTGATCTGTGCCTTTCTTCTGTCATTCGCGATCAGGAGGAGAGACGTGTGCTGGGAAGGTCTTTACTAGAAAGTTCCTGTTAGATGACATTGGTTGGCTGTGAATATTCATGTGTGACTTGGTTTTGGAGCAAAAGCGTGAGCAGGGCTGTGGTACTGTTAATTGCAATTGAAAGTGTTAATTTTCACACGGTGGTAAAAGAAATCCCAGTTTGCGAAGATTTCACTTGAGTCAGGGGTGAGGTTCCTGACAGTTTTAAAAGGTGCAGATGTGAAATGCTGAGTTTGAATACCGAGTCCCTCTTAAAATACTTTATTTCATCTGAAAGATTCCCAAGCTCTCTCAGTGCGTTACTTTGTCAAACTCACCTTTTTTTCCCCTAGAGAGGTTGGAGTCTCGACTTACTATTCCACTTTCTATTGCAGCTTTGTTTAGTGGAGTTTATACAGTCTTAGATCAAACATTATAGAGTCTGACCAAGAATTGTGCAATCACAGTGGGAGATGGGAAGAAGCAGCATAATTTATTCTATAAGGAAAGGGATCATCTACATTAGAGCACAAGTTGATTAATAAAATGGGTTTTAGTGAAACAAACAAACAAAAATATGCAGCTTTCCCTGGGCTGTGTTTAGAAATAGTTGCACTCAAATGGGGAATGCGGTGCTCATGTCTTACCACAGAGGCTGCCTTCATCTCCTGAAAGCAGCTACCCTAGTCAGTCTTGTCTGGGTTGAAGTCAGTCTTGTCTGGCTTGATGTGTCCTCGGCGAAGCTCCTGCCCTGTCCGTGTTGCCAGGGCTCCCGGGCACAGCCCCGCGCATCTCTGCAATGAGCCGAGCTGTTTGGCTTCTTCCCTGGCAAAGCGCAGGTGGTGTCTGTCCCTTTGCGTGCCTGGGCGAAGCGGGTAGTGGAAAGACTAGAGGCATTTGACCAGATCCTTATTGCAAAAGGGGGTGGATAATGAATGACAGCAGAAGGACTCAACTACATTTAATATTTATCCTGAGATGAACCAGCTGTTCTAGGTTGGAAACACATGCAAGCTTGAGCTGAGGATAGCTGTGGGGAAGCTTACCAGGCACATTAAAAGGTGGTGTCCAAGGATCACTCGATCTTGTTGTTATCCACAGCTTGTTCTGGGGGTGCACGCGTTAGATCCTTGTAGGACAGCTTTGCACTCTTACAGTTTTGACTCTGATAAAATTACCAAATTACTGTGGTTGGACTGCTGGGTGGACAGAGGATCCTCCTGAACATTTGTTGGACAACCAGCAGCTCCAGCCACGTTGAGAAGCTGGAAAATTTATTGAGTGGGCTATGTGTTACGGGTCTGGGCAAAGGGTTGGTGAGTCAAACTGCTGCTTCTGGATCTGAGGTCTGGGAAGGAGGAGAGTTGAGGGGGATTTTCTGCTTTTTTTCTGAGGATATATTGCAGCATGGGCAGGGAGTGTCTCTTAGGGCAGGGAGTGTCTCTCAGGCTCCCTGCAGTACAGACCTGGGAAGTATCAGCTGGTTGAAAAACTGTTTTATCCAACAAACATATATATATATATAAAAAAAAAAAAGCTTCTGGAAGAGGAGAAAGGCTAGCTTCAGTGAAGTTAATGGTACAACTCCCCTTAGCATGAGCCAGGAGCAGGATTTCATCTTGGAGCTGCAGCAAGTACAAGCAGCATTTCTCCTGGACCGTAAACCGAAAGCTGCTGAGAGTTATTACGCACACGTGCACACAATAGCGCTCAGAGCCCGTCCGCTGAGATCTTTCCTTGGGGATCCATATAAAATACCTCTCACAAAAGCTGCCCTGTGTGCAAGCAGAGAAACTCCATCTAGTGATGTTAAAAAAGAAGGAAAGAAAAAAAAAAAAAGCCCACAAAACCTTTTTCACACACATATACAGTCGCGTACCTCTTATCTTACTGCCAGTCTGTTGAAGATACCAGCACAGCTAAACAGCATGCACTTACCATATGGGACACTGAAAATGCTGCCTGGGAAGTGCTTTCAGTCCCTGCTCTGAATTCTGCCAATGCAAAAAATGTCCCCTTTGTCATGGTGGTGAATGAATTTTCTTGTTCCCCTTTCTCCTTGGATTTATGTTAACCCTGGGTTTCAGCTGAGTTTGATCTCCTTGCTTTATTGTATTGCAAACAGTAGTCAATAGCTCTTCAGCTTGAGATCGCCTGGATTTATTTTCAGGTCAAGTCAACTCTCCTTGACCCAAGTCTGAACCAAAATACATTCCCAGAAGATTCCCCCACAGGATATCAGATCCAAAGACAGAGTGATGTTGTAATGAGTTCAAGGTTTCAGCTCAGTACAACAGAGTCCCTGTTGGCGTGACGAAGGCAACCGAGCCATCCTTCTTATTTCAGAGCTGAGTCCTCTCCTGGGGCAACTGACAGCGGATTTTGTCATCCACCAGTCACTTCTCTTCATTGAATAATGTTATACCATAGAATCATAGAATGGTTTGGGTTGGAAGGGACCTTAAAGATCATCTAGCTCCAACCCCCTGCCATGGGCAGGGACCCCTTCCACTAGACCCAGTTTTTCAAAGCCCCGTTGCATTCCTGGTGTTTGTGGTCTGAAGGAAAGCCAGTCCTAGCTCCCTACGTATGTATTTGCATGGCTTTAACATGCGTGTGTGGAATTTGGGGTGCAGGCTTTAAGTGGCTGATGAGATGATCTGCATTCATGCTGTTGTGGTCTTTTTTTGTTTGTTTTTTTGTTGTGTTTTTTTTTTTTTAAGGAAAAGTGGGATTTTTTGGGGGTGACTGCCTGCCAGAGGCAGAACCAACTGATGTTGCGTCACGAAGTAAAAACACCACTTTGAAGACTTGGGATAAAAATGGAATGTACTCATGAATTTATCCTGGATGATAAATCTTCCTTCAAAAGAAGGCAGCCTTATGTTTAGTACAAAAGACTGTTTATTTCTTCCATGGAAAAAAAAAGAAGTAGTGTAATCGGATAGGATTAACTTTCCAGGGGCTCTGGACAGAAGCTAAAGCACAGGCTGCCTCCTTCTTGTGCTCGCATTGGATAATTTGAATAGTCTAAGACCTCTCTGGCTTCCTACGGCATTGGGCTGTGAGCTGCCGCCAATGTGCCTTGCACCTAAAGCCAGTATTAAGGACCCCAGCAACAGGGGTTTCTACAGAAACTAAAATTGTCCAAGTGTTTGGCTAGTGTAAACTGCTTATCTCAACTGGGAACCTGGCCCAGGTATGGAGAAAAATACAGCTTCATTAGTGTTTTTCATCTCGAGCAGGTACTTGAGTATACTAATGGCAAGTACATAAATAACATACAACTGACTTAATGTTGCATTAAGAGTCTTCTGGTTTGTGTGTGCTTTGTTGTTTTGACTGTTCATAGTTAATGTTTCATCAGCCCTTTTCTATTTTATCTAGTCATTTAATTACCTAGGAACAGTCCTGTGTGTACTTTTGTCTGGGGGAGCAATGATGCTTCAAATTTCACACCTTACTGGGATGGATGGGAAAGCTTTAGGAGAGACAGCTGGGTTGGCAAAAGGAAGGAGAAAAGTGAGAAGTCCAGGAGGACTTTGCATGTGTGCGCTGTCTTGGTGCAGAATGTCCTATGCAATTCGGGTGATAAGCAAATCCTGTCTTTTCTGATGGGCCACGCCGAGTTATTTGTGCCTGAGCTGGTTAAGAGTGCGATGTGGTCAAACTGGCATGAATTGTATTACGGTGCAAGAGCTGATGAGTGGTCGCTGTTATCTTGCGCAGTAAGCTTTCTTCTTCCCTTGTCCCTCTGGAATAAGCTACTTTGGATGGCGAGTTATCAGTAACTTGTACGTTTGCTGAAGACCTTCCCGTAGCTATTGTGAGAGCAGCCGAACGGCAGAACAACACTGCACGGCATGATTGGGATTGTGCTTATGGTGCTGTGTGAAGCTGATTTGAGCTCAAGTCTGCCTGTGTTTTTGTTTATGATCCACAGCCTTCTCATGAGGGAGAATACGCTCCAGGAGACAACGGGGCTCATCGGGGACTTGTGCATGAGATGAGTGTCTGGAGAACGTGCACAGTGGGCAGGAGTCCTGTCCCAGCGTCCTCCATGCCTAGAGCCGAGCTGGAGATTTGAACGTACGTCACCCGTGGGGCTGCGCTGACCGCCATGCTAAAGGTATAGATGGAGAAAGTGGAGGAGGGATGCTCCCATTTCAAAGGAATACAAGATTTGTGGGGTCAGGAGAGAGGCGAGAAGCCAAAGGTGGAGCGTGACCGCAGCTGTGAAAGGGGCCCATGAGACCAGTCCCGCCCCGGCATCGTGGGGCATCCATGCGATGAGATCTTGTCCGTGCGCTGTGGCTGGCTGTGTGCGGGGTGCTCCTCAAACGTCTGTCAGATACAGTCACTCAGGGGAGGGAGGTGTTTATTGGCCTGGATCTGGTTGCAGTTTAGGCAGGAGATAGGTGTCCACCTGCTGCAGACACTTCTAGGCATGTGCCACAGTAGGACTGGAGCCTCCTGGAGAACAGAGACTAGGCATGTAGGGAGTCTAGATTGAGCAGCAGCCAAAGGAGGGCTTTGGTGAGCCCATGTTTTGCAGCTGGCCATCCAGTTTTACCCAAACCCTGAGTGTCTGGCTGGCCTGAGGGCCAGGACAGCTCAGCAATTTCCACTGCTGAGCCAGAAGCAATCCAGGAGATGGCCAGATAGCTCCCAACAACAAACATCAAACTGACTGCAGCTGTAATGTCTTTGTCTTCTCACCTGCCATTGGTGCTTGCTAGCAGGCAAGCAGTGACTGTTTGCAATGGGCCCAGTAAAAAATTACCCTTTATGTTCATTTACTTCATGTTTTCAAGGAGCTGCAGCTAAATGGAGGTGACCTTCATTCTCAGCTCCCATGCATGGGCTTAGCTCCAACAACTGCAGTCAAGCTATGCAGACTTTCAGCAGCTGGGACTTGGGCCCTGCTTTTAATGTCCCTTACTCAGTGCTCATGCAGTCAGTTTTCCTTGCCAAGATTATATTTGCTTTCCTTCCTAAAGGACTGCTCTAAATATCATACTTTAAAACAATATGCCTTTTTCCCCCATAGAGAACAATATGATATGCCACCGTTGAATTAATATATCCATGAAAAGCAAATATAATCTCCCCAGTAGATCCCTTTTCCAAAAGATTTATGATTTAATGAATTTTTTATTTCTTACCGGCATGTAGTATTTAGTTGTTTTACACCTAGCAGGACTCTTTCCCATGGAAGCAAGTGAAGGCAGGGGAGGATCCCATCATCCTAATTCAAACTCCTTTCTTCCCTCTCTGTCCCCGGCGTGCCACTTGTAGCCCTTGCTGCCGATGCAAAGTCAAAGAGTCCAGCTTTCTGTAGCGTGGCTTCTGTCAAAACCTACCCCTGACACATTAATGTCACCTTGCTAATTTGAGACAGTGCTGTGCGGAGAGGAGAAGTTTATGAATAGTGTTTATGTAAAAATCAGTGCCTCTGAAAAATCTTTACTGCTGGCTGCTTGGCTGCTCCAGGCAGGATTTCTGGCTCAGGATCCTATTTCATCTTCCTCATGGTCACACTCTGGCACACTCTCAAATAAATGGCAATAACGCCTATGACAGTAGATTATGAAGCCACAAATAACATCCATAGGTAACACCTTTATTTAGTGGAAGGGTAAAATGGAAATGAACTGTGAAGGAGAGAGCCATCTTCGATAATTGTTAGCTACACGGGTAATATTCCTACTTAACCACCAATTGATTTCTCCTAAAAGCTCTCATGGCCTTGAAAATGGTACATTGATTGCTCTGCCAGCCCTTTCCTTGGTGGATCCTGCTGGGATGCGTGCCACAGTGCTTGGCTGTTGGGAAGTTCACTGGGAATGATGACTCCAGTTCCCGCTGGGACTGACAGAAAGCCTGCTGCCGGGCGGCTGGATGGGAGTGTTAACTTCACTCCTGCTGCATCTTTGGGGGAAAAAGACAAAGAACGGTTAAAATCCTGGGTGGCCCGGTTGATCGAGACCCACGTGAAGTGCTGTGTGCTTTGCGTTGTCTCTCTGAATCAGCCCTGTTCACCATCACTTGTCAAGAGGTGCATGCTGACGGCAGCATCCCTGGGCTGGACAGTCTGCCTGGAAAACACAGATCTCTACCGGCAGGTTTTCAGAAGGCTTTCAGCGTGTGGTGCTTCAAACACCAAGGAGCTCAGTTTTCGTGCTCTAAAATCTTCCTCTTAAGCTTCGTCCTTACTGTTGTCGTGGTGAAGTTGAAAATACATCTTTGGAGCTACAGCATAGATGGAAACCAGCCCACAAGGGGCTCTCTGGAAACAAACAAACAAACAAACAAATAAATAAATAAATCTTGTGACCCTTTAAACTAATGGGTGGGTGGTATGGAGGACAAAGGGAAGTCCTGCACTGCAATTTCGCTTTTATTGCTTGGTTTAGTGGTTTAGGCTAGGCTGGGGGAAGCAGGAGCCTTGCCCTAGGATGGGTTGTGGTTGCCCTGGCAGCCTCTGCCTGCACGTCTCTTCCTTTGCTTTCCAGTTTTAAGAGGTCAACTTCTTTCTGCCACAGTTTCCCTAGCTGTAAAATAGGGTAATGCCGTGTGTTTGCAAACGTAAGCACGGCATCCAGGGGTGTGCTGAGCATCCCAGCCGGCATCGCTGCCGTGCCCCTTGCGTTGGCTTTCCCACCCTCCCGAGCTATGGCAGCTCCTTCACTTTGGGGCACCTCTGGCTCGCTCCATCCTTCCACAGGGGAGGACATTGGAGCTGCCTACAAGTACAAGTGCCTTTCTTGTGCTGCCGCAAGCACGAGTAGTGCCTTTCCGCAGTGCAGCAGCGGGGAGGGTACTTCTCCAGGCTCTCTTCCCCTTGCTTTCCTCATCTTGCATCTCTTCCAAACCGGACAGGACGGAGCTGGACAGGAGACCAGCCCTGTGGCTTTCCTGAGGGCTGCCGGGGGCTGCTGTTGCTGTTTTAGGCATGGCTTGGCCTGACGCTGTTTTAGGCATGGCTTGGTGTTAAATGACTTGATTGTTTTCTGTTGGTAGGGGAAGTGAAGCTGGGCAGTACCGCAGTCGCAGCCTGCTGGAAATTCGCTGCTTGTTTCCTTTCTGCCTGCGATTTCAGAGGTGACTCCTGATGTAGTCATCTGTTTATTCCTTTTGTTAGTCCAGTGGCTTGTTCCTCCATCCATCATCCAACCGATGCAGCGAGGAACGTGACCGAGAGAGGACAGAGAACTAGCTGTCTTGGAAGAGGGAGGAAATGAGCCCTGCATTTTCATCCAGCAGCCCGCTGGCGCTGGCTCCCAGGACTGCAGGAAGCTCTTTTTTACCTTTGTACACTTCACGGATCACAGCCTGATTTCCTCCAGGGCTCTCCCTAGCTCTGTCGTCTCAATGTGGGTGTTTGCACTCCTGGCCGGCGTGTTGTTCTCTGCCTGCGCGTGAGGCTGCTGCTTTTGGACACCCGCTCGGTGATGCTGCTCCTGCCTCACTCTTGCTGCACGTAGATCCTCTCTTGTGCAATGGAGAAATCTTTCCCTTTCTCCCTTTTTGATATTTGCTGTGCTATTGAAATGCTTCACCATCCAACACATATATGCACTTTGCCTTTCTCACCCCCAAAAGTCTTTCTAGCACTTAAAGCTGCCAACTTGCTTTTTTTTTTTTTTCCTCTTCTCTGTTGACTTGAGTAGGCAGGGCTGGGTGTTAGCTTCCATCTGCCTCCCAGTAGGAAAGGGGAGCCTTAAGAGAAAATGTGGATGCTTTCAGCCCACATGCCCAATGCCAGCAGGGACAGGCTGCAGGGACTGTGAGAAACTCCTGATTTTTCTCTCCCCTCCACGTTAGTGAAAACTTGTGCTTTTGGAGAAAGAAATAGTATATTGCTGTAGTTCAAGCAGTTAAAATATAAATGCAAAACAATTAACCAAATGCAAAGCAGTTAAAATAATAATCTAGCTTTCAGCGCCGCATTTTGCCCAACACCCTGTGCCTGCCCCTCCTGCCGTACCTATCTCCGCGGGTCAGAGCTCGCCCTTAGGTGTGTTTATCTGCAGCGCTGAGCACGGTGGAGCCTCAGCCTCACTCAGGGCCCGCTGTGGTCCTGCCCGTGGTCTGGGGAAAGCAGAGGCTCGTTGTGGAAGGACCCCAAGAAAAACCAGCGAGGTGAATCCGCTGCCCTGTGAAGGTGACCGGTACCTCCCCGGCACGTTGCCACAGACTTCTCCGTGGCAGGGTGAAGAGCTGTGGAGCTTTGCTTTCCCCTTTCCCTAAATATCCAGAGATGACTCATTTTCAGGGAGCGGTGGATCGCCTTGCCTGGATAGCTGCATCTACAAGGGGTTTCTGGTCGCTGGACTGTCTGAGATCACATCTCTTGGGACACCTGCTTGGACTGGCAGCAGATACCGACTGATCAGGGCAAGCAGGTAGCATCTCGACCTTCTGCTGATCTTATCTGTAGTGCCCAGCTTCTCCCCAGCTCTACTTGCTGTGTTTTAGGGAGGTGGTTTCATATTGTGTGGTTTTTTTTCAAGACTGCATTGTTTTGCTTACCGCCCAAGCATTTCATCCCTGAACGCTGAGCAAAATCTGGCTTTCGTAACAGAAAGGGAATGGGGTCTGTCACTCCTGCGTGAGGAACGTGCTCGCTATAAAATGATAGCTGGAGGGAGGAACCTGGAAAGGGCAGCAAGGGCTCTGCTCTCGGTGAAGGCAGGAGAGGGGAGGTTGCCTGCGACTCCTGGACAGCCAGCAGCTTTGTGGTTGCAGATGCTGGCCAGTATTTTTGGGGAGCTGTGGAAGAGATTGTACTACTTGATGTTATTTTCTGGCACACCAAGTAAGGAAAAACCACTCTGCTTGCTTTTTTGGCTAAGTGACTCTGGAATTCTGCTAGAGTGCCTTTATTTTTTTTTTTTTTTTTTCCCTAGGATTTTCAGAGCCCGATTTAGCCAAGTGCTCCAGTACATGCTTGTTTTTAAACCTAATCCTGTCATTGTCTGAACTCATCACGCTTCAGTCCCGCCAACATCCATGGACTCGGGTGAGCACTCGGAATTTAAGGGGATGCTGAAATGCTTTGCTCACCGACAGCTGTGACGTTTGGAGGAGCTCATCCGGGGAGAGCGGGGGTTAGGGAAGGGGGACTAGGTACCTTATGTCTCACCCTCTCCATCCATGGGATGGCGAGGGACTCCTCCCTCTGTTCTCCTCCTTCCCTGGCACCTAAACACCTAGCAGTGTTGTGCACTTGGAGCTGCAGGAGGTGTAACATCTGCAGCTTAATCTTCTGTTCGCTGGCAGAAAAGCTGAAGCTAATTGCGCCTTCATTTGCAGGGGTGTAAATTTGATGCATTTGACTCAGCTCCTTGATGGGGGCAGAATTAAGGCATTGTGGGCTGAGAAATGGAGCACAGTTAACATAGCAATCTTTTAATTTTCCCCCAGAATTAAGACTGCTCTGCTGGCATCTAGGAGTCATTTTAACCCACACCCTCACTCTTTAAATAGGTCCCTTCTGCCACAAAATAAAATGTCTTGTTTTGCCGCATCCCTGACTTGCTTTAAGCTTGCGAACTTGTTCTAGGAGCTTTCGTGGGAAAACATGTTCTCTTTTTAAGCATGCTTTTGCCAGCAGGTTTTAATGCAAGCTTTTAATTGCCTGAGGCAATAGGATTAAGCATCTTTGGGGAAACAAAATATGTGCTTTCTGGAGGCGTTGAAGCCCTCAGGCTGCAAGTGTTAAAACATCCTGTATCTTCCAAAAGGTGCTGGTTAAAATGCATTAGCTAACCTGTTTCTCCTGGCTGGACGGTGGCTCAGTAAGGACGAGGTGACTGAAGCTGTCGGAGCCGTACATGTCGGTGGGTGCTCCGGCAGCAGGGTTTGGGGAGGGGGGAGCCAAGCCCCTGCTCTGGGTTATCTGGTGTTCTGGGAGCAACCTGGTCCTACGTGCGTCACATCCCTGGGAGCTGTCAGCGCCATTGTCAGGCTTCAGCAAGTTGTTATCGTGGGGCTGTTGTGTTGGCAGGTAGATTATCATCTAATCCGAGCATCTTTCCTGGGACAGACAGACAGAGAGGCTGACCCCTCCGGAGCTGAATACGGGCCTGCCCCCTTCCTCTCCACGGGCCATTTTGATCACCTGCCTTTCCCGTGCTGGGGAGGAGAGCGGAGGAGGAGATTTTCAGTTTTAGTTAGTGAGTTTCTGGCTTCCTGTCACTTTCCCTTGGCGCTGATTTTTCTTGCCCTAGGTGAGGGAGTAGAGGTGAGAATCTGCTGCCTTCCCTTGCCTTGCCTTCTCAGTGTTTTGTAGTGGTGGGGGAAAAAAACAAAACAGAAAACAATGGAGAAACCTGCTTTTCTTTTTAATTTTTTTCTCATTTTCTCTTTTTCCCCATTTTCTCTTCCCCCCTTCCCTCTCTTTTTTCCTGTTTTCTCTCCCCCCCCTTTTTCTCTCCCCCCCCTTTTTCTCTCCCCCCAACCTTCTCTCTCCCCCCAACCTTCTCTCTCCCCCCCTTTCTCTCTCCCCCCCCCACCTTTTCTTTTTTGTTTTCCTGTCCCGCTGTCAGTCCCCTTTCCCTCTCTCCTACCACCGGGTGCCCGACTCTCTCCCCACCCCCGCACCCCGCTCTCCCGTTACCCTTAACGGACACCTCAAAAGAGCCACCACACCCGCACGTTAACCCCTTTCCCCCTCCCGGGGTGCAGCCAGGAGCCCCTTCCCTGCTCCCTCCCTCCTCCCCCGGGGCGGGGAGCCGGGCGGGGCCGGGGCCGGGGCCGCCCCTGAGAGAGGCGGTTCCCCGCCGCGGATATAAGGGGGCGGCGGCGGCGGCGGGCAGCGCTCACTCGCTCCGGCAGCGCTCGGCGCCCAGGCCGCGGGAGGTAAGGGCGGGGGAAGCGGAGCCTCAGCCCGGCCGGCTCCGGAGGGGCTGTGAGGCGGGCGGGGCGGGGGGGAGGGTGGGCGCCGCGGGTGTCCGTGCCCCCTCCGCGGGAGGCTGGAGCAGCGCGGCCGCTGCAAGCCGGGCTTCCTCGGCCCGAGCTCCCCCTCCGCCCCACAGCCTCCCTCGGCTGCATCCCAAGCCCTTCTCGGGGTGACGCGTGCGGTTGTGGCGGGGGGACGGGGTCACCCTCCTCTTCTCGCAGCCCGCCTGGTTTTCCCGTGGCCGGGTTAGCGGGCCCGGCACAGCTCGCCGTGGCGTCTGAGACTTGGGAGGCACCTGCTTCGGGCCACTGCAGCATCCCCGCACCGAGCACCGCTCGCTTCTGGGCGCTCCTTTCTTCTGCGGGCCTAGGTGTGATCCAGAGCTGCTCCCGGCACTTGTTTCCCCGATACATTTTTTTTTTTTATTATTATTTGCCCCCCCCCCCCCCCCCT
>JAVKLA010000001.1:12595636-12606344 GCA_034782735.1 Sagittarius serpentarius
TTTTCTTCCCCCCCCCCCCCCCCAGCTTAGAACTGCAGAAGAGTGTTTAAGCGTGCCAGGCTCAGTTGTGCAAAGTCCCTTGAGGGCATGGGTGTTCTCCTTGGGTGGCCAAATGGCCTGGAAGGGGCCGTGCTGCCCACCTCCCCGTGCTGGAGAACCAGGCTGGTCCTTTGGCAGGGAAGGGTGACGGTGTATGGGTGACAACCCGACCAGCCGTCCTGGCTTTTCCTGGCATAGCTTGTTTCCTTCTCCACTCGGGAAGGGCAAAGTCCAGTTTGCCCGCACCCCTGAGCTGCCCAGAGGCAGGCCTAAGTGCAGGCAGGACCGGGCTGCAAGATGCTCTGGGTGGCAGAGGGGGTGCTGAGAAGTTCCCCAAAGTGTCGAGGGCTCGAACACTGCCACACGGTGCTGGGCTGCCCTCCTAGGCAGGGATGCTTGCGCCTGTTTACTTTTTCACAGCCTGCCTCGGTCCTGGGCGGGAGGTGGGATGGGGAAGGCGCAGTTCTGTAAGGCTGCATCGGCTCCAGGGACATCTCCGGGTGCCTGGAGCAGGATTTCGGGTGCGTCTCCTTTCCTTCATGCCGTAGCTCCTGCGAACTAGCAGGGACTGGCCACAGCACATGTGCCTGCTGGGTGAAGGGGTGATGGCCTGCAAGAGCTTTGCAGCGCCGTGGACACAAAGCGCGGTGGACACAAAATGCAGTTCCAGCTGCCTTCGCAAGTTTTTAGGATATTGTGCTGTCTGCAGAGAGCGCTAAAGTATTTTTTCAGGAGCACAGAGTGGCTTTACTGTTTGTCTGGTGGGTTCCCCCCACACCTCCCAGCTAATCTGGGTGGGAATCGGAGCTCAGGTTACAGCAGCTAATCCCAGACTATAGAGAGCCTGGCCTCCTAAAGCTGTAATCTCTGAATATAGCCATCCTCCTCAGCAGGGCTTTAAGTCTGGGAGGCCATATTGGTTTCAGATTTTTATTACCGCGCTGGGGATGCGAAAGCACGCAGGCATGCGGGCGGCCCCGGACAGATGGATGCACGTGCAGGCAGCAGACCCGCTCTTGGAGCGGAGGCAGGCTGAGATGAAGGCTGAGCATCATTTGCGTTCAAGAAGATCCCCAGGGCGGCTGTGAGTGAGCAGCTGGGATGGTGATGCCATCTCCTAGCTGCTGTCCTAGGCTGGTGGCCGTGCTGTCCCCAGCACTGGTGTGAGCCAGCCTTCTGCTGCCCTGTTGCTGCCTCTCGGTCGGCACAGGTGATTTAACGCTCCACAGCCAGGTCTGAGTTTCTTCTTCATGAGGGGACATGCCAGAGGCTTGGCGGTACGTGTTCACAGCCCTGTCCTGGAGGTTGGCTTGAGCTGGGGTCTCGAGATGTGGAATGAGCCCACTCCCCTTGTTGGACCACGTGCCTTCTCAGAAGATCCCCAGGCCCACCCATGCTATTTCTGTGGGGTGTTACGGGGGTAGCCTGGTGTTCCTCCTGCTCTGCTCGCCTCGCTGTCCACACATACCAGCAGGAGACGGTGGCCCGTGCCACGGGGCTGGGAGTTTTGCAGCTTTTAGGGAGTTAGCTTTAGTTGCTGTGGGGGTTTGAGATACAAAGACTTGAGGATCGTGCTGCTTCTCCCCGTGCTTGAGAGGCCTTGAAAAGCGTTTGCGCTGGGGACACAGCAGTAGCGGTGGGACCCCGGATGAGGTCTAGCAGGAAGGCCCGTCCCTCGCTCCCACTTGCAGCCCTGGGCTGAAGGGAGCATCCTGGGGAGCTGCGCCTGGGCAGTACGCATCGCTGCTGCCTGCGCCAGCCGGCTGGTGCAGGCAGCTTTGAGGGTGGCCTGTGTCTCCGGGTGGGGCAGGATCAGCCCTTCTGCCCTGCGTAGACAGGGGCTAAATCACCTTCTGCTGTCCTGAGCTGGAGATGGGGGATCATCTGTCCCAGGACAGAAGGCTGCCACTGTCTCAGCTCCCTCTTTAGCCAGCGTTTTAGCAAAATCCATGCTTAATTTGGTTTGAATCTCAAGTCCGCCTTTCAGCGGGACAGCAGGATAAAAGCCTGGGAGGCTGCATAGGTTTGAAGCGATAGGCTGGATCTCCTCGCGGGGCCAATTTGGGCCCTGTTTGTGGAGAGATTTGATCTCCCCTGGATGCGTGCACGTCCCTCCTCATTGTTAGTGCCACCAGCTTCCCCTCCGCTGGGACAATGGTGCCTTGAGTCCTCCCTGGTAATCTTCCTCCTTATCTCCCTTCTCTTCCGTAGCCTGTATTCCTGGCAGGTGGGGAGGGTGGGAGCTTTGGGAAGAGCCAATTATGCAGATGGAGGAGCGAGAGGTGCTGTGTTAACCCATGTCCCTTTTCAGGGAGTGGGGGTGAGAAGAGGATGCTCGGGCAGCGGTGTGCCTGAGCTCTTCCCTGCTCGCTGTCCCCTCCATGCCTCTGTAAGCCCCACCAAGAGGTCCTGTGGTGGTGTCAAGGATGTTCAGAGATCCAGGTGGCTGTGGGAGTCGTTTCCCCGCCGCGTTGCTCTCTGCGGCTGCTCACTCCTGCTGGTGTTGCCCTCAGGGCTGGGGCAGCATCAGGGGGTACCTCCTGCTGCCGGGGCTGGGGGCGTGGGGAAGAACAAGGGGCCACTGTTCAGGGCGCTAGAAGTGTCCACGCTGGGGACTGCGAGTGGGCTGTCTGACCTGATGCTATGGCTCAAGTGAAGCCATGGGGGAACGAGATGGGATCCATCCCTTGGAAACCCACCTCTCCATCTTTATTTTGGCATGCCCCGAGCCCGAGCCTGCGGACACGGGGCTCCAAAACTTGCTTGGCTGAAGTGCGGCGGTCACGGGCCAAGGCAACCGGCTGCTGCTGTGGGTGGTACTGTTGGCCCTGTGGGGTGGGAGGTTCCCAGCAGGGGAGGCAGCATTTTTACACCGCTCCAAAAGCACAATGGTAATTAGCAGCCCGGCTTCAGATTTTGTGCAAGCCATGTGGGTCTGCTGGGGCCCTTCCTTCTGCTGGCAAGGAAGTTAACGAGGAGCCCCTTGCTTTGTCTGCTGCCTGCCGATGGAAGAAGGTGCTGAAGAGGCAAGAAAAGTAGATGTAGAAAAGCAAAAGGGTGGGGAGGAAGCAGTTGTTGTGGAGCCAGCTGTGATGGGGGAGTGTTTTCTAAATCAAAGCGCTCTCCTAAAAAGAAAACTTAAGTCCGGCAGATTCTACCCAGCGGTCAAGCTCTGACTTTTTTTTCTTTTCTCAAAGCTATGTGATAATTGTTAAATGCAGGGGGATGCTTTGTAAAATAGAATTCAAGGGAAGGGGGGAGGAAGGGGCAGGATTTAAATTTAAAATTGGACGAGGGTACAAAGCCCCTTAGTTTCCCCATTTCTGCTTAATGCAGCTGGAGCTGGGCTTGACAAGATGCTGACCAGAGCTTGTGGTAAATGTTTTACGGTACCATGTATCAGCCAGATCAATTCTACTACACTTGAGGGAGTGCAGATAAAATGGCTTAAAGATTCCCCTGCTGAAAGCGATAGTATCATCATTTATGCTGGAGAAGACAGATTTAGTTGCTTGACATTTATTTGGCCACGGTGTACTTTGCGGATTTCACACCCGGGGACGATAGCCAAGCTGATGATGTCAGATGTGAGCTGCAAGGGAAAAAAAAAAAAAAATCACACAAAAAGCTAGCGCTGTTCCTCTTGTTGACCAGATGAGTTTTGCTGTGTGTCTGTTTTGGCTGTTTTACTCCACGGATCTTTTTACTGGAAAGTGCCTTACAAAAGCAGGACATTACTAAAACAGTGTGTCCTGCATGTGCTTTGTGGTATGAAGATGGCAGCAGAAATATCTCTGTTAACTTAGGTCGTTTCTTTGATCCTGTTTTGCCTGTAGGTCACTCGAACTCCACACTGAGTGAACATGAGCGCACTTGATTTGACTTCCATCCTCGATTTTCTGGAAACAGCCAACTTGACGGAGATCAACTGGACGTGCAACAACGGTGACTGCATCACGGTTGATGCGACAACATGCCCTGGCACGCTCAACAAAAGCGCCCTACTGTACACCCTGTCCTTCTTCTACATTTTCATCTTTGTCATAGGGCTGGTGGCCAACTCGGTTGTGGTATGGGTCAACCTCCAAGCCAAAATGACTGGCTATGAAACCCACCTCTACATCTTTAATTTGGCTATCGCCGATCTGTGCGTTGTCATCACCCTTCCGGTGTGGGTTGTCTCCCTTGTCCAGCATAACCAGTGGCACATGGGAGAAATCACATGCAAGATAACTCACCTTATATTTTCCATCAACTTGTATGGCAGCATCTTCTTCCTGGCTTGCATGAGCGTGGACCGCTACCTCTCAGTCGCCTATTTCACCAATTCCAGCAATCGCAAGAAGAAGATAATCCGTCGCTGCATCTGCATCTTAGTGTGGCTTCTTGCCTTCTCTGCATCTCTCCCAGACACCTATTATCTCAAGACGGTCTCTTCCAACAATGAAACCTATTGCCGTCCCGTCTATCCAGAAGAGAGCTTCAAAGAGTGGTTGATTGGCATGGAGCTCATCTCTGTCGTGCTGGGCTTTCTTATCCCTTTTCCTGTCATTGCCGTATTTTATTTCCTCCTTGCGAAGACCATCTCCACCTCCAGTGACCAAGAAAGGAAGAGCAATGGAAAGATCATTTTCTCCTATGTTGTCGTGTTTCTTGTCTGCTGGCTACCCTACCACGTAGCTGTCCTTCTTGACATCTTCTATAGCCTTCACTTCATACCTTTCAGTTGTCAGATGGAGAACTTCTTATATGCCACCCTTCACATCACTCAGTGTTTCTCTCTAGTCCATTGCTGCGTCAACCCCATCCTGTACAGCTTCATTAACCGCAACTACAGATACGAGCTCATGAAAGCCTTTATTTTCAAGTACTCTGCCAAAACTGGTCTCACTAAACTTATCGATGCTTCCAGAGTGTCAGAAGCAGAATACTCTGCCCTGGAGCAGAATGCCAAATGACTGCAACCCCATAAAGAAACCTCCTTGACTCTCTGACCTTTGTTTTTTGTCTGTTGTGGGTTTTTTTCGTTTATTTGTTTTTGTTTTGTTACCCTCCTTTCCCTGTGCTTGTTATGAACGGGGCATGAATTCCAGCCTACAAAAGAGAGATAGGAAACTGTAATTTAAGGGTAGAATCAGGTGCAAAATGGAAGTGGTACCAAAATTAAGCCTTTTGTTGGTGTGTTTTGTTTGATCTCCTTCTAGCCTGGTCTGGACTTCTCGACAACGCTATGCAAATGGAAATGACTTTCTAGCAGACAAAGCCATTGTGTACCATAGATAACATGCATTTCCAGGATAAGCTTTTTCTTCCTTGTATATGTTATATATAGTGTGTTGTATTTAAACGCTTGAGACTTTATTTTCTGGATCTTGGTGTACCTTATACAATTGTATTTGAAAGTTAAATATATTTTTATCATGTATTTGAAGTATATTGCTGATGAGTGTATCCAGAGTGCTGTAGTCTGAGTGTTAGTTTGCCATTTGATTTCAACTATCGTGGGTAAGAGGATGCTGATAAATAGCAGAATGGAAATGATCTCTTGGGTGCATCCTCCCTGGCTGGCACACTTTATTGACCATAGCTTTATGTGGTGGTCATACCCACATGTCTGGAGCATGAAATGTATGTAGTGTAATATAGTTACCATCATGTTAAAATTAACAGTATTGTAAGAGTTGTTAACTCCTACGCCCGTACTTTACAAAGCTGTATCCTTATGCACAGAATGAATGATCTTACTTCTGAGAGTCGTCTCTATTTGTAAATTATTTTTGTAAAATAAAGATCTGGAAGAAAAAAAAAGAAAAAAAATCTATGCCTACCAGTGGTTTGACTTGCTATCCTCCTCCTCAAATAAAAAGCCAAAAAAGAAGAAATCCCAAAGCCACCTTCTCTCCTTTGTTTGGTCAAACAGGAGCAAACAGGTCAGTCTCTCTGTTTTCCTGACGTTTGTTGACGGTGGGCAGAAGCCGTTGAATGGAGGAATAGGAGACGGCACTGGTGCGTGGCGAGAGGGGAAGCGGTGGGAGGAGCAGGGCTGCGGAAGGCTGCGCTGTTTGGGAAGGTAAAGCTGATGGATTTATAAGGTGAAAGCTATTGGGAGTGATGAAAGGCTGTGTTTGGAGCTTAGAAATAAACAGAAGAAAAATATGGAAGTACGCAGATGGAATGGATATTTGGACTAATCCAGGTTCAGTCCTCTGCGGTTTTTTGCTTGTGATGGAATTTGGGTGTTAGCAGTCCTGACAGCATTAAATCCCTTTTTATCTCTTTTTCTCTTTGTTATGGTTTGCCTTGAATTTGCAATGCCGTATTGCCAAAGCGTGGGGCAAGATTCAGCGGCTGCCGGATGTATAAAGAAGATCTTTAAGCCAGCGAAGCGCTTGAATCGTGGTCGTCTTCGTCTCGGGACAAGGTAACTGATGTTAAATCAATGGCGTCTCTCAGCCATTGCTGACTTGCTGTTGCTGGTCTGCGTGTTTTGCAACTCCGGCGCAGTGCTAACTGCCTTGCTGTGAAGGCTGCACTTAAAATTCCTGTTAAATCAAGGCATGCCCTCATCCCTCCGAGTTCCCAACAGCCAAACAATTTTGTAATGACTGTATTTTGTTTCTTTTTACGTGTTACATTACAGCTTCCTCAACGGTGAGCCTATAAAAATAGATGTTTGGCGGCGCTGCAAAGTCTACCGTCCCCTCCTTGTGCTTGGTGTTTCTAAAAAAGCACCGGTCTGTCCCCAAATGGAGGAGCCGGTTGCAGAGAAGGGGTGCCAGCAAAACTGTCACAACATTGCTACATAAGGATAGCCTTCTGTGCTGATGCTTCTAATAAAAGATGGGTACTTTGAGCTTCCCATAAGCCTTTCTTAAGGTACTGCTGAACTGCAAGGAAAATGGTCCCTTGTGCCGATAGTTAAAATGGGAGGTGGTGTGTTAATACTGAGAAATTAATGTTCCTGATTTAGCTGGGAATTGCTTCCCATGCCTCAGCACCCATAGGTGCAGCTGTGTGCCCTCACCAAAGGTGCTGGGTGCGACTCCGGCATCCCGCTCCCGTGTGCCTGCGGGGTGTTGCTCAGTTTATAACAGCACGACTATTTCAGTTCAGGCTCCGTCTCGGGCAGTGTGGTGTTTTCATGTGATGCTGGAGCTGGTTTGG
Organism: Sagittarius serpentarius; assembly: GCA_034782735.1. Lineage (NCBI taxonomy): Eukaryota > Metazoa > Chordata > Aves > Accipitriformes > Sagittariidae > Sagittarius > Sagittarius serpentarius. The sequence continues at coordinate 12,602,840 of JAVKLA010000001.1, forward strand.
AAGTTTCAGTTGGCAGAAGCTCACAAATGTTTTTTTTATTCTTTTTTCCCCCCCTCTCTGCAGTTTGGTACTCGCAGTGCAGCATCGGCTCCGGAGATAATCCCGGGTGGTGCCGAGTGTCGGGGAGGTCCTGCAGACCCGCTGCGTAGACCAGACCAATAAAATCTCCAGGCCTCTTCCTTGGGGAGGTCAGTCGTGGTGGGACAATGCCTTTTCCAAAAGCGGGGTCAGACTGAGAGAGCAGGTAAAGGTCGGAACCGCGACCCTTGCTGTCAGCAGCTGTAGCATCGCACGCGAGGGTCCTTTCCAGCTCCTTGGATGGGAAGACCTGGGGCTGAGCACCCACCTGGTCTCCTTGGCCCGTGAAAGAACAGGTGGAGCTGGGAGGCAGCACCCCCCGCCTCACCCGCAGTGCTGGGGCTTGGAAAAGGGCGCACGAGGTCCGCTCCAGGGATCAGCACTGCTTGGGTGGCCCCGAGGTGGCCGTGACCCTGTGACAAGAGTGGTAGTGGTGGAGGGCAAAACAGTGCAGAGGGGCGGATGGATGGAGTTTGTCTGTCATTGTTGCGTGTTTCTCGTTAGGACTTGGTTTTGTGCAGAAAATTCTCAAAAATCAAACGCTGGCAGAAGTATAATAGGAAAAAACATACGTATATGTTGTAGGAGGCTTTTCTCGTGGCTTTGTGTGACACAAAGCCCCAGCTGGTATTTGCACCGAGACCAAAAAAAGAGGGTTTGGACCCCCTGGAGTCAGATACGAGCGAATTTATCAGCGGATAACAGGTGAGTGAAACTACATGTCCTCAGGTAGATATGACTGTGACTTACAGCGATTGGTGCGATGGCTGCTGTCACCTTGTTTGGCCAAACGTCCTGACCCCTGGAGCTGGGGGTGGTACGAAGTGTCCCCGCTTCTTCCTGCTGCAGGGCTGTGGCTTTGGGGCAGGACTGGTGGGCTGGCTGCCTGGGGATCTCCCTTGTTCCTCTGACAGCTACAGGTGTACACAGGGGCTCAGGTCTTCCCTTTGCAAGGAGGTGAAATTCACTTATGTTAACGCTTCGGTGGAAAAATGAGTAAAAATCGAACAGAATACACGCTGGAACAAGTCCTCCTGCTTCACTCTGGGCTTTATGGCTGGAAGCATCCTAGCGCTGTCAGACTCCACGTGCCTCGGAGGCAGGCACTGAGCAAATAAAAATACATCTGCTCTGTGAGAAAGGAATCTTTTTTAAATTTTTTTTTCCTATGGAAAGCGCAGTCCTGCTTTATTGTTACTTAAACACAGATTTCCTTTTATGAGCCATAAACGACATTCAGGTGTAGCCCAGTGACTTTAAATCAGCTCCTCTGGCAACCATCTAGATAATGTATTGTAAGAAATGCGTAACTGGCCTGTTTCTGCTTTGGCTAATTCATCGTTTCAATGCTGCTGACTTTAGATACTAGCCTTTCATGAGTTCACTGAGCATAAAAGCCATTTAAAGTTCCTAAGAAGCAAGAAATAACTCAGCTGTGAGCAATATTTAAGCACGTGGCGGCGGCAGCGCTGCCAAAGCCGGCTCTTAATCTGTTTCAGAGAGCTTCTCGATGAGAAGAGTTGGGCTGGTGCTTGGAGAAGTGGGGCTCAGTCCCTGTGATGGGGTGTGGGGCTGAGCAGGGCATGATGCAATGGGGATGGGTTTTGGGGGGAACTGATGTGTACGGAGCCCAGGGTTTGCTTTTAGCCTCCCCGTTCCATTACAGTGTGTGGCTGAAAAGCGTCTTGGCCAGCATCTGCTCTGATTTACACCCCGGATTTACAGTAGGATAATGCTGCTGATTTAAAGGGAGCTATCCAGGATTTATAGGGCTTTTTATAAGTAGGATCAGGAATTTTAGCCATAATCCTGTACAAATGCCTGGGTGTGAGTGCAGATGTGTGCATCTGCATCACTAATGCAATGTAATACCCATGTACAGCCGTAATGCAAAGACGTAATAATAGCAACACAACGGATAATAACGATGTGAGTTTGCTTTTGCAAAAGTACTTGCATTACAGGGTTATAATATCATTCAAACTGGGCTCACAAAGATCCTGTGATGGATAATCCAGCTGTAACCCTAAAGCATGTGGCCGACTCTTCTAACACCCACTGTCACGAGAAAAATCAGTCTCCTTCCATTTTGTAGTTGCTGTTTGAAAACAATTAACTTTTTTCATGTAAGTCTTGATCTATTTGTTTTTCTGGGACTATGTGGAATACGTGCGAGGCTTTAGCCTAAAGGTCTCGATCCTGGAAATGTTATAACTTCATAGTACCAAAGAGATACCAACATTCCAGTGATGCTGCGAAGTCAGGGAGACCAGTCAATCCTATGGCTAAAATACTGAGCGGGATGCTCTTCAGCACTGGAGTGAGAGCATCGCTATAAAGCCTTTCTGGTTAATTTACTTTACCGAGCAGGTATCTATCTTTATAAGGAAAGTGCTGGGAAACCAACCGGACCGTCTGCAGATGCCAGTGGGCTTAGCTCTGATGCGAGGTATGAGATCGGTGCAACTCAACAGCTCCACTTCAACAGAGGGTCTGGGCTGCTGTACGTCCTACACTTCTTGACATCATCTGGTTTTAAGCCAGCTCTGAGGATGGATGTTTTCGCCTCTCGCCTCCTAGGTTAGGTGGGGGGGTAAACCAAACCCCTATCATGTTTGCTGTCTGTACAGTGCTATTTCCAGACTAAAGAAAAAGAGTTAAATTACATTTTAACTGAACAGTATCGACAACAGCAAAGGTCAGGAAACTTTTAAGTAAGGTCACCCTATTGATTGCAACAGTGAAAGGACAGACATCAAATACTTTGCTGTGAAAGGCTGAAAAGAAGTAAATTCAGCATGATATATTGAAACCCAAGTCTTTTTCATATGTTGCAGAGCCTCTGACATAGCAGGTTTACTGTTCAAGCTGAGACATGTTGCCTTGCCAACATATATTCTGAATTACCCAAGCAGATTTAATGTTTTTGCAGGAGTGACTTTTCCCTTTTCTGGGGGACACTTTTCTTTTTCTTTTGAAAAAATTGTTGCAGAAGATTTCAAACCTACCTAGGAAATGACCTTAATCAATTTAGTTCCACCGATGAGTATGAAAACTCAGATCTTTCTTTTTGCTTCCTCTAAACATTGTCTTGCTTGCATTGAGTAGGGTGACCAAGTCACAGCTTGATAGAAAAGTGTGTTTTGTTTGTTGTTTTTTTTTTTATCCATCCAAGTGGCAGCTCTGTTTTGTCCAGAAGGATTGATGTGACTGACAAGTGTTTTGAATTTCTAAGCTCCAAGGTCTCAAAATGCATGAAAAGCGAATGACACACACACAAAAATGTAAATCTTTGGAAAACAAGCACCAACTACACGCACAAAAAAAAACCCCAATTCTGCAAAAGGGTGACAGACTCTGGATTGATTGGGGGGGGGGGGGGGGGGGGGGGGGGGGGGGGGGGGGGGGGGGGGGGGGGGGGGGGGGG
>JAVKLA010000001.1:12611450-12622841 GCA_034782735.1 Sagittarius serpentarius
CAAAGATAATATCATAGTTATTTGAAGTTTTTTTTGTTTTATTGTGTAATCCACTTTTTTGCACGCCCCCCCCCGCCCCCCCCCCCCAGCTGCAATAGCAGTCAGTTGTTTCTGTGCAAGTCTAATATGGGTTAGTAATATATCATGGGGTAAAATTATAGGTTTTTCTCTAGTGCCAGACATTTGAAAGCATCTGGCTAGATAGAGAAGTACCCAGGATAGATAAATCATGTTTAAAAGGCTTGTAATTTTTAACTGCTTTGTGTGTGTGTGTGTGTGTGTGTGTGTGTGTTTGCTTCCACCTCCTGGGGCATCTCCCAGCTGGCTGTGGAGGAGTGATTGTCAGTGAAAGCCCAGCCCAGTGGATGCTTTGCTGGAAAGACAAGAAAGTAGTGGAAATGCTCTGAGTTCAGTTTTATACCTCATTTACTAGGGACTGCCTTTAGAAGCTGATTTTTCAGCTGAATTGGGTTTCCTTTTACTCTCTTTGCAAAGGAAACATTTTGCACAGGGCTCTTGTCAGAGCATCTGTTCCCTTCATTTAAAAATTGGCTTTTTAAACTATGCTTTTTAAGTGTGTAGTATAGCACTGCTTATATAGTAATTCCCTGCTCCATTTTATGATAGGATGCTCTTCTCAGCTGCATATACCTTTGCCTGTTGGGACTGGAGTTTTCCAGCTGAGGTGTCTGCCTTGGACTGAGTTCTTCTGGGGAAATACCAGCTCAGAGTGAAACAGTCATTTCTGAGAATAAGACTGTGGAAAACCAAATAATTTGGTCCACGTTGAAGCAAGCCTGGCTCTCTCTTGTGGAAAAGGCAAGGGGAAAAGAAGAGAAGACGTATTAGAGCTTTTCAGTTAATTCCCTGAAAATGCCTATGCATGGACCACGTTTTGTCTTACCAATGTCTTCCTCTGCACCCAGGAATACAGGGCAGAACCGTCCTTAGGTTTGTGCAAGCGCTGAGGGCTTTGGCCTGAAAGAGATGGATGGCCTGTCGTTGGGGGGGAACTTGATCTCCATTTGGTGGCTTCCGGGAGGACGAAAAGAAGTAGTGAACTGGTTGGAAACCAGTTTTTGCTTTTATCATGTTTGAGACCGTTTTTTTTTTTGTTTTGTTTTGTTTTTTTGTTTTTAAAAAAGGCAGACCATATCACAAAATGGAAGAAGATATATGGTTTTCATAACACGTAAAAGCCTGGATGAGCTAGTCATACCAGGGTGCCCCATTGGGTAATCCCTCACCCTAAAAGCACCAGGGATGCACAGTTGCCCACTAGAAAGACGGAGCTGGTTTGGTTCAGGCGGCAGGACCCGCAGCGGCCCGGCAAGCCGCCTGTATTTCTGGCAAGGAGCAGGACCAGTGAAGAACTGGTGTGGCTGTCAGGGAAGGAGCATCCAAGTGAAGTAGATGATGGGTGGCTTGGACTGCCGGGCCATCTCTAGCCTGGGAGTTGCAGTTTGGGAAGGAGAGGATGGTTCCCCTGTCTGTGCCCCCTTTGCTAACTGCTGCTGAGCCAGGCCATGCAGCGTTTGCAGGTGGGAAGATCAGCTCTGTCAGCATCTGCCTTTTAGGTTCATTTTCCTTGGTATTGCAGAGGGAGGGGGTCAAACTGTTGGTTGTTAGAGACTCCACCCCAAGCCGCAGTGATCCTGCAGCACGCGTGTGTCTTTGCCTGCAAAATGGCCGTGAGTCAGTCAAACGCAGTGTCGGAGATGAGGAGGATGGTCTGTTGTGTTTGGCCAGAGCTGAGTCCAGACGCAAACCACGAGCTTGCCCCGCAGAGAGCTTGTCTCAGGATTACGGGTGAGCAGCCAGGCAAAACCCAGCCGTACTTCTCTCCTTTCGCATTCGGAGAAGGTGCCAAAGGGGCAGTGGCCGTAGGACACGTCCCTCGAGGAGCTGCGTCACCCTGTCACCCTGTGAATGGCTGCAAGCTGGAATCGTGCACTGCATGTCCCAGCCTCCGCTAGCAGTGACGGCGTGGGGGCAAACAGCCCGGGGTACGGTGAGCTGGCTGGCTGCTATCTCAAAAAGAAGACCATGGCATTTTTCTCTCCGGGGTAGCCCTGAAAGTGAAGATATTCAGAGCTAAACAACAGCAACAAAAAAGTGGTATTTACATGAGCTAGGGCCCTGGCCCGTTGTCCGTCAGTTGACGGGCAATTAAACTCTCCAAACAGGTTGTCTGCTTGTACGTGATAAGATAGAAGGGAGCGAGTGGAGCATTATTGATAGTTTCTGGACACACCATGTCCTGGGGATTTACGCTGGGGAATGATGCAAAGGGACATCTCCCTTGGAACACCCTTTATGTTCCATTCACAACCGATTTGCTTCGAACAAACGAAGGCGCGTGTAATCTGCATGAGAAAAGCTTGCAGAGGGACAGGGGCTCGGCCAGCTTCAGCTGCGAGATCCGATCCAATAACGTACTAACGTACGTGTGCATAGGGTAACCGGGTGGGCTCGGAAAGGCCTTTTTGGCAGCAGCCCAGCTTCCAGGGAGAGCTTGAGAGGCAGCTGACTCCCAGAGCAGGTTTGGTAGCTAAGGGCTGAAAACTTGCTGGATTAGTGGGTCCTGCAAGCCCGACTTGCTAGGCAAAATTTCTCTGAGTCGATTTCTGCAGGGCTTGATCTCTGTATTTATATATCTTGAAGGAAAGAGCAGCCAAAGCCTGCAAACGACGTTGTTATCACTAATCATACAAAGCAAAAATGAGCTTCTGACAAAGGCAGGTGTTTCAGCGATGCAGAGGATGCCAGGGCAAGGCGGAAATTCTCGAAGTTTGTAGGCATACGTGTAGAAAGGCAAAGAAAATGCCCGAGCTCGGAGAGGCACTGTAGCGAGAGACCTTGTTTTGAGCAGCGACGTGGCACGGTGTATGTAGCACCCGAGCCAGGCGTGCGTGCCCTCGCCAGCCGGGAGGGTGCTGCCACCTCTCTGGGTCGTGCACTTCGCTTTGGTGGGACGAGTTTGTGTGCTGGGCTGCCCGCAGTGCCTCGCAGGGTGCGTGAATTGAATCAGTCTTGGGGAGGAGAGGTTTGACCTTTCCTGCCTTAGGGATGGTGACGGAGGGGACTAAGCCGGGGAGGAGGATGAGGGGAGGTCGGAAGGCCTTGGTGCCTTTGAGAGGAGATGGACAGAGGACGGGGGCTCTGGCCAGTCTCTCCAGACTTTGCTATGCTGTCCCCTTCCATCGCAGCACCGACCGGGCGCTGATGCTGGCGGGAGAGGTTGGTACCGGAGCTGCCATTGCCTCTGGCAACATCCTCTCTTGCCCGTAGGCTTGTGCCCTTCAAACCCGAGCTTGGTGTTGTAGCAGAGTAAAAGGAAGGTGTTCTGCTTGGGGGTTGCTTTACTTCTGTTTGAGCTGACCTTTCCCGGTTCTCTCGTCTCTTAATTAATCCATCCCCTGCTTCTTTTCAGTCCTGCTGGAAATTTTCACGTGCAGGGGCGTTACTCAGCAGAGTATTTAGCCCACGCACATTAAGGAAAGACAGGAAGAGCTTCTGATTGTGCTGTATCTGCAGCATAGGTGTTAAAGATGTATTTGTGAGCCAGTCGGAGAAGAATGCTGAGGAAATCCTGTTTGGGTTAATCTTGTTTAATTTTATAATAAAAAACAGATGGCTGGCCATCTGCTGCTTCTTGCAATCAAATATCTCACAATTAACAGTAATTTACTTGCCCTAAGACTTCCACAATCTTTGTGTGCGGTTTTTTTTTTTCTCTTCAGCCTGAGTATGTGTGGTCTCTTCCTAGGGCAGTGCTGAGCGTAAGCCTAGCCCTGGAGCTGCCTGTAGAAACTCATGGTGGAGAGCAGTGTGGGGGTCTCGGGAGGCATCTGCTTTCCTGCCTTCCACTTGACACCCCCAAAAATAGAGGCAGGCAGCACGTCTTCTGCTTTTCAGACTCTGGAGAAACCACATTCAGGGTAAGCTAGGTGAATCTCAGTACACAACCTACGTATGCATCCTTGCAAGAGAGGTAAGACGATACTAAAGGGGGATATACGAATTGATCTACATTTTCCACCAGGCTATGGGATTTCTTCAGAGCTCAAAATGATTATAGCTAAAGTGGGTTTCCTCTGGCAGTTTAAGTTACTGAATGTAATTAAACAAGATGCAGGTGATCCTCTGCACTAGGAAAGCTTTCTGAGGGAATTAGCAGCAAAACAGGATGCGGAATAAAACCCATGGGGCAAATACGCCGTTCTTCTGTGCAGTCTTTCCTCCAGGAGGTTTAGATACCCCCAGGATTCATCCCACATAAGCTGTTTGGTGATAATGCCAGGTGTGATGGGCAATTACCAGCTGCAGAACCAGACACCGCGTCGCTAGCTCGTCTTGGTTGATCCTGAGGATGAATCTGGACCTTTGTGACTTGCAGTGTAATAGAGGTGCCTTCTGTTTCTGATAACACTAACGAATTTGCAGTCAGGAGGTGGAAGTACCCTGCCTTTCAGGGTGATGGGAGCCATATCTGTTTGATAACGCTGGATTTCTAGGTGGTGCTGATGCAGCTGAAAATGGCATTTCTTCTTCTGAAATGCTAGTCTGCTGGCTCGGTTACGTTATTTCCAGAGGTGACACTGGCAGTGGAGACTGGCCTCTTCAATAACTTCAGGTCTCTTTTGAATATGTCCTTCCCCAGCCACCTCTGTAGTTTAACAGCATCAATGGTGAATATGAATAAATGAATTCCAGATGAGAAATCTGCACGTAGGTAAGAGCTCTCCCAGGCATTCCTATGTGATTGCTAGCTGTTTACTATTCTAATATTTTTTTGCTAGCAGATGAAGAAAAATAATCGAGCTCTTCCCCTCCTCCTCCACAAAATCACTGGCTTCGTATGCACTCGGTGTGCTGGTGTTAGCTTCGTCAGGGAATCTGGTCATGGAGCTAAAAGATATATTCAGATAGCTGGGTACGTTAGACTGCTGCTATGCTCCATCCTCCATATTGTTTATTTAAACAAGAGAGGAGCCTTCTGAACGGCAAGAACTCATTTTAACAAGGCTCCCAAAGGGGACTGCAGGCCATGGGTAGGATCTGCAGAGCTAGCAGGTATAGGGTTTCATGCTGCCCCAGCCTCCAAGTGATCAGATCTCAGAGGTGCAGCTCAAGAGTGGATCTGACGTCTATCCAGAACAGCTCACCATCCAGTCTAGATAACTGCAGTTAGGAAAACAAAGTGGTTAGTGGAATGGCATGAACACACAGGTCAATAAAATGGTGGTTATTATTACAGCAGTAGAAAAATACTGCGTATGACGATCCAGGACCTGCATACGTGAACATTTCTAGGCGAGTGCCACTCAGCTTAGCGCAGAACACCTTTTGGAACCTCTCCGTCCTGTTTTCCCCTTTTTCCCCTCTTTCCTGGCGGGACCAGGGCAGACCCTGGTCTGTCCCTCGATGCTTCACCCCCCGCCCCGTGCAGCCTGTGTCTACAGTATCTTTTCAGAAGAAGGATAAGAATGGATAATCCAACGATTACGACCTGTATCTGGCAGGTAACGCCACAGAGGGTACTCTCTTTTTTCTGGGGCATGTGCCACTTTGGGATGTCACTATGGATGCGATTACAAGTTTGGGTCCAAACTCTGCTCCTGTTCAGGTTTTCCCACCCTCCCAGTTATTTACGTGGAGTGGACGGAGGCCCTGGGTGGTCTTGTCCTTGTCCTTGTTCCTGCCACTGGCATGGCACGAGCCCCCACCACTGGTGGAGCTTGGCTCCGTCTGCTTGTTGTGCACGCTGCTGAGGGGGGTACGGACCGTGAGACTTGCTCAAGCGTGCTCTTCACCCTGGCTCTTGAACACTCGGAGCCCTTGGCTCTGCCGGGCTCGTCACCCCATTCCTGCCGCTGACCAGGCTGGGAGAAAGCCTGAATGCCCAGCAGACCTCTGATGCGGCTTTAAAGGGTCTGTATTAGCCCTGCTAGGCAGAGGAAAGTCAAGAGACACTGGGGACAAATAAAGGATGATGAATCAGCCATGCCAGGAAGCGAACCTTGTTCTTTAGGAGAGCTGGATCTTGCCAGCACAATAGCTAGATTACAAAGCCATTTCCTCCAATTACCTTCTCTGTCAAATCTCTGTGTCGTCTGGCACTAGGAAAGCTTGGATCCAAATTCATTGTGAACTGGGGCAACGACACCAGAAATTTCTAAATTAATATCCTGCCAAGAGGAATTGAGCTTGTTTTTTCCAATCATGTCAGTTCTGATTCCTTTGCTTGTCAGAGAAATCTTTGGCTTGCCATCTGGTTTCAAGGGCATGGGTTAGGGAAGTTGTAGGTTGCTCAGCCCAGCACATTGAGGTTGCTGCGCAGTGGCTGCATGGAGATTTATGCGGGGGGCGGGGGGGAAAGGGCTTTGTGAGCTATTCTTGGCACTTGGCAAAGACCAAAGGGAGAGACCAGAGGCCCAGGGTGATGGTGAGAAGGAAAGAGAAGGCACGATCTCCTCCTTAAAACAGTGGGAATGTGCACGGGTTGTGCGCAGAGAAATCAGAGTGTGGTGTGGGAGTCACATAATTCAGAAAAATGGACTAATAGAGTATACATATACTTGTAAATAAGACGGTTTTGTGGTCTGGAATTGCATGGCACAGGCAATCAGTGTGTGAGCCCATTCTCTGACCCCCATTCATTCTTCTGGAAGAGAAATAGTAACGAATTAAATAACATTCAAAGCTTGGGGGTGCCTCTAACCAGAAGTTAGGATCCTGCTCTAGCCTCCCCGCTAGCTTTCTGCCTCTGCTCCCTTGGGAGGAAGGTCTGGGATGTCCCCCTTCTCCACGCACAGCGCGATGCTGGAGGTGGCTGATGCTGAAAGGGTGGCGAGGAGATGTTTCCACAGTGACCTCCTCTCTGCAGAACGCGGCGGCATGTCTCTCCTTGGTAGTTGTTCACCAGAAGTGCCTCAGCCCCCTTGCCTTTATTCAACTCTGAAAAACGAACACAGTCTTGCACTTACAGGGCTCTTGGAAACCCGCAGCAGAGTGGACTGGGATGCATTACTGTCCTCTTCGGGTCTTCCCAATAAAACGTTATGAAAGTTACCCATTCTGGATGCATTTAAAGACCATGGTGTGTTTGCTCTGTAGGCTAGGTTAGATACATTCAACTGAATGTCAAAGGACTCCTTTGCACCGCAAAACCCCTGGACCTTAAAATTTCCCGGAAAGGAGCAGCACGTTGACCAGCTACTGTGCTCTAATGCCACCTAACTGGAGTCTGGTGGCTGTGCTACCCGAAACGCGTGCTTTTACAGGCTGGGATGATTCTGGGACAGCGGTTTCCACAGCTGACTATGGGAATGCTGCAGACCCAGAAGGTAAACTGTGGTAGGGTTTGGGGGAATTGGGAAGGTCTGCTTGTCCTTGTCCCACTGCAGACAGACTGGGACAGTCTTCAGAAAGGGGTGTGGGGGTGCAGGTCATAGGGGAGGACCACGCAGCGGCAGGGGACAGCCCGGTGCCTGGCACATCTCCTTCTCTAGGAGGAGATTTGGGGTGCCGGTGAGCCGGCTGGCTCCATTGCCAGAACACGCTGAGAAGAGGCAGAGACGGGCGTGCCAAAAAACGCAGAGCTTGAGTGCCGGCCACGCTGCTGTGAAGGGGGCTGGTGCGTGTGGCTGGGTGAGAGAAGCCCCCAAAGAGGGAACCCCGCAGGAGCTGTGCCAGCTTGAGCAATGTGCGAAGGGCTTTTTAGGATGGTGAGGCTGATGGTTTGTGTCCCTCCTCTTAGCTCTTCTTCTTAGTGGGCGAAGGAGCCTCGTGGGGTGCACTGGAGCTGAGCCCCCTCGGCCGGCGCCGCTGGGGATGCACGGCTCCTTTGTCAGGGCGTCAAATGTTGGCAGCGGGCGCCCAGCCAGCGCGTCGCATCTCTGCAAAGGCACCGTCAGCCCTGGGTGCCAGCGTTCCCACCCAGCCGTTGGGAAGGGGGCACCTGCTTTCCCTGGGCATCCCTGCCATCAGCTGCAGCTGCCAGCGCCGGGACCGTCCCCAGGGCCGTGTCCCTCCCCTCCCGGCCCCTTCGCAGCTGCAGGCGAAGGGTCTCTGTGCCTGCAGCTTCTCGGGGTGCGCAGCGCTATCGGTGCCAACTGCCAGCCGGGCAGGGGGAGGCTGCCGCTGAGCTGGCGGGGAATTTGGAGAGGTTTCCGGACCTCTTCCCCATGAGCTGTTTGTACAAAGCCATCTGCCTGCCCCGGGTACTGAGCTGGGGGCCCGGCACAGCTTTGGCGGAGCTGGAAAGGCGCAGCAACGGGCGACCTCCCTCTTCCCTTAATATTAAACCCACGTCCTGCCCGTGGCTGCCTGCGCTGCTCAGCTCCTGACAAAAGGATGAAAAGACAGGCAGCCTCATGCTTTCCAGACGAGCCAGCAGCTGCGGAGGTGTTGGTGGTCAGTGCCGGGAGCGCGGGGGCTGTGTGACCAAGCACCCCATTTATCACTCCCCCCCCCTCACACGCCCAGCAGCCCTGGCTCCTTATCTCTCTTCCCAGCGCTGGTGTGGTCTGTGCCAAAGGCTGGAGCGGAGGAAATTGGTCTCTGTCTCATCTCTGCAGCCCTCTTCTCAGCCGGCGGGTCCTGCTATGCCCATCTCGCAGCACTCCGGCTTGCAGGGTGCTGGGGTGTTTTTGGATGCTGTGCTGGGCAATGCTGCTCGCGGCTCCTTCAGTGGGGGGCTGCTGGGGGCTCTCTCAACCGCAGCTTTATAAATTCGAACAGATGTAGTTTTGAAAACTTCAGCTTTGAGGCACGCTTTCTTTTTAAATGGCTTTGGTGGAAATTTGCACTGCAGTGGATGTGTGGAAAAATGGTGTTTTCAAAGCGAAAATGAAATGAAAACCAGCCTCTACCCTCTCCTCCCCCTCCCTCCCCCAGTGAAACGTTGTTTGGAAAGTGGGGGCCTCTGTTTTGAAATATTTGAAGCACGGAGACATCCTTCTTTTTACTTCCTCTGCTTTGCTGTTCCTTTCTTTGCTTCTGTTTCCCTTCTTATGTCTCGGGTCCGTCCCCAGCCAGCTCCCCTTGCTCCCGTCCTCACTCGTAGGGTGCAGGGTGTCACGAGAGGTCTGCTGAAGTGCGTCAAGTCCCGATTTTTTCCAGGTGGTTTTTTTGGTAAAATGTGCTCAAAACTGAAACCCTCCACAGAAACTTTGTACTTTTTACGTAAATTAGGCTTTACAGTTTATGCCTGCTTCCCTGGGGCTGTGCCTGTGAGCTTGGCCGCCTGGGATCCTGCCCGTGCGTGGGAAGGAAAGCGGATGGCTTCCCAGGAGCTACTGGTTTACCTGTGGCTGGGGAGCCTGTTTGCGCTGGCAGCTTGCTAAAATCCTCACATTCCGCTGCACAACCTTTCCTCTCTGGCTGGGGAGATGATGCTGTGTGCTGCGGTCCCGGGCCCGCGAGGCAGTTTTAACGCAGAGGGGCTGTGCTGTATAAGCTTGTGCGTGTGTCAGCTTGGACGTGGTGCCCTGAGCATCGTGTCTGAGAAAAACCCTTCTTATTCAGAGGTTGTCCCCTTTGCTGGGGAAAGTCTGTGTATGGAAATAGCTGGTACTGGTGCCTAGCTCTTCTTCCAGCTCGTCGTTGCGTGGCCATGCAAGAGGAATGGGCAAGACCTACAAGGCGGGATGCAGTGGGGTGATCGAGGCTGCAGCGGATGATGCAATGCCGGTGCTTTCGTAGCTGTCTAGACAGAGAGATGCGAAGGGCACGCCGGATGCCGGGCTGCACATCGCGGAGCCGGGCTGGTGGGGCAGAGATCGGAGGGATGCTGCCGGGTGCGGGGGAAGGACGGACCCGGCGCTGCGGATCGGTGGCGATGAGACGCTGCGTCTGTGCATTGTACGAGGAGCCACTCACGTGGTTTCAGCCGAGCCAAAATATGCTTTCAGAAAGAGAACGGACCAGATGTCTTATTATTGCTGCTCACAATGCTGTCCTCCGAGTACAACAATCCATCAGCGGGCTCAGCACAGCCCTACAGAAAATTCCCTGACACGTTTTTACAGCAGGGCCAGGTTCTCACCACTTGTGTGCATTTGTACCCCTTGACAAATAGCTGTTTGACTTCGGTTTTGTTCAAAGTCGCGGTGGTGTCAAGCACAGGGCTGCTATTCAAGTGCCCACCAACGGTGATCCGCAGCTCGCTGTTTCCTCTTCTTTTCTTGCTTTGTCTCCCTGTGACAGTCACTCAGGAACGTTTTCTTTTTTATCTCATAGGGTTTTTTGAAAGACAATTTTAAAGGATTTATCCACAGCAAAACAGCGCTTCTAATAAGGACTGTAAAAATGGCTTGGGAGTATATGGTGTCAGGAATTCCCATTTGCATTGATATGTTGCTGACACGACACTTAATTGCTTTGTTGGGGGTTTTTTGGGTAATTTTTCCAACAAGTTGATTTGTAGATTTGGCTGGCAAAGCCTTGCATACATTGAGAAATGCAGCTCTTCCTACAATGGACTGGCTCATCCTTGATGAATGGTTCCTCTGGAAGCTGGGCGATGGGCTCCTAACTGCTCTGAGCCCCTTGGGCATGGAGGAGAAATAGCACCAGGTTATGAACTGCGGTGTTTGTCCTGCTGCATAAACCTGTGGATCAGTAAGGCCTTGACTTTAAACTGCTTTCTAAGTTACGTGTGTGCCCAAAGTTGCCTACAGAGACTGGACCCCAGGTGTGTCGTGGGCTGTACAAACACGTGGTGCAAGGGTGTCCCAGCCCGCAGCAACTGGCAGCAGGAGCTCCCAGGGTGCTGGTAAAACCCATGCAGGTCAGTTTATGCAACCCTGGCTGCACAGTGCCAATATGACATTTCTGTCTAGATCTCCTGGTTATTAAAAGTTTGGTTTTATAAATGAGGAGTCCTTTGTATTCTCCAGACTGTGACTTTCTGCCATACTTCTCTAGCTGAAGTTCCCCTTTGACTTCAGCGAGTATTTTGTGTGCTCAGGGAGCGTTTTCCATCACTTGAGTCTGAAAGGGAAGAGGATTTATGGAATGGGGAGAGTGAGGCACCAACTCAGCAAATACCAAAGCGTGTATGTAAGCGTTTGCAGGTCAGAGATGTAAGTAAGAAAGTGGTCTTGATCTTAAGCCGCTCCTTATTGCTGGGTCCAAAGGCTGAACTGAGAACATGCAACACAGTTTGCATATTGACATTTTCAGATGTCTTGTCTAAGGAGAGCTTTCCCTCTGCCATGATCCTGCATCTTCTTCCAATCATTCTCAGTATCAGCCTGTTTAATACATCAAAAGAAGCGTGGCCAGCAGGTCAAGGGAAGTGATTCTCCCCCTCTCCTATGAAGACAGGCTGAAAGAGTTGGGGTTGTTCAGCCTGGAGAAGAGAAGGCTCCGGGGAGACCTTAT
>JAVKLA010000001.1:12622941-12819057 GCA_034782735.1 Sagittarius serpentarius
AGGTGTCCCTGCTCACCGCAGGGGGGTTGGACTAGATGGCCTTTGATGGTCCCTTCCAACCCAAGCCATTCTATGATGATCAGGTATCTGACCTATTATTGTTTCTCACTTTTTCTGACCTGGTGACGTCCCCCGGTACGGGTCATCATTATGATCTTTGGTGGCGCTTCCAATGCTCTTATACTTTCTCTAGAGCTTAGCTTTCTCTCCAGCTTTCAAAATCACCTCACAAGGCATTGCAGGCTTCTTTCTAGCCAGGTAAAGCCTGAGGGATCCTCTGGCAGATAACGTGAGCATCTTGACTGGTAATTGTAAAGTCAGGATCTGTAATTAATTTTTCTGTGAAAAACTCAACCTCAAGGTGCACCCTTACCCACCTATTAATTAGCACAGGGAAAAGATACTCTTGTCTAGAGGCAGAAGACAAAAATAGGAGCAGGGAGGAAAGAGAATTGGCTCCTTTGTTTGAATGATAAATGTTGTTCCCTTCATGTCTTAAATAAAATGGGAGTTTGCCTAAAACCAGTGCGGCTTTAACTCTCCGAAACACAGACTTGAAAAGGATTGGAGAAAATAGTCCTGGAATAGGCACCCAGAGACCCCATCCAGCAGATTCCTCTCATTCCAAGGCAAGCCTAGCGATACCTGTGTGATCCTTTGTAAACGTTCGTTTAACCTATTTCTGGGACTGTTGAAATGTTCTTTTTTTCAAACACGAGGCTCAGAAGCACACACAATTGCTTGGGTTCTCATGTTAACCCCTGTGAGCTGTGGCTTTGGGAAAAGCACCAAATATCGCAAAAGCTGTTAACACTTCATTATTTGCATAAATTATTTTTTCTTTTTTCTTTTTAATAGCAACTTGGAAGCAGTTTCAAAATCCTGCCGTGGAGGGCTCTGTTAGAGAATAGATTTTTTTCACAGATCTTCATGCGGAATTGATTATACAGTCCTACGTGCTAGAGCCCTCTGTGGAAGGAGAACTTGATGTACCTCCATATAAATCTACGGGCAGTAGGACTTGTTCTGCCAGATTCAAAGGAAAGCGAAGGGTCCACTAGGGATGAGAGCAATATCTAACAAAAGCAGATAGTGTCTGACAAATCTTATTAATATTGAGGATTCAAATTCCGCTGAGCTGGAGAGCATGGCAATATGTCCCTGCAGTAGACAGTAAGGATACCTGCTTGAGGAACAGGCAGCTTTGCAAAAGAAGAAATGTGAATTAAAGAAATGTCAGTGTAGATAGTTGAAGTGTTCGGTGGCTGGCTGGACTAGCTAAAAAAACCCAAACCAATAATCCAAAGCAATTTCAGTTCACCCTGTTGAAGGCTTTTGGGGAACTCTTAGGAAAAAGGTAAAAATGCTTTTCATCCAATATCTTTCATTTGCGCTGAAGTGAAGAACCACTTTTTTTTTTTTTACGACTAACACGTTAAAAAAGAAAACAAAGAAAACACACTGGGATTTTTTTTATAGTTAGAAAGTACCCCATAGCTATATTTGGTGTGACTGTAATCTACGGCTAAGCACAGCCTGGGGTGGTAGGCTAGCAGCAACTTGTAGAAACGCTGTCTCTACAAGTGATGGCAAGCTGACTTTTCACCTTCTGGTCTGGGCTGATGGTTACCTTTTGAAGACCCTGGTGGCAATTAAGAGATGCACTGTGATTGCATTTCCAAGCCTCCGATACTCACGTATCCCACTAGAAGGCTAACAGGAGAGCGCCATGTTGTAATACCGTGAACTGCTTTGGAGACATTTAAGTGTAAGTGCATTAAGACGTGATTTATGTTCACCACTGAGCCTTGAAATTTCTTCCAGGAGATCCCAGCATGCTTGTATGTCTTGCCTCTGCAGGTTACAGGGATGCTGAGAGAGAGCTGAGCTATCGTGAGCAGCTCTGATTTGTGGGGTTCCTCGAGGCAGGCAGCTTCCCCAGTGGGTGTGATTTTTTTTTTGTTTTCTTTTTGGTTTGGTTTGTTCATTGCACAGTTCCTTGGCATAACGCCTTTCACCTTGTCTCCAAAAGATTGTTTTTAACTCTGCGTCCCACTCGGTGACTCAGGTCAAAGGCATCTTATTCGGTGCAGTATGTTTCTTGGATATTTTTGCTTTTCCAGATGTGCGTGAGCTTTAGGACGATAACTGGAATGGAGACAAGTGTTACAAGTGGCTTTAGTGCTCAGCTCTGTTTCTCCCAGAAGGCGAAAGGGGATGAGGCTTTGACGTAGTATGGAGGACCCTCCTTTTCCATCCAGTTGCAGCTGATGACTGTTCCCCTTTGGAGCTGGGCCGGGTGGCAGGTAACCACTGAGCTGTTTTATTCTCTAGCCGTGCTGGCAAGCATTTCAGATGAAACCATCACCAAAGTAGTGGCTTCAGTGTACTCTCTGCAAGACGCAGTGATTCAGCACAGATCCTCTCTAGAGACAGCCTCAAGAAATGAGGGTCCAAAGTGCAAAACTGGAAACTGCCCAGGCCTCACTACTCATCTCCTAGCTGGTGCTGTGAGTACCTCTTCTCAACCTGGTTGATCTTGGGAGGCTTTACAGTGGCTTAAGGTTCTGCCTCTGCATTGGTCTCGACAACCTGGAGTCTGTCCACTGACTGAGGCAGATCAGGATGGAGAAACGGGGTACCTGCATGTCTCAGTTTGAAGGCTCAGCTTCCCCGGTATAAGCTTACGGTATAAGACCTCCTTGTAAATCGAGCTGTGGCTCCATCCATTGGCCATGGAGCTGCAGGACATGATGTGCCCTCCCTCTCCCCCTGTGAAGACTTCGGTTGAAACACTTGCCCAAGGGAACAGGCCACCTGGGCCACTTGCCTTTTGTTCCCCAGCCTGCAAGGTCCCCACCACTACTCCACCACTGAAACTGGGCTACTGTGCAAAAAACCAAAAAAGGTGGCAAGACTGATGGGCAAGGAAAGCAACCAGCACCTCCTCCTCCCACCACCTGGAGCACTTGCCTCTCACTGGGCACTGCAAGGGGGCTGCCTGCTGGGTCGTGGGTCTCCTTTGGAGACCCCATCCATGCCTCCCCACAAGCAGTGTCCAGGATCAAGCCGCACAGATTTCCAGCTTGGACTCTTCACAGTCAAAGCAAACCAAACTCTTAAATACTTCTGAACTCTTGAAAGACCCTCAGATACTCTGATGATGAGCCCAGAAATCTTCAGGTTATTAGCTGCTAATAGCTGTGGACGTATGCCAGCGCTGGGAACAGCTCATGCTGTCATCACAACATGGATAAAAAGGCTGGTTGAACAGTCGAACACCTTCTTGTAGATGTTTCTGAAGAGCCTAGGCTGAGGTGCTCAAAATGGGGGGTTTAGCTACAGGGCTCTCGTGTAGCTCCTGCTAATTTCTGATCCGGCTCTTGAAGTCCTGGCCTATATGCAAGTCAAGCCGGCTTTATTCAGCTTATTCTTTCCTATACGGCAGGCAATGCCTTACTCTGAAGCGAGAAGGAATGTGCCTCTGGTATGCCAGGACTATGGATTTCTGATGATGTTTTGTGAAAATGTTTCTGACGGGGGTTCTGGCCTCTTGCTTCCTGGGATACATGTTTCACTTTGCACTGACTTGTATTGAAAAATATGCAACGTCAGTTTGAAGGATTGTGCTTTCTACACTGTTCCCAAGCCAGATGCTTTTCCCCAAGGCAGATCTGTCTTTTTTTTTTTTTTCCTCCCCAAGTGAAGGTTTTTAACTAAATTCCTACTGGTAGAGTTTCCTCCCTTTCGTGTTGTGCAAGGTCCTGGCAGTGGGGTCAGGACTTGTAATCTGCAGATGGCCTGAGGTCTTGTGATCCAGAGCACCATGAAGTAAGTTGGAAATGGGCAGGGGGAATTTCTGTTTATTTCAGAGGGAGCAGTGTCTGATGTGGAAGCACATATGCTTTTGTCTAAACTGAAGTCCATGCAGCCAAACCCCTTCGTATTGGAATTATAATGTTAATTAGATCTGACCAGGAATTTCCCGACGTTGATATGCAGTGATTTTTGCAGGTTGAGATTTCCAGCTGAAAGTGCACCGAAAGACTGGAGAGTTTTTGCCAAAGCATGTCTTTTAAAAACAAAACAAACCAAAAGAAACCCCCAAATCCCCTTTTAGCGCACACCTAACCTGGCTTTGCCACATTCTCCCCTAAGTGACATGCCCAGGGTCCCACAAGAAATCTGTGGAAGAGCAAGGAGCAGGAGTGCTGCTTTTCTTTTCCTCGGATCTGCATCTGGCGTTACGGGATCGCCTGTTCCAGCTGGGAGTGACCTCAGCCAGAGCTTGGCTTTGCCGCAGCAGGGTTAGCCTGTTCTCACCATCAGTGCTTCCACCAGCAGAAATGGAGGCGGGAGGAAAATGGAGCTGAGATCATGCCAAGTGATCATTACAGGAAAAAGAGACTCAAACCACATCCATTTCTGCCCTTTGTCTGTCACTTTTCAGCTGTCTGTGAGTAACTGGATGACTGCTGGGAATAGCAGGAACCCGACTGTCATCTCTGCTGTTCTCTGTCAAGACGAGGCAGCTCTGAAAGAAATTAGAGATATGTTTTTTTTCATCTTGTTGCTGTAAGAGCTTATATAAGCTCCTCCTCCGCGCTCTGACTTCTGACTGTCGGTGGTGAGGTGGTTGCCATCTCACTGCTCCTCTGGCATTTCATTATAGTACAGCTTCGTACAGGTAGGAAGAAGAGGAGGCGGGAAGTAGCCTCTTTAGATGACACCTCTAACGACCTTAAGAGAAACAAAACATTAAGAAGGCTGAAGGGCTTCTCAGACTTCTAGCTAAGTTTCTAGTTCATGTTACCAAACACACTGTACCGTCTCCCCTCATCCAAGGCAAGACAAGACAAGACTTAATGGGCTACGCAAATAGCGAGGCCTTTTTTTATATGCTGCGATGTATCTGTAGCACCGGACACTGATTCATGTGCTAAGTTGGTACCGATGGGTGCTATAAGTTGTGTATTCCATCATTACCACAGTTCTTGCTTGTTACTTAACTGTAAGGAGAGCTTTAGACATTGCATGCATTTTGATTATAACTGCTACAGATGTCTGTGACCTGCAAAACTGACCTTTTTGCAACTCTTTGACCTTTAACACATGAATAGCAATGCAATCTTGGCAGCACCTTGCTTTTCTAAGCACTTTGGATGTCATAAAATTACAGAACATCCCAGGCATCTCAAGAAAATTAGTGTCTTAATTTATTCCAGCCTTGAGAATATTCTTAGGCTGTTGTGCTAACCAGTCCTTCAAAGGAAGTGTGTGCACCCTCTTCCCCCACGGCCTTAAAACTTGGCTTGAAGGACGCTTGTGCAATATTTAGCTGTCCTGAGCCTTGAGCTGAACCAGTGTTCCTTATCCTTCTCTGGGTGGTGATAATGACTTTGCAGACCTTGTACTCCTAATGTTTCTCACATGGAAAAAAAGGTCACTGAAGCCTGGAGAGGGTCTCCTTGGTGTTTCTATTTATAAGCCCAAATGAATACGGGCCATGCAGAGATCTTCACCTCCTGCTGCTTCTCCCAGCACCAGCCTGGGTGTTTCTTGTCAGTTTTTGGCTTTCTTTCCACTTTCTAGAGCAGTTGTCATGCTGCCCTGAAGGTCCTCGGATCCTACGTTCTGCCGGACACAGGTTCTCCTTGGAAAGTGTTTGTGCGCTGCAAGTGGTTTAGTTTATTGCTGCTTAAAGCAAGACCTATGTGGCTATCGTGACATCTCTGCTGCTCCCAAACAGGAGCTAGTTCTCTCGCAGGAGCTGCCTTCTCAGTGGTGCTATGGGTCACAGCGCGAAAAAACTCAAGCCAAACAGCTCTGTCCTGAAGACCTACTGTCGACTGGGAACCTGGCCAGAGATAAGC
This sequence comes from Sagittarius serpentarius, assembly GCA_034782735.1. Classification (NCBI taxonomy): domain Eukaryota; kingdom Metazoa; phylum Chordata; class Aves; order Accipitriformes; family Sagittariidae; genus Sagittarius; species Sagittarius serpentarius. The sequence continues at coordinate 12,628,815 of JAVKLA010000001.1, forward strand.
CAGTACCCAGACTGCACCCGCACCTTGGCTCAGGACGGGGGCTTAAGTTTGAACTTGTTCCCGGTTCAGGTTAGAGGCTTTACTGTGTAATGGTGAATCTGGGGAGCTAAAAGCAAGATCCCGATTGCTTCATACATAACCTGTAGATTTATCCTGGATAAAAGTAGTGCCTGGAATTATCTGACGAGGTTGTCAGGACAGGTCAAAACAGGGAGGGCTTCTCTGTGGCAGAGCTGAATGGGTAAATTCCTCCCTTTCCATGCAATTTCTTGCTGGCATCTGCCAGTAACCCATACTGGTACAGGTAGAAGCCTCCTGTCACCCTGCGGTGGGTGAACCTCCAGACATCTGAAGCTGAAGTACCTCCAAAGCTGAATGGATTGGTCTTAAGAAGTCGAGCCTTGCAAACTGGGTTCATTCTCCTCAGACACTTTCCCCTGCTGCCAGAAAAGATTTGGGACTCCCTGCCGCTTGATTGCATCTTAAATTCTTCTCAGTTCTCCCCTCTATGTGTGACCCTGACTGGTCACCAAACAAAGGGTGAATCAGACTTTTTTTTTTTTTTTTTTGTCTCACCCTACAGCCTTGAGGGCTTGAGCAAAGCCTTTCAGGCAAGGTCAAGGACAAAGATTTGAAGGAGGTTTTTGCTGTGGAGGATCACACTTTGGTTGCTATCTTGATTAAACTAAACTAAGCATTGTGCCTGATGAACGCATGTAAAATTCATGCCCTCAGCTTCCCTCAGTGCTTTATTAGGTGTTTTAATTGTTTTGTGCCCTTTTCTGCCCGTTATCTTAGATGTGCTTTACATCAGGGACTTTGTCTACATTTGTACAATGGTTGGTGGTGGGTTTCGACCGGTGGGATCTTGGCACCAGTCTTCTGCTTTGGAAAACGCATCAGACCAGCCCCATGAATGGGCCAAGAGAAGTTGATGACATTGCCCAGAGGCTGCTGCAGTGGAGGAAGTCTAATCACAGACTTCAACAGGCTTTGGATCAAGTCTACAACAAAGCGGTTCTAAGAGGACAGTGTCAACATACTGCAAAATTTCCTGCAAAACCAGCTTAGCTTAGGGCAGGAATCACAAGATTTCTCATTCAGAGGGCTCTAATCAGTCCTCCTTCTCTTCTCCTCTGGGCCTGTTAAGTAGGATCCAACCCATAACATCTATGATTACAGCAGATACCAAAGACTTATGTAAGGGCTGAATAACTCCTTTTATTTATTTTAAGCATTGCTTCAAGTGCAAGGCTGGTCAAAGTAGTGCTGATGGTTGAAGAGCAAACAACTTATGCCTCTCCACGTGAAATGTGAAGCTTCAATTCCCAGCTACTTCCTACTCAGGGAAATATTGTTTACAGATGGTGCACTCACAACGTGGTTGTACACCGCTCTGTTATTATCAAGATGGATTTATTACTGTAGCAGAAATCTTTCTGCTATCTTATTTCCCCTCTTCCTTCTCTCAAGGTTCACTCTCCCCACCAACATGTGGAATGGTTCTGCTCAAAATCCATCCAGTGGCAAGATATAAAAATTCAACATCTATAAACTTGACAGACTGGTTTGCTGTTGTTTTCTTTAAATCCCAGCCTAGGCTTGGCATGGGGGACAGAAATGCCTGGTGCATCTCCAGAAGTGCCTGGAGATCTTTAGTCCTTTTGGGGCCAGATATGGAGAGACTCTATTCCTTGCAGGAAAAGCAGTTGCCGTGGTAGACAGCAGCCTTGATGTGAGGTATGTTGGTCTCTCCTCACATCACACCTCTCGGAGGAGATGGAAAAGGAAAAATACGCAACGTTTCGGAAGGAAGGGAAGTTGAGTTGCTGCAGGTCCCTGCCTCCGAGTTCTTTGCTCATCTGCTGGCATGAGTTGGTTCATCTGCTTGCCTAGACCAGCTGATAGAGGACAATACCAGAGGTCGCTGAGGTATTTTGAAGAAATAATAAAGGATATGGGTGTAATGCCATGAGACAGACCAGAGCTGGCAAGAGCTACTTGGGAATCCTAGGAAAGGGCCCCTCCATCATATAGTGTGACCGTGCCTGAATGGTTGCCAATGTCTGGCTATGGCTTCCCTTGAGGCCACCCATGAAGACACCCGTTTTTGGGCTCCTATCAGCCTGCATTGAAAGCTGGGGCAGGTTCAAAAGACCATTCTATCTTCAAGCCAGCTGGGACATGTCTCACAGGTGAGATGAATTTCTTCCTGGCTACTGTGGTGGAGAAAACCAAATGATCCCAGGGCACCATGATTCCGAAAGAGCAATTCTCTCCTTTTCCACCCAAAGCAGAAGTCGGGCAAACAGCAGTTACGCAGGGTTAATGCTCCAGGCTGGGTTACGTATCTCCAGCAGGTTATTTCTGAGTCTGCACAGGTCTCCGTGCCCTAGTTACGCTCTCTTACATTTCCAAACCTTCTTGGCTAGCAGCAGTATTTTTGAAATCGCATTCACGGAAATTATGGCCTTGCTTTGCTTCGCACACTTGGATGATAGCTGGTTATGCCTGTATCTTATCTGTAGCTCTTTGAATCTAGTGACTTGCATTTAAGTTCATTTCATTTATTAAAATTAGATGAATGATCACTGTTTTTCTTAAGACCTGCTCAGTGATTTAATCTTTTTCTTTAATTAATTTCAATTAAATCTTTTTTTTTTTTTAAAGGAATATGTGCTAGTTAGTTATGTGTGCACAGATCGTATTTGTGTGGGTTTGGTGCTGATCAGCTGCATGTGTGTTTACAATAGCCCTTGTGTTATCCCAGCCGGCAGCCTAAAAACACTTCCAAATTATTCCACATCAGAAGCAAAGAGGGTTTGGATAGACTCCTAGGGGAAAGTCTTGAAGTGGTGCCCAAACCTCAGTCCCAGTGCTGTAAGTCAGGCACGTGGCTGATATTTTATCCACCCCAACTTGGACTTTCGCAAGCTGTTTTGTTTGTGGAGGAAAAGGGAATTTGGGAGCAATTTTAATCAGTGATTTCTTGGAGATGGGCTTCCTCCTGTCCTTTGTCATCTTTTCCTCTCTTGACACACGTGTGTACACTCTGCTTATGTTTTCTAAGAAACAGTGGAAAATATGTGTGCGTAAGCACAACGGCTAGCCTGTGCTAAAACAAACGCCTCAGTGGATAGGGACTGACCTGCTTACAATTTGAGCCTTTGGAGTGATGCTGATTTTATGCAAAAAACCCTTGAATGACTGTAGCTGGATGAGCACTAGGGATTTCAAGTTCAGCTCTGTCACTAAGGTTTGGTGTTTGCTGCTCACCTCAAAGCAGGCTGGGAAGTTCGGACCTAAATGGCGCTGTAATAAAAAGCTGGAAATGCTCCGGTAAATGTTCCAGGCTTTGTCCTTGTGAAGCGTCACGAAGGTAATGATCAAAGCTTTTTAAACTGCAGCTTCTGTGGAGGAGAAATAGAACTGCTGGTCCTCAGGTCTCGGGCAGTTTTGTTGCATGACTGCCCTGGGACCGAGAGTTGATGGACTTCCCAGGTCTGAACTTCACAGGCAGTGCCCTAGGACGTGGCATCCTGAGTCAGGTGTTTCCCAGACAAGCTCAGCTCTGCAGCTTGGAGAAACAGCAGCCTTTTGGACCAGAGAGCCCACCCTGAACTCCGATGAACGAGCCAAAATCTGCAGTGGTCAGTGTTTGTAGTTGTGTCGCTGGCTAGTTTAGGTCAGCAGAGGCCAAGGATGTCTAGGCGGGGACAATCCTACATCATTTGAAAAAAAAATCAGTATTGTGTTGTCTCAAAAAGAACCCCCTACAGTGCGATTTCAGGTCTAGAAACAACTGAGTTGTTTGCTTTTTAGCTGGACTAAAGATGACTTTTTTTCCCAAAAATGTTGGCATTACTGTGGCTTGGAAACTCAATACCTGAGCCAGCTCTGGTCTTGGACCTTCAGTTACTTGTATAATAGCCCACTTTACTGTTGGAGTAAAGATCACTTTTTAAAATGTAATTTAAAACCAGCATACGCATTGATTTAGGAATGCAAAATGATTTTATTACTATCTCATCTCAAAACCTTTTCCTTGACTGTCTGCAATTCTGAATTGCAAAATGTATTGCAGAAACACATCTGTCATACTTCATAATGTGAGATAAGACATTCTGTGGTGGTTGTTTGTCTCAAGAAAACCTAAAAAAATTCAAAGCAGTGCAAGAATAATATATACAGTATCAAAGCTAGAATCAGGCGCATAACGTTTTGCCCATCTGAGTACTGGCTAAAGGGTTGGGAGCAAGATGTGCTTTGGACGGGATGGACTAAGAGGTGTCTCTCTTGGAGAGATTGGTAATTCCTTTAGTTGAACTGCCTTACAGAGGTCATGCTCTGAGGCTGAGAGAAAGACCTAAACTTCTCCTTCCTAGGTGGTGCAGAAGTTCAGAAGAATATGCACGATACATGTGATCACTTGACTCCAGGGTCTGGGGCTTTCAGACTCTCGTCTTTTCCTCTGCAACTTTATAAAAGAAGTTCAGGAATCTGGCGATGCTGAATGACCTTACAGAGAAACGCAATAATCGCTCTGGAACTTGGGCCAATCCTTTTCCTCATTAGGGCAATGAAGCTTTTATCGCTCCTGCAGTAATGATGCATTTTTTAAAGTGTTTCACACCTACTTTAAATCTCAGTAAAGACCATGAAACTTCTTTGGTCGTGGCCTCATGGTATCTATTGTTAAGCAGGCTGTTAAAATGAATCAACCCAGATTAAGGAGCCAAAATTACCACTTGCTATCGCTCGCCTGAATCTGTTCCCTCAGAGACAACCCCGTGAAGAGGCTGAATGCTGATTAAACACTTCTCCGCCAAGTGGAGTCCGAAAAATTCTGGCAAGAATTGCCTGTAGAAAGCACGGAAAAAAAATAATATGTGTGAGACGTAAAAGGCTCGATGCGTCGGTCCGCTTGAATCCAAACCATCCCCTGCTGCAAAGCCCTTCATTAGTGAGCCTTCCATCTGCCCGATGAGAGCTTCCGTATCCTGGCCCTGAATTTCCTTGCTCTCTCCCCAGGGGCGTTATCTTGTGAGTTCATTATTACTGCTGGCTGTAATTTACACTCCAATATGCAGTGCTATTAGCAAAAAGATTAAAAAAACCCATTGGTAAATGGCCTTGATTTGCCTTGGAGCTCAGACTGGAGGCTTAAACTCTTCCTTGGAGTCAGCCATCCAGGGCAGGACTACGGGAAGGAAGCTCAGCCCCTGTGCCTTCAAATGCATTTGGTGGCAGCGGAGGGCAGGAGGATAAGGAGCAACTTGCTTGTGACCTTTCCCACCGGGCTACTTAAACAGAAGCATCCGGGCCACCTCTAAAAGGTCTATTTGACCCCTAGACGGGCTGGATCCTTGAGTGCAAGGGTACTGCTTTGTGCTAGCTGAGCATGTGGCTCCACAGCCTCCAAAGAAAGCTCATGGCTCGCGGCAAGGTGAATGGAGAGTAGCCACCTTGCTTGCTGGAGAACGTGGCTTTGATTGCACCTTCCACCACTGGGCTGGTTGTCCTTGAGCCAAGGGATATACCGAATTTAGACAATCTGCTATGTTACTGCAGCCCAGTTCCAAAAAGAAAATCAATCCTTTGTTTAGATTTTGATTTTCAGCCTCTTTCCTCCTCTCCTTTCCCCTGGTCTTCCCTCTCCCCCTCTCCGAAAGCATGTACCTCAGCGAGTCTCAAGGGAGCAATCATGCTTGTTCACAATGAAGGAATTTGATCTCCTGGTAATTATAGATGGAAAATCACAACATTGGGAGTGTTTTCACTTGAACAGAAGGGCACTCCTGTCAAGACTTGGATCATCTTGGAAGAAGTAGAGTGCTGTCAAGATCCCAGGATGCCGAGCTGGAAAATTTGGGGGCCAGATCCTGTGGCTGGAGAAAGTGGGTGCCATGCTGCTGACTTCAGCAGAGCTCTGATCTGTGTCGGGTGAGGATGCAGCTGCTGTGGAACTGTGCTGGGATCCTGAGAAATGCTGCTGGGTGAAGGCTTGCCTTTCAAAACATAGCAGATGATGTCTGAAACCCAGTAATATGTTTAAACATAGAATCATAGAACGGCTTGGGCTGGAAGGGACCATCAAAGGCCATCAAGTCCAACCCCCCTGCGGTGAGCAGGGACACCTTCAACTCGATCAGGTTGCTCAGAGCCCCGTCCAGCCTGGCCTGGAATGTTTCCAGGGATGGGGCTTCTACCACCTCTCTGGGCAACCTGTTCCAGTGTTTCACCACCCTCGTTGTAAAAATTTTTTTCCTTATATCTAGTCTAAATCTGCCCTCTTTTAGTTTAAAGCCATTTCCCCTGTCCTAACTATATCATGCCCAGCTCCCCTCCACCAGCTCTGTGTAGTCTGGCCCTTCAATCCAAGTGACATCTAGCGTCAATAATTGCTTTTGACGTTTTTGTAGTTTTGTTAAAGGCAAATAACTTTCACGTAGGGCTAATGGAAGAGCTACCATCTCGGCTGATGGGTGTGTCGTGCAGTGCAAAGCTGAAGAAATAGAGTGAAGCGCAAAAGTGATCACGGACTACAGCTCTGCACCTCTAACAAGGCCTGTCATCTTGCAAGTCTCAGAAATCTTCTCCCCCGGCGCCGCTCCGCCCCGCCCCGCCCCCCCCCCCCCAGCAAAATCTTGTCCAGATTGGAATGGACCCGATGCCAACATCTGGAATAATTCTTCAATTGCGCTTACGCTGGAGTCATTTATTTTGGTAGCTCATGGTTTTTACTCCAAATACGCTATATTAAAACAGGGACCGCAAGCCATCCTGCCACCGGGGCTGCTGTAGCCGAAGATGTGCAACTGCAGAGGTTGCTGGGGTTTAGGTTGTGCCTCCTCATTTAGCTGAATTGAGCCCATTTGTGTGCTGCGTTGCACCGGATCGGAGAGTTTATCTGTGTGCCTGGGTTTGTCTATCAGCTCCAGGAATGGCTGGGAAGGCAGCAGTGGGCGCAGGGCATTGCGGCTGTGCAGCCACCCTCCGGCTCGCCGATGAGCCAACGGTGCTCGTCTCCGTCCTTCGCTTGGAATTCCTTAGCTTTGCAAATGAAGCTGAAAAAATCAATTTGAGTGCCTTTTCGGGAGCCTTCCCAAATAAAATCAGGCTGACTTGGCATGTGAAGGTGGGAGATGAGTTTCACGTGGAGCTTTGCCTCCTTTCCACCGCTCTGCTATTGCTGTCCCTTCAGTAAAGCTGCTGTGGTCCTGAGGGAAAGGCTTAAAGGAAGATGGGAAGAAAACAGGAGGGAGAAAAAAAAAAAAAAGGATGGAAACTGCTCTTCTCCAAGGTGTCACCTGGTAGAGGAGGACTGAAAAGCCCTGCCTCGGACAGCTGGTATGGACCCTGGCTAAATGGGATCACACATTGCTCACGGCGACAGCAGGGTGGTGTAGGTGGGAGCAGGGACGTCTTTCTGAAGACAGAAGGTTTCAGGGGCTTGGTTGTGTTTGAGGTATTTTTAATTCCTTTCAACAATTTGCCTCTCCTTTGTTGGCAACAAGCAAGTTGGACTCCGGAGGGGAAAAATATCTCGCTGCTTGGCAAATTCTCCGAGAGCCTGTCCTAGCTTTTTGTCCGAGGACATCCGAAGGCTCAGTTCTTCCCTGCCATTGTCTTTTGGCAGGAAGAAGCAGTGATGGGGCCCCGGGAGACGGCGCATTAGCTCCATCGGCGGCGGGGTCCATCCATCAGGTCTTTGCAGCTGGAAGCCAGGGCAGAGCTTGGGTCTCTGCCTGCTTTGCATTACCCTCCCTGAACCTACGGCTCATTGTGGGCCACACAGGGGGGGCTGGAGGGCTCCCACAGTGTGCACGCCAGCCCAGAGGGCCTGGTGAGCAATTTCTGGCAGTCTCTGGGGCTAATTTGCATTTCTTTCGGGCAGGCCAGCCCACCTTAATGAGCAGTTCTGCCTTGCATTTGACTTTTTTCCAGGATGCCAGATTTCGGAGGTTGCAAAGAGGCAGAAAATCTGCAAACTTTACTAAAGAGGAAAACATTTAATAAAACCCTAGACCAGTGCATATTCTGTGGTACTCTGGAAATGCTGCCAGCGTTCCCCAGTGTGAAGAAGCGAAGATGGGCTAGCGAACCCTGTGGCACCTGCCAGATGCCGTATTCTCGTCTAACTCCAGATTTTTCTAATACAACTTGACTCCAGGCTGAACATCCCAGCAGAGCTATTGCCTTATAAATAGAGAGGTAATTCATATGTTCCAGCTCTCTGCAGTCGGGCTTAGGGAATCATTCAGCTGTGGCTCTGGTCTGCAGTCCCACGGCATGGCAGTGACCTGTAGTGAGGAAAACCGGAGGGATACTGCCATTGGGTAACTCTCCCCAAAAGCGAAAGAGGTAAACAGAGATAAACGGGTGGTTGGTCATGGGTATCCGTATGTTCTAGATAAACACCAGTTCTCTCTCTATTTCTTCCTAGCTCTCCCTCAATATCTTGTATCCTTTGGAACTCACTTGGCTGGTTGTGGGCCATTACATCTATTTTATGGTGGTGGTTTTATCTGTTAAAAATAGATTTTTAAAAGCAGATTTTTCTTTTTCTGTGCTTTTTCTTATAAAAGAGTTATTGCTAAGTGTTTGAAACCCTGTGTCAGTCAACAGCATTTTCTGCATATGAAAAGGAGAATAATTTGAATTCAAACATGACTTCAAAACTTAGAATTTCAGGGGTTTTCCCCAGGGTTTGCAATAGCTATAATTTTAAGAGTGTTTCTTATAAGTACTTATGTCAAACGAAGTTGTAACTACAATTATTTTTTTTTAACAGAAAGTTGAAATTACTGATAATGAGACTTTTGGACAACTTCACTTGAAACATTGATACTTTGAAAGCTGCGAAAAACCTGGGAAACACTGTCAACGTTTTTCTAAATGCTTAGTTAAAAGTTAATCATGATATCTGGAAAGGGACTTATTTATCCGTAACACCCTGTATTGTCACTGGTGATGGAAAACCATTCCAGGCTCTTCTCCTGGACCTTGCTCGGTAAAGGACTTGCTTCTGGAACTGCTGTCACACGTAACCAGAGCTTGTGGCTCTTATAACTTACTTAGAGGGACCCAACCTTGCATTTTCCTCAGCAGGCTAATGCCATGCTAATTTAAAAACCGCAACGCTGAAAGGCAAACAAAGAAGAGGATTAGACCAAACTAGTTCCACAGCACACATCGTACATACTAATGTCTTGTTGAAACAGGAGAAGGCTGAAAAAAAATACTGCCCGTGCTTTAACGAGAAAGCAAGCTTGCTTGCTGAATCCCTGCCTCCTTTTGCCAATCAGATAGTGGGTATTCTGCATTGCTAAAGGAGCCGAGCTAATGAGATTATGGTTTATCACTCTGGAAAATAAAACTGTACCACTGGAAGAATACAATTTATATAGGAATTGCGCTAAACCCTCAGTGTGATCGCTGGACTCTCCTCCTGAGGTTGTTTAGGGGAAAGCGCTGAGCCTTGCACGTTTCCACACAGATGACTCTGCAGCTCCAGGCAAAAAACCTTGAGCCACTTTATGTCCTGAGCAACGGCCCAAGGAATGGCCCAAGCAGTGTCAGGCTTGGCAAGAAGCAAATATGCAGATTTCAAATCTGGTGTTTCAAATGCGACACACCACAGATTCCTTATTGACCTGGCTGCGTAGGCTGTGCCTGCTGCGTGGCAAAAATGCATGTTCCTTAGGAATTTCCCCAAATGCTGCCCCTTAATTGCACTGCCAGATGTGGGGCAACAGGAACAGACTGTCTGCAAGAAGAGATGGAAAACCTCTGCACCAGTCATCTTTAGGAAGAAAACCTTTGTAGCGGTCATCTTGACTGATGCTGTGCTTGTCTATAAGAAGAGCTCGTGTTTCTCTACCTCCGTAGTTCTGCGGTCTCCCACCCTCCAGGCAGCAACTGCCCCGCAGTGCGGTAACAGCACCAGGACCCCAAAAGGGAGAGCTTTCCAGCTCTGTGCCTGTTTCTGGCAGGTTTTAAAAGTAGTTTTACAGTCGCGTTTCTTTATCTTTGTTCCCTGTGAAATCCCCCGCTACGCAGAGCAGACAGTGCTGCCAGAGAGAGCGAGCTGTCTCTGGAAAGAAAGAGTATTCACCCACTGCAGTTGCTGCGAGGTAGTAGAGGGGCTATCTCAGCAAGCCTTAAACTACTAGCTCAGTAGTAGTTCAAGTGCGGGAAGAGCAGCTGTCAGCTTAACGCGCCTCTGTGGTGGGCTTGGTGGGTGAGGATTTAACCCTCTCCGCTTGGTTTCCCTGTTAGTATGCTAAAGGTCTGGCTTATAGGGTCAGGGGATACAGCAGCAAGCTGAACTTAGCCTTTAGCTCCTTTCAGCCTTTCCCTCTTCTGTTTTGCTTTTCGCCAGCAGGAAAATATTTGCAAGAGGGCATGGGGCAAAAGGTGGCTTGCTTGAGCTCCGACACAGGCCACGTGAACAGCTCCTCGGGGCTGACTCCCAGGGCCGCCGAAGTCAGTGGCACGAGTCCCACCATCGCTTAAGGCTTTTGCCAGGCTTGCGCCTAGCTGGTTATCGGAGAACAGGCGGGCTGTAGTTTCTGTGCTAGAAATTCCTGACTTTTATGGACTTTCGACTTAGTTATTTTTGGAAAACATTAGCTATGGCTTGGCATCCTGCCTAATCGCTCCTCCTGGAGTATCAGTAATTCGCTCTGTTTGGGGAATTCAGAGGCTTCCCCCTCCTGTGTCCAATTTTCGTTTACAGAACCTCGTACCAATCTAAGAGCTAACGGCGGTGCCAGTTTTCCATTAGAAAGCTAACGGTAATCCCCTCTTCTCGCTTTATCCAAACAAACCTGGTGTGCCACATTCCTCCTGTCTGCCGTTACGGTGGAGAAGCAGTCCCAGGAAAGCCTAAGTGTGATGTGAAAAGAAGCAAGATAGGAGAGAGGTGGGAAAGTTGGAGGTCTTCTTCTTGGGGAAAGAGCTGGTGCCCTGGTGTAAATATCTGGTGAGGGCAGTTCTGCCGCTCCTTTGGGTAGCAATTTGAGTGCAAATGCTCTAGTGAAGTTCTTGGAAACTCCCTTTGGCGTTCAGGGTTATTTCAAATCAGTTTTCCTTGGGTTTTTTTAAATTTGCAGTGTGCTAAAGCCGAGCCGTGAAGCCCTGGGAGTTAGCTTCCCCTTGGGGACTCCCCTCGTCTCCCCACCCTTAGCTCAGGAGCAGTGTTTAAAATCTCAGAGTTTTAAAAACAAATGCATGTGGGTTCTTCCTTTTCGGTTCACAGCTTTTAAGGAGGCAGTTTAGAAAGAATTTTTTTTTTCCCCCTTTTACAGAGAAAGCCGTGTTTCTCACCCACAAGTCAAGAACAGAAGGGTTTTAAGATACAAGTTTAGAAGCAGAGTTTTGAATTGAAGGACTCGGTGCTCTGTGCTCGGCGTTTCTCCCCCTCTCCCCTCTCCTCACTAGGTCTCAGACAAGGCACTTGGGATTTCTCAGCATCTTCCTAAAGTCCAAGGCTCTCCGTGGTTTATCCTCACCAGCCTCGCTGCAAAGCACCACCGTCCTGCTCGAGCTCTGCTGGCACAGAAATTGCTGGGATCTATGAGATGGGAATGGGATTCGAGGAGATTAAATAGTGGCTATCTGCTAAAACCAGATCTCAGCCAGTGGGAAGCAGATAGGGCTGAAGCATCTTCTCCTCTGACCCGCAGGCGCCCGCATCAGTTGGACCTGCCATCAATGCAACCTGCGTGCCGGGGGCTGACGTTCGCCTAGACGTACACCCCTTCCACCTCCCTCCTAACGAACAGGAGGTTGCAGGGTGCCTGTCAGGGCAGGATTTGCCCTTTAGTGTCAATAACTTCTCTGACGGCCTATTTACGCTTTCATCTCCCGGCCGTTACTGCTGATTTATGCAATTTGCGGTGCTGAGCGATGCGGCAGCTGCAGGGAGGAAGAGATGAGAACCAGAAACCCCGCAGGCTTCCTAGGAGACGTCTTCTCCAGTAATAAATCTGGGATGGAGGAAAGCCTGCTCTGATCCTCTGTGTCGGGAAAGAACCGAACACCCGGACGATGCTCTCCAAAAGAAGACATCGCCTCTTTGTTTCTTTCCTCTGCGGCTTTTTGGGATGCTGGAGCCTTATAACCGCGTTGGCTGGAAGATGCCGTTGACTCAGTGATCTCCTAACACATTCAGCTGTCAGCGGCTCTCACCAAACACCATTCTCCCTCCGTCACGCATGAGCACTTGCATGTAGAGCTCCCCAGGCATGGGCTGCAGCCCGTGGGGATTACAAAAGGAATGGGGATTACAAAGAAATGTAATATCTGTCAAGCCGGAGACGGTGTGGCTCTGATCAGTGATTAGAGCCACACGGTGCGAGGGTCCGTACAAATTGCTACCGATGGCGATGTTCTTTGCCCTACAGATCTCGTGGTGCTTGGCCTGTTAATCTCACCGTGGGGGCTCCGGGTTGTTTCTGCCACCGCTGTTGAATGCAGCAGACGTTTACTGAGTTATTCCTTGTGTTGCGTGCGTGAGGGTGACGGAAATGGTGGGCAGGATGGATTTAGGATGCCTCCTGATGCTGTGCCTAATAAAGGTGTGCTGTTGTCACTTGAGGTGCGCCCCGGGTAGATCGACAAGGTGGTGGGATGGAGACCACCCCACCTTCCCCTCCTACAACATGAAAGGGGATGAGGTGCCTCGCCACGCGGGCCTTGACAACTCATCTGTTTTCATTATGTAAATGAAACAGGAGGACAGCAATAATGTCCTTTAATGGAGAAGCACACTGACAGAGCACAGCAGAACTAATGCTAAACAAATCAATTGTCACTGTGACAATTCCCTTTCCCATTTTACCTGAAATACCTACTAAGCACTCACTAAATTTGCTTGCATGCTGAAACAACCAAGTAATGAACCTTTTTTTGCAAGGAAATGCTTTTTCTCTCTAAAATGGAAGGTCTTCTCTGGTTTGTGGCTTTCTCTATCTGATTACCAATTTGCTTTCCCAAAGGAATTACAGACTATGTAGAAAAATCTCCACTTAGGGCAGCAGATAAACAAATGAAATATGCAAGTTATTTGAATTTTCAATGAGTTATAAGATGCTGTAAGGAAAAAAAAATTTAAAAAGTTGGTTTTTTGTTGTGTTTTTTTTTTTAACAAGCTTCTTACTGAGGGCACAATCTGGTTTCTGGCATCTGAACTGTTAATGTGAAAGGGAAACCCTGCAGCTGTTAGCACAGAGCCTGGTGAAGGGCTTGCTTTCTCTTCTTTCCGGTGTTACAGGTCTCTAATCTCCCAGGGTGAGAGGCTCAGCTCCTCTCCCTGTCTCCTGACGCTTCCCCACGGCCTTCTCCGATTCTTTCGTACAAACGATGAGATTTTTCTCTGAGTGAAAAAGCAGTTTTGTCCAAGTGCCAGGTGGACGTTTCAAGCAGGACCGCTCTGGTGAGGTTCGTGGGGAGGGTTCGCTCTCCTCTGACAAGGAATTGCAACGGTGTTGGTGAGAAGAGGTTTGGGTTCATCTGAAACCACCCAGTGAAATCTGCTGGATTTGGAGTGTGGGGTTATATAGGGCCCAAGACTGTCCTTGGCAGTTATGGTGAGGGTCTCGTGTTGCATGGTGGTCCCAAGGAGACTAGGATAAAACCGACGTCCTAGCCGCAAACTCCCAACCTGCATCTGAACCAGGCAGGGCATCTGTATGCACGTCTATGAGTAGGGTGGAGATGGTCAGCACGGTGTCTTCTCCTGTGGTCTGGTGAAAATCAGGAGACGTTCACTGGGACTGAGACTTTTAACACCTGCCTCTTGCTCAGGATCGCTCAACCCATGTGCTTTAGATGCGGTTGCTTGTGGTCTGTCTCCTAGCAAACCTTTCCTGTGCACACGACGTAGACCTCTATCAGAGCAAGGCTGAAGACCTTGAGAACACCCCGCAGAGGCGTAGGGCTTCCTCCGGGGTATGAAACTCTTCTACTCAGGCAAAGTGAAGGAAAATACGTCTCCTGACTCCTGTGCAGGTGCTTTGGAGGTTTGGCAGTAAGTTAATACCATGTTAAACTATTAGGCGCTCTCTGCTTTTCTTGAGAAAACAGCTGGCATGACTTCAGCGCATGAGTTGAAGTTCAGAGTGAAACAACCAAGGGGAGTTAGTGCCCTGCTGATTTCTGGTTCCTGAATGCTTGCGGTCTATTAATTTCTGGGTTAAAAAAAAAGAGAAGTGAATTGAAATGAAGAAAACTGGTGCAATCTTGCCCAAGCTCCGTGGCTGGGGAGCCGTGTCCCATCTCTTCATGTGATGCCATGAGGCAGATACGGCTCATCCATCACTCTGAGGCATGCGTCCAAGCCTTCTAATTAGCGAATATAACCGGAGGTTTGGAGCTTAAACTGGTTCTGACCTGTATTTTTTAATTAAGGCACTTTTTAATATAACCCCTGCTTCAGGTCATCTGATAATACTAATCGGGACATAATGCCTCACCTTCTTAACCCTGGATTGTTACTTCTGCACTTTAATGCCAGTCTTAAAGAAACACTGCCCCATAAATTAGACGCCAGGTACTAAACAGGAACAGAACCGGCTGTGAATTAAAACGCTTTTAAGGAATGATTAGGCAGACCCTGAAGATCGGCTCCCAGATGACATTCCTGCCCATAGGGTCAAAGGGGGTGTCCTGTCTTCCTATTGCCAACCCCATGCCTGATAACGGCTCAAAACGAGCAGGGATAGTATCTCCAGATCCTCTTGGGGATCATTGTTTTCAGCTGGCTGATGGCCACCTATTCCACTTGTGTCTTGGAGACCAGAGATTTTTTTATAAGCGTAAGAGCACTGTGGAGGAGACCCTTGTTCCTATCAGCAGACGGAACAACTGATGAAGTCAAGGGATTAACGAAAGAAAACCAAGCACTGTGCAATTTTATGGGAGTCTTTTTTATAGGTTTTTACTTATCCTGTATTGTTCTGCACGTAGCAATATCACGCTGAGAATCACAGGGAGAAATGCTAATTCAGTGTTTTTATATAGGGGAAACAGCATGCTAAGTGCATTCCTTAAGTCAGTCCAGAAACCGCCTCCTGCAAAAATTCATGAAAAGCACATGTAATGCCGTGTCAGGCTTGGCTCTTTTATCTGGGATAGTTAAAATATTTTCACTAGGGAAGAAAGGTTGCTGGGTGGTTTGTTTGTTTGCCTGTTTCTGGATAAAGATCTTCCGAAGGTGGGAAAACACTCGTCTTCCATCTGACAGGCAGAAAGGTGCTCTCCAGTGCAGCCCCTGGGCTGCGATTTCCTAGGGGAGCCACCGTGGAGCCAATGACAAAATATATATAACCACAATTTTTTTCTTGCTTATCGATTATGATAAACCTTCTTACAAGCAACTAGCATGGCATACCAGGAGAGTAAGGCAGAGAAAAAACTTCCTCATCATCTCAGATATAATAAAAAGAAATTGAGGAATGGAAAGAACAAACAATTTGACTGAAAGAGCCTCAGAACTCCAAATCGCTCCCACCAGTTCTCCAAAGTACAGTGTTTCAAACATTCATGGCTCAATTTACCACCTATTTGATGGGGGGAGTGTTTACAACACATTCTCTGCATTCCTTTACCAGAAGCGCTGTAAAATTGGACTTTTTCCCCTGTATGTGATGCAGAGAATGACTCGCATCTGGAAAATTTACCTTACAGCTCAGCACTGAGCTCTTCTTACAGCAGCTTACCTAAAGGGAAAATCAGGCGTGACCCTATGCATTTGCTGCCCTCCAAGTGTGGGTGTGCAAAGTTTGTATACTTATGGTTAATTTGAGTCACGGTAATAGGAGAAATGGAGAGATACAGGCTTATGTGGAGAATCTATGGGCTCTGATGGAGGAGAACCGGTTAAATCAACATTAGGTCATGTTTCCCATGGTCATGGTTATCTATACTGAGCGTGGCAAGAGCGGGATGGAGAACTTGATGTTACACTTGATTAGGTTAGCTGGAGGCATGGAGAAGGTTGGAAATGGGGTGATCAGACAAGGCAACAGCACTAAACACAAAACGTTTGTTACCTGGGCTCTAAGGGCACCCAGCGAAAGACAGCAGAAAAGCATGGTTAGTGGCAGTCCTTGAACTACTAGCTGGAAAGTTCTCAGGAGAGGACGTTGTAGAAGGGAATGGGTGCTGCTTCTAGCTTCGTGGGACACTCAGAAAATGTCGCTGGATGTCCCTGCAGTCATGGCCCCACAAATCTGCTGCCTGGATCAGGTACTTGCACGTCACCGAGCTCTGGCTGTAGATGTGTCCTCAGTCGAGCAGGAGAAGACCCAGCCAGGTACAGTGACTGCAAGCTGAAGTCAGAAAATGGGTATTAGATTAATGCTTTCTAAAGAGGAAAGGGTTTTAATTGTTGGAATACACGTCTAAAGGATCTTGTGCGTTTTTTCTCAGCTTTGTCTCAAGCTTATATCCGTCGTGCAGTGGCAGATTCCTCCTCTGCCCTGGGTTATTGGACTTGATGGAGGAATTTCTGGGTGAAAAGCACAACCCGCTCTAACGCAGGAGGCCAGGCTGGGTGTTTCTAATGATTTCTTCCTGCTTTCAAAGCTTCTGATTAAATCTGTGTCATTTCCCACAAGTTGGGAGCCAAGCCCAGAGGGTGAAATTCCATACGATTCACCAATTAATTCCACCTTCGTTCCTGCATGCCACCTCATTGCGAGGTCTTAATTGGTGCAGAAAGGGGAATCTCTCCTTTCCCAAATACCTTCGAGACAGTAGCCCCAGCTTCCCATCAAGCCTGCTCCTACAACACAACAGTGCCCTTCCCAACTCGAATGGAGTTGCTACCGTCTCTCCCGATGATATACGAGGGTGTCATGAGTTGTTATGTCACGTCAGACGATGTGGTGGGATAATAAGAGCTGATTGGATGTGGCAGCAGTCGTTTTGAAATTGAAGGAAAAGGTTCTCTGTGCACCAAAGAACACATCTGTTTTGTGGCATAATTCAAATTAACTTGGGGGAATTCACTACATCTCGGGTGTCTTCCATGGTGACATGCAATGTAGAAATGCGGTTTTGGAAAGCTTTTATGAAAGCTCAGCAACCAGAGCAGTTTTAAATTGCCTTTTTTTTTTTTGATTAAAAAGAAAAAATAAATTCTGATGGCAATTTCCTACTCTTGACTGATTCTACCTAATTTGTGCTTGCACTGATTGCAGTTTTATAAACAGGAATTCCAGGGCTATGTATCTCTCTACCAAGGGGGGAGATTTTTAGCTTTTCACCTTTCTCCTGGATGAAATGGGAATTGCCTGTGTTACACTTCTCTGCGTAGAGTGATGCTGGGAGACCAGAGAGCAGCTGTGCCTGCTGCTGCCCAGCTCACATGGGAACACTCCAGTCCCCTTCGCAGTGACCCCCCGGAAAATCCCATCTATTAACTCCCTGTGCTTGGCTTGCACCCAGGGGAATGCGATCCAGGGGCTGATGTGTGGGAATGGACCTTGGGTCCCTCCGGAGGGAAGCAAGTGTGCTATGGTGCAAACTGAACTGCACCAAGCAGGAGCCATGCGAGAGGCATCTCCTGCGGAATTAAAACTTTAATCCCTAAGGAGGTAGCAAAGAGATTATTTCCAGGGCAAGGAAGCGTGAGGTGGCTGCCGTTCGGGGCTGCAGTGGTATCTTCAAGCCTGGTCCAGATGACAGCCTGTGCTTGCAAAGCTCAGCATCTTCCTCTCAAAAGACAAAGATGGATGGAATAAGGGTCCAGTGGGAGTCTAAAGGAGAGGGTTTCACCCCGCAAAAATATGTCCCAGTGGTAGCTGAACACACGGTTCCCCTAGCTGTCAACAGGCACCTTGCTGTCGGGAGCCCAAATCATTCTGATACATCCTCTACGTCAAATGTTGATAGATAGCTCTCCAAGTACCTTTTTTTCCCCTCTTAATCTTAACTGAAGTATATCTCTTTTCCCTGAAATCAGAAACAGAAGTTTTGAGCCTCTCTGAGCTTTGTAGAGATTGCAAAATCCACCCAATCGTCCCTGCAGGAAAGAGGAATCCTCTCGGCTTGATTGGAGGCAGTCTGCTCGGAGCGGGTCTCCCCCATGGGCTCTTCACTACAGGTAGCTGCAGAAAATGACCCTCTATCTGGTCTTGTGGATCTGAAATTGGACCATAACTCTGGGGAGATGGATTCTCTGCCACGGGGCAGCTGGATGAGGAGGAACAGTCACATCACCTCCCGTGCCTCAGTTTCCCCGGTTGCTGGAATGGCAGCAATGACGTTCTTGCTTACGTCGCGCTTCAAGACTCCCGAGGAAAGGCTGGGAGTTACAGTCGTGCTCTGCCTCTGAGCTTTCAAGGTGCCTTGCGATTCAATTAAGCACCGAATCTTGCTAACAGCAGTACAAAATGTGTGACTTCTTGTTGCAATTAATCTCAGGTTGTGGTGCTGCTCAGGAGACTGCGTGGGCATGACTTACTGGAAACACCCCCCAGTCTTAACTCGAAACACGTGTGGCTGATAGAGCTGACTGAAGGGAAGGGACTTTGCCGGCAGTTTTGCCTGGCCTGCACACTAGCTGTGTGGGGCTGGGGGAGCTCTGGGTGCTCACTATGGGGCTGCCCCTTCGAGGGAAGTGATGGTGCTGAGCAAGGTGGGACTTTGTCCTAATGAAGGGGTGGAGCTGGCTCAGGAGAGGATATAGGGCAGGAGCTGAGCCAGCAGCAAGTCTGGGAATGGGGATACCAAGGGAGGAGAGGGGGGATTTTATGGCTGTTGGTGTTAGTATGGGGCTACTGAGGACATCAGCTGAGCTTGCTTCTTGCTCTTCCCGTCTCGGCTGTGCCACGCCTTATTTTTTCCTCCTTAGCGGAATAACCATTGAGTAGGGAAAGACAGCAGTAACCTTGGTTAGAGGGGAAGCTACGCAAATTAGCTATGGAAAGCAAACATCCACAGCTTAGGAGGCAGGCAGAAAACCCCGACACGGTGGGGGTCACCCTATTTATTGCCCAGCCCGTGGTGTGTCTGATTGCCTGCACACAGGAAGGCTCAGTGTATGCATGCAAGGTAAGCTTGAGCTTGGCGTAGAGAGCAGGGACATTGCTGTGTTAGGAACCGGGGATCTTTTAGAAATGAGAGGAACCTGTACAGTCCTAAAACCCCCAAGAAAAGATGCCTTTCTGGATTAGGTCCTGGCGGTATCCAAGATCTCAGTCAGGAGGTGTTGGGCCAAGAGATGCTCGGTAGTAGCAAATTCAGTGGCGCTGGGAGCAGGTGCTTTAAGACCTTCGGCCTCCCAGAGGAGGGCGATGAGAACAAGACAGAGTGCCTTTTGCCAGCAGATAAAGCTTTGGTGCTCCGGGCTCTTAAGCACTGAGGGCGATTCTTGCCTCTGCATCTGAGGAGGAACATGATGGAGGTAGGAGCAGGTGAAATAGGGGAAGGCAGGCAGTTAGAGACGGGAAATGTTGGCTTTGCTCAGTCTGGAGAAGAGAAGAGGGAGATTTACAGAATCACAAAGTCATCAGAAAAGGCAGATGTGGGCCCGTCCTTCACCAGCCCCTGTGTGTGAGAAGTGGGTGCACCTGGTGAAACCAGAGGGAGCCAGGGAGGAGACACAACCTGCTCCATCTGCTCTGAGAACACTTTTCCTTCCGCTTTTTCTACTTTATTTTGGAAGTTATTTCAGCATTTCTCAGTCATTTTAATTTTGTCTCTTTCCAGTTCCACCCACCCCAAATGTCACAGCTGATGCTTTGAATACAGCTTAGCAGTTTTTGTTCGTGGGAAGAAGCACTACAAGAGAGTGTCTTGTCTACACCCCTCGGGAAGACTTATTTTACGCTTGTCTATCATGTATGCAGGTGCCAGAACCTGGAAGACGAGTAGCTGTTGGATTTCTCGTTCCCTCCTTCGTCCAGGAGCCTGGGCAAGACTGTCTCTGCCACGATCACCAGATACCGGCTCTCTGTAACGTGTGAGTAGGTGCCTGGGGGTGTTTCGAGAGGGTCATTTTAGGGTTTCGTATACTCTGTTTCTGAGGGTCGACCTGAAAAATGCAAAGAGCTTTCCACCTTCTGCTTTTGGCTGGCTTCTTTCTTCCTCCCACAGGCAGAGTTTTGGGCTGGAATGTGGATCTGGAGGCCAAAGGCAGTGGTTCCAGACAGCCACTTTTTTTGTGTGAATGCATTTGCATGGGCTGTCTCTTCTAGCTGGCTTTACCAAGCTCTTAGGCTGCCCAACCCACAATGTCATTCTTGGGCAGGTTGTATTTTGCTCTTTTTCTTTTTTTTTTTGGTTAATTCTTACGTTTACTGGCTGGTGGTTTTGGTAGCAGCTGGCTGTTTCTTGCCATCCTGCCAGGGTTTGGGTTTGGGAAGGCAGCTGGAGGCAGTCGAACAATGCACTGCCTTAAAAAAGAGTGGAGGCTTCACTTTTTTATCATCCTTGCTCTAGTCCTGCACTCCCTCTGTTTATCTAGTTCTGGTTTCAGTGCTTGATGGACCCTGATCTAAATCACTAACCTTGCAAAAAAGGGATCCAACCAAAACAGCGAATGATTTTTCTGCTGGGTTTGTGAGTTAAAACAGTTCTGAGTGTCTGGATGAGAAACCCATCTCTGGAGCCTGCTGCTGTTTGCATTGCTGGCAAAAGTCCTGCTGGCCTCAAAAGGGAACGGACCCAGGGCAGGACCTGCGGTGGGTGTCCTTCGGCTGCCCCAAATTTACAGCGAGCGTCCCTGAGCCAGCGATGATGCTGGGGCTGAGTCCTAGTCCACGTGCTGTGTGGGTGCGTGGGTGAGGCAAATCCTTCTGGGTTCGTGGTGATCCCTGCCCCTTTCCTTTGCTCTGCTCCCTCCCTCCCATGGCACCTGCACTTCTGTTCCTGGTTTTTGGGGATTAGGGGGTGAGAGGTCCGTCTGCCCTGGAGGCATGTTTAGCCTGGGGAGTTCATGATGTGCGGACAAGAGTTCTGTGTCAGTATCATCCCGTGTCGTGCTTGGCTTCATGCAAAAGCCGGGTTCTTTCCCCACATCCCCTGCTTTAACTGGAAGAGGAACGTTTCCAGCTCTACCTTGAGCTGGTCTGGAAAGCCATTTTATTTATTTAACTACCACATATTTGGGTGGTACTGTTTGTTTCATCCTATGGAAAAATATCCCCAAACCTTGCATCGAGTTCTCAAAATGTGGGCATGTCTCTGGTGGCTGGGTACCTCAATGCTCTGCAGCTCCTGAACCCCCTCCCAAGGGCTTTTCTTGAGCATGAGGGAGCTAATTGTGTTGTTCTGGCTCTTTTTCCCTCTCCGCTGTTGCTGCAGTGTGGTCAGAGGGTTTGAATGAGGAGGGTTACGTTAATTAAATGGGGAAAGGTTGCCTTGCTGGGCTTGTGGTCTCCGTTGGGCAGCTGGACTCGGAGGAAAGGGGTCTTCGGGTGACACAGAGACAGGGCTGGATGGGTGCAGCATGCGTCAGCAGGGAAAGGATTTTGTGTGTGGGTGTGTAAACTGGTGGCGGGTGGAGTGGAGTAGAAAAATGGACCCTGCTCCCTATGTCAGTGATTGCATCAAGAGGGTCCCATCCTCCCAATAAAGAAAGAGAGGGAAAACCAGCAATGAACAAATAGGTTTTGTGTTCCCAAGGGCCTTTCCTGGATGGAGTATTTCAGCTTCACCTCCCTTCTGATGGCTGCGGAAAGAGAGTTCAATGGTCTCCCAGGGCTTGGCTATTCAAGTTTTCCAACAGAAAAACCTTGCTTTTTCAGGACTACTTTCTCCCTTAAACAAAAGAAATATTGTCCAGGGAAGGATTTTGATTTTATGCTTTTTAAGTTGGAAAACTTCTCCTGCAGAAGCTTTCTAGCCGGCTTTCACAGCAAGTTTGCTCTCGCCACCTCTCTGGGGGTGCTTGGCAGTGCCCCCGAGCATGGCTCGCTGTAGCGAGCTAGCCCCTGATCCTTCACATCAGTCTGGCTAGCTTATGAGAGCAAACGTACTGCAAAATAACCCTCAGACTGCAGCATCCACCCTGTCCCCAGTGCATATATTTGATGCCAAGGACTCATGGCACACCCTGAAGTATTGTGGGATAATTTATCTGCCCTTTTTGGGGCTCTTGTAAAGAGCTGTCCAAAGACGCTGGAGAACAACCAGCCTTAGAGAAAAAAAATGGTTGTGACAGCAGCTACCATGCTTGGTCAGCTCATCTTCTGGTCTGTGCTCTTAATAGACCACCCAACGTGACTTCATTGCATTGGTTCTCTTGGGCTAAAAGGAAGATGTGTCTTGGGCTAGGATCAAGAGTCAGCTGCAAGGAAGGAGTATCATAGGTAGAGATAGTGGGGTTTTGGTGGTTGGTGGTTTGGGGGGTTTTTTTGTTGTTTGTTTTTTTTTTTTATCCCCACATCTTTGTTCCATTATATGCCTCCAGACAGCCCTGAACAGAAGGAGAAAGCTCAAACCCCCCTCAAAGGGATAATGGAAGGAAGAAGGAGGCCTCGTTTTATTTTATTCTATTCCTAGGAAAATGGCATGCACTTCTCATTCTGCAGGAGCCCAGTATAAGTTAAGCTGCCAGACATTTATGATGGGAATTTGCTAAGCGTGTACAGTTCATGGTTCAGATTGCTGCTCAGGCCCAGCAGGGATTTCTGAGCAGCCGTGCTGGAGGCTATCCCGCACAGCTTGACGTGAAGGAAGGGTGTGCTTCCATGTGGCTTGGTACCACCTTCCCAAAGGAATATCCCAGAGCAAGGGAAGATGTTTGATATCAATCTTTTCTACTGCCAAGAGGATCTAATCTCCTGAAGGAGCAGTTGAACTTGAAGTCAAGCTGTGATAGCTCTCCCCTTCTTGGGGTGCAACGCATACCTGCCATTGCTAATGTCATCTCCGCTTCTGGCGGTGGCCCTCTCCCTCTGGCTGATAGCCATCCACTTACCCCGTCCTGCAGCACCAGAAGCCACCAGCTGTTGAGATATTCAGACTGTTGCTGTCCCTGGGTGAATCACCTGTACCTATGCATGTGTCCAGTGAGGGATGTGTTGGCAGTACCGTTTGCAGGGGGAAAGGCTTAGCTGGGGTTGGTGGTGCTACTGCCTACAGCCCTCCATGCTGAACTGCTTCAGCCCTGCATCCCCCCAGCTACGAGCAGTCTGAAGCAGTCAGTTCACAAGGAGCTGCCCAAACTCTTCCAGCATTAAGGCCGTACAAGCACCAAAAGGCTCTGCCGGGTGCAGATGGGTGAGGAGCGATAACCCCATGGGCTGCTTGGTCACTGCCGAGCTTTCCTGTGCCGCGCTGTGGCTGTCTCTAGCCTGGTGCTCCCAGACAGGTTGGTGCTGCCTCTTGGGCACTTTTCAAATGCGGCTTTGCAAATAACGAATGAAAGGGTCAGATGGTGACTGCTCCGACATGGCACTTGACTTTGGGGCTTCTCTGGGCCTGAGCCAGAGCTCAAGGTGAGTCCCTGGGCCATGGAGGTCCTTTCCATCTTCCTCCTGCAAGAGCCCTTTCAGAAACCAATTTGGTCCAGTTCCACCATTAAAGCAGTTGGGGTTTTTTTCTGCCTGCTCCTGGAGGGATGCTGTCCCGGCATGCTGTTGGGCTAACGCTTGGGAGCTGCACCTTTCAGTCTTCCCCTGCTCCTGGCAATGTGTGCACCCCTCTCTTGTGCTAACAGGGCTCCTGCACTGTAACATAGCTTTTCCCTTCCTCCCCACTCGGGGATTTGATTTGTGTGTGTATAGGTGTATGTATATCTATCTACCCTTTTCCTGCCCTCCTCTGCTTTTTAAAATATGTTCAGCTTTATTAAGCTTGATGATCCCAGATTCCCTCTGTAAGAGTATTAGGAAAAAATGGATTAAAGGAGTGAGGCATCTCCACCCATATTCAGATACAGTCATGAAATGGTGAGGAGGGAGGGAGAGAGATGGTGGTGATTAAGCTTACCTCCGGCCGGTTTTGGCTATGAGAGGTAACCCCAAACCTTTACATCAGTGTGGTGAAGGAGCAGCACCCTGCCAGACCTTTGCAGCCCCAGCAGGCAGAAGCTGCGGGGGATGAGCACAGTTAGTGCTCCTCATCCATCCGAAATCAAGTGAATACCCTACCAAAGCGCGGCTTTTCTGTGCGGTGTCTGTTCTGCGCTTGTGACCCCTTTGGCTTGGCCAGAAGGTGATGGGTGACAGATGTTACGGATTTTTGTCTTGGAGGGAGGAAGGGGGAAACTTTAAACAAAATCCTTCCTCATGTCCTGTGGTTTCCTAAAACTGCTCATTGTGAACTACAGATATTTATCTATCCCCTCCTATATATGTGTGTGTACATCTATAAATATGAGTGTGTGTAAACACATGCTTGTATGTATATATAGAATACTTTATTCCGTTACCAGTATGTTCATGTTATTTCAACAATAACAGCAGTACTGGGGCCAGAAAATGCGTCATTATCAGAGCTCAGCCTTACAAGTATCATAAATTTTTTGATGTCAAAACATTAGTGGCTTCTCTAATGTCTTGTAAGGATGGTTAGCATCAAGTGTCCTTATTACTTCATCCATATGCATGCCAGCTATCCAATTAATGTACTTCAGTTTCATGCTTTTTAGCCCACAGACAAAACCCACGTGCCTGCTTCCATTAGAATCACAGGGTGACTTTGCACCTACTGAAGGCTGGGCCAGTGGTTTGGCGGGAGAAGACAGACCCAGCCTAGCAATCCACCTTCAACAACTCTTGGGAACAACCTGCGGTCCTGTGGGGCAGCAAACATGTGATGGAGCAGAGCAGGACCAAGGAGCAAGGCAGGAGAAGGAGCAAGGAAAGGGAGCTTGGAGCTACAGATGAGCAAGAACAAGCTGGTGAGAAGCCAGCAAAACCTCTGCAGGTCTGCGGGCGTACGGTTTGTAACACCCTGGCCCTGCTCTTTTAGCAAAGAAAATTTGAGGGCGGGCTCATGGATGTCAAAGCAGATACCAAATCAAGGTGTTGCCAAGGGCATTTTTCATGTCTGAGCAGCATCCCTTCCTGCTGGGGAAAACAAGGGTATTTTCCCCTCACTTTACATCTGGATCTGAGGTTTACTCTTGTGGCTATTGAGGCAAGTTTGTTTATTGCAAGTAATCTAAATATTGTATGTGTATTCAAATCTATACTCAAAGCAGCAATTGCTTGCCTAATCTATTTTTTTCTCCTGCAAACAATTTGCTTGCTCACTTCAGTGTAAATCAGGAGTATGTTCTCTAACATTGATAAATTCTGGGCTCATATAACCCTAGTGGGGGAAGAACTGGGCTCTATGTGTTTATAAACAGTGAGAGAAAATATATGTCTCTGCTCACAGAGTTTACATTCCACGTGGGCTTTCTTGCCAGGGTGTCCAATAAAAGAAAAGATGCATTTCTTTTCAGAAGGCGCTGGAAACATCTGGCTGGGTGGCACCATCACTGAATCCCATGTGTGGAATCCAAAGGTCAAGCATGATGCAGCGGCCCCATTAATTTGGGGTGCTTGCTAGGGACTAACAAACTCTGATTAGGTAAAATCAATCAAAAGCAGGAAAACTGGGCCCTGGAGCTTTCAGGAGAAGGCTTGGTGGTGGAGAAACTCATTAATTAATTTGGAAGGTGTTTAGAGGCCTTTTTTTTCATGGTTACCTATGCGCGGTTGTCATCCCATGCAATTCTTAACTCACTTGGAAGAATTTTTGGCAAATTCGTAATAGTCTGAGGTTCAGAGAAATTATTTTAATCATTAAATATTACTGTTGCCTACTTTCCTGACCCAGCATTTTACTGTTCCTTCACAAGGTGTCAAGGCTTCTTCTTAGCAGTGACTACAAACTGGCTGGAGATGGGCAAAGAGAACTCTATTACCTATGAAAAGGAGAAAACAAAAAATGTAGTAGTTCATGCATGCATCAGCTTCTGCACCTTAGGCTAATGGTTCTGCAAGACATTGCTGTGTGTCTGATGTGACAAGTTGTTTTTTTTTTTTTATGTGACGTAAAGGTGATGTGCACACTGCACTGTAAACTTAGCGAGTAACCTCTGATTAGATTTAAAGGATGAAAGGCGGCCACACAAATCCAGTTCTATGCATAAAGTATGAAGTTCTCAGTGGTCCACTGTTGAAGTGCTCTTTCCAGCAAAAACAGGTATAAGACCATATAACAGACTTCCCTGAATTAGTTGGAAAGGGTTGGAGAACAGACATATCATTTAAGCCCCACAGGGAATTTTTAAGAGTCGTCAATTGGTTGTGTAGAGGACAAGCTTCTCTGTGCCCACCCCAAACCCTTCCTTTAGCAGGATCATTAAAGTTACAAACATCAGAACAACTGACTCGTTCAAATACCTTTTCTAAATAGGCTGGACTCAATAGTCCTTGACTTTGAGATACCTGAGGAAGAGAAGCATTTTTAACAGATTTCCAGATACTCAAAGCTAGCAAAGGTATTAGGTCTTTAATTCACCTTTTCAGGCAATGGATAAAAACACAATAACCTTCCTGGGTGCTACAGCAGTATCTCTCTGTCAGCACAGTGACAGGTTAATTCACTTGTATCTAACAAAAGTCTTAAGCCTATTTTTCTTTCCTTTGCATTTCTGCAAAATAAAAATACTTGAAGGGGGTGTGTGTGTCAGCATTCATCTTTCACCTCCAGGGATTATTTTTCTCTGTAATCCATAGTTTGGCTTGTGCCTTTTCATGGCTGTTCATTATACAATGCACTCTTCACTGGCATGTTGGGGTGGCTACCTATGGACCCATCCTTGGAGATGCTCAGTGGAAATCTGTTTGACAAACACATAAGGTGATTCTTCTTCCTTCTCTGATATCCTCAGTTTGCTTTGTTTTGTTGTTAACAAAAAACGGACTGGAGGGAAAGATGATGCTCCAGTTGGTAAAGCCTTCTCGTCACCAGCTCCGCCTATAACATCTTTGATGAATGAGCCTCGGTGCCTGTTGCCTACTGTCCTGCCGGGATTGCTGGCCTGACCACACTCTCCCTTTTAGGAATGAGGACAAAAGCAAGATTTAGGGGAAGTCACCAGTTTCATAATTCTTCCCACATTTTACCCATAGCTGTACTTGGGGCATGCTGCCGGTCGTGAACCCTACGGGCTGGTCCTTGGCTGCAAAGCTCACTAAAGGAGGAATTTTCCCACTGCTAATCTTTTTGGCAAGAAGCGTAGCCTCGCTTAGTGTAATTGTTATTTTTATCCATCACTGAATGCTCCGCAGCTCAAGCTGGGTGGTCTTTGGGATGTCGTACACAATTAACATGGGCTGAGTTGGGGAGTGGAGAGGTGTTATCAGGGAGGAACGTGCGAGTGTGGGACCAGCTGGATTCCTCAAATGCTGCTGGGACAGCAATGATGGCTGACGGTGAGCTGAAGCCGCTCCTCGCACGGTTCGGCAGAGGTGAACTGGAAGGGGCTATCTTGTTCAGGGGTCCGTATCTATCTGCTGTCCATCTCTCTGAGGAAGAGCTACGTGGAACTGTCAGTCCTGGCAGGACTGCATCAGGTCAGCAAATCTCATTGGAATGGCTTTGTCAGAAATGGGACTGACAGGTTTGTCCTCAAAAAACCCATCCAAGGAGTGCTGACTAAACCCATCTGTCATGGGCAGAGCTGACCAGAGAGGCATTCCGAACCTGAGGCAAACCAAGGGAAGGCTGAAGGGATTGACTCCAGAGCATGGTCTCCAATGCAAATAACACTCTGTCTTGCTGAGAGCCCACCACGGCTCATGCTTCACTGCTGGGCAAAGCCAGAGAGAGATATCTCCTGGCTGTCTGGTCCTCAAGGGTGACTCTTTTGCCTGCAATGGGGTTGTGTGTGGCCAGAAGAGAAGTGACCCCATGGTCTTGTGACCAGTGGGAAGAGCCAGCAGCACTGGCATTGCTGGAAGGAGTTTGGGAGCCTTTTCTGGCAGAGAGCCTAGAGCTGTCATCAGTGGGACGCACTTTGAGGACTTCCACTTCCCCAGGCATTTCTTTGAAAGAGAATTGAGAGGGAGATGGGGTGCAAATGGTCTTCAGCAAGGGATTGCTTTTCTCCAGCTTTTTTTCCCTGCTAGTGAAAGCATTTTACAAACAACCGATTAAGTTTTACATCATCCTGTGGCAGCTGTAAATGGTAATAGATCATTGCTTTATTTCCCCTCTTCATTTTTTCAGTCTGGAAACCTCAGCTAGTCATTGGCAAATCAAGAGGTGCAGGCAGCTAATGAAACATGTAATTGAAAAAGAAGGGAAAAATAAAATCTCCATATGTGTGTAAAGTTGCGGAAATCCCCATACATTGAGAAATAGATTGGCGACAGGTTGGAAAAAAATCACTGCGGTTGGTCGGTGGTGTCTCATGGATGGATGCAGCAGCTATCACTGGCTTGGCCCGAGAGCCGTAGGCAGCACTAGCCTGTTCGCTGGTGGTGCCATCCTGGGAGAGTTGCCTTGTCTGAGGTGGGACAGCCCACCCCGCTGATGTGCTGGCGTTCAGCTTGATTGAGTTGCATATCCCATCTTGGGATGAAGGCCAGTTGGATATGACATCAGAATTTAAGCTGGGCTGATGAGATCCTGGCTGGTCTTGGACTGGGTCCTTAATTTCTTTCGCACGGTCTTCTCTTGAGAAGCTCTGTTACCCTTTAAAGAAAAAGAGCAGTTTGTCAAGGGAACAGCTGGCACGCATCCAGGGACCATCTTCATCAAGCTGTGGGCTACTGTGCACTGCCAAAATAGCGCTGGCCTCCTCTACCCGTCCTCAGGGATGGCGAGGGCTTGTGCATGTGTCCCATCTCTGGGTGCTCTCCCTGTCCAGCAGACACTGCTAGGACATTCAACAGCTGCCGTTGTTTTGGAATGGAGGGTCTGCAGGTTGGATGTTTGCCCATCGTTGGATGGAGACCACCAGCTCGTTTACTCTGGAGCAATGAGCTGCGAGAGGCTTACAGCCATCTGAGTTTCCACAAGGCAGTATTTATCTTTGGAGGGATCCAATTTGCTCTTTCCTCCCCTTCCTCCGTCTGCAACCTTTGCCTTTTCGATTTAAACCACTGTACTGCAGGAAAGCCCAAAGGCTGCAGCATGAGCAGGCATGCAAATATCTGGATCACCGCAGGGTAAGAGGTTTAGAGGGATGAGGTGATCCCAGGAGAGGCATGGCATTTCAGCTCTTTTTGATTAGGTTGGCTTTTTTTTTTCCGCAGTTTTTCGTGCAGAAAAGGTATTATTCTAAATAACAGTTTTTCTTTATTTTCCTTCCACCTCCCATATAATTTTCCATCTCCCCACCAGAAAAAAGGGGAAGAGGGATTTGTGAGAAAAGCAAAATCATTTTGCTTTTGGTTTCATTTAGTTCTTTAAAAACTAGTTTCTTTTCTTAGTGAAAAACCAGAGAAAATTAGTGTGGAAGAGGAAAATACTGTTCTCCCTCAGCTATAGGGATGCTGCATGGCAAAACACTTTTGACAGAGCAGCTGCCGGGGACTGAAGGGTTGCCAAACCCATCCTTTTTGTGAAACTAAAGTCCTTGAACATCATCCCCATGTGCCAGGAGCTGCCAGGACCGCACGGAGGCTGCCAAGTGCGTTGGTGCTGTAGTGTTGACCTTCCAGAGGTACCATTTCAATTCCAGCTCTAGGGCCGCAATGAGCACCGTTAATATGTCCTAAGGATGCCCAAAATGGGGGAAACAGGGATCTCTGGTATCTATGGCAGAGGACTTAAGGGGGACGATAATTTCCCCATCAACCTTTAACCCTAAACCCCAATATGACAGCCCCAGAGGCAAGTTTAACTATTTCATCTCTTCCTCCTATGGCAGAAATGTCCAGCTTTACACTCTCTAAGTAGAAATATGCTTTCCTGAAGTAATTTGTGACACCAGCCCTGGCAATGGTGATTCCCGGATGCTGCCCCGAGCGGTGGTACGGCCGGGAGCGGTGGTGCCTGGCTCCTGTCCCAGGAGGCGTTTGCCTGCTTTAAGAGTTGGAGAGCAATCCTGAGGGTATCTGAATGATATCCTATAAATTGACAGGAGCACCGTCACCTTGGGGTGCTCCCCTGTTCCCAAGCCAGAGGGAAACGTGACTGAAGCGGGGCCAGCAAACAGAGGCAGAAATGATGAGGAGCTTGGAAAGTCTTCCACAGGTGGAGGAGGAGGAGGAGGAGGAGGAGGAGGAGGAGGAGGGGTAGGGGATTAAACTGATTAGAGCTGTTTAGTTCGGTGAGGAGCAGAGTAAGAGGTGCCTTGGTGGGGGTTTATGAAATAGTGAGTGGTGCAGAGGTCAAGAAACCACTGCTGTCTACCAGCTGGCATGTTTTACGGGACACCTGATGCTACTCGAAGGGAGGCGTGGAATATTAAGTAATACATATATTAATATATAATATTAAATCAAATGTCTAAAGTAGGAAAAAAAAAAAGATGTTTTGCAAGTATATGTCAGTGCTCCAGCTGTTCTTGAGTGATGATGTTAGGACGGATGCTGCCCAGGCCTTGGTAGGAGCACTTCTCCGTGGTCCACGAGGAGTCACAGGATAGTCTTCTGCCTGCCCCACGAGGCACCCAAAATAGTGTTTCTGATGGATGTGGAAATTCAGCCTCTACTTGGCAAGGCTTTTAGGTTTTAAGCCCGTCCTAAGGCTGAACTTTTAAAATACGGCTTAGACGTTTTGCGTGGCAACCTTGTAGCATTCAGGAGGTGGTGAATGACCCATTGACAAAAGGACTGACCGGGCTTGAGAGCGAGGACCGAGGGTGGCTGGGCACCCAGCGGCCGGTCCTGGGGAGGACCTGCCCCAGCCGAGGGGTGCCCAAGGGCTCTGGCAGATGAGCCATGGCAGCATATGGTCTTCAGGTCAAAGGCAGCGGAGCATCTGCTGCTGTAAAACTGTCGTCATCCTCTGGCCACCGGGAGCTGAAGCGATGGTTTGCTCTATAGGCTACTACATAGCATGATTTACTGTGCGGTGATGATGTTTCAAAGAGACAAATGAAGTCAGGACAAGCTGTGTCGCCAGATCAAAAGTAACCCCGTGGTTCCCCTGATACTTACACCGCTGAAGAGCGAGCCAAAAATACTTGCTGCATTGGGATGTTTTGTGAAAGCAGATTTGGCTGCGTTGCGGCAGGGTGGTGATCAAGTCGTTGTGGATGGTGTAGGGGCTGCCGGCATGGTGGGATGGAGCTGGGACCCCCATGGGCTCCTCTTGGAGGGGGTGGATGGAGGGAGAGGGGCTTCCCGAGCTGAGTCACCCTGCTTCGGATGCAGGAGCTGGTGTGTGGTGCCTTGCTCTGCTAATGATGCTGCTTTGACCCCTTCCCGTTTCCCTATTGACACTGGGGACCCTCTGCTGTGCTCCTGGCTTTGTTTTGATCTTCAGTAATAACAAAAGAAAACAAACTGATGCTTCGCATTCATCCTGGTCTGAAGATGCTTGTTAGACTGGGGATGAGAGATGGGTTTTCTCCAGCCTGTGTCAAATGCTGGCGTGCCAAAGCTCCCGGAGACTTTGCTGGGTGTTGCTCTAAGATTCGTATCTAATGAGTGCTCCCTGGGGAGGGATATTTAAAATGAACAACCAAGGAGCTTCTTGAAAGGGGTTGTTTGGGCAGTGGGTTGCAGCAGCAGGGTGAGGAGGGGGGGGATGGAGGGGGTGGGAGCTGCTCGGGGAGGGCAAGCCACCGTGCTGTGCCATCCCACGTCTCCGCCGAGCAGCCACCGTACCGTTGCCGCCTGTCACGGCACCATGCTGGCACCAGTGCCTTTTCCCCCCTGGGAAACCACCACCTCTGCCGAACTGAGTGTGTTATAGATTACCAAGGCTTAATGCAAAGCTGTGTAAAACCAGGGTAGAATCAGAGGGCTGGGGCTGCCCTCCGAAGGGGCGCAAGTTGCCACGCTTAGAGCCTGAAGACCACAGGGAGGGTCTGGCTGGTGCAGCCCTTGGGCAAGAAAATGAGCTGTAGGGGGGAACTTTACCCTGCAAGGTGGGACTTTGAGAGCAATTGCTCCCCTCTGCCTTGTTGTTTGAAGGGGCCCCTCTCAGTTCAGTCATTTTCATGCCAGGACGAAAAAAAAAAAAAATAAAATAAAGGGATAGGGAAGGTTTAGCGGTTTCTCTGCAGCTCCTGCTGTGAAATCTCTCCCTCGTGCTCCTCCCTTTCCCAGTATGGCTGGCACCTGCTGGCCTGGCAAGAAAGGATCTCCTTGTGGTCACTGTGCTGCTGTCATTCCCCCAAATACAAGTGACAGCAAAGCATGCCACCGGAGCCTTGAATGAGCAAGAACACTTTGCAGAGAGAAGCCAGCTGGGGAGAGCACCTCAGCCACGAGCCAGCTCCCTCCAGGCAGCTGCATCCTCCAGCAGCCCAGGAGACCCAGCAAGGCACAGGCCTTAATGCAATGATAAACACACAACCGAGATTGTTTCTTTTACAGGGAAATGCTAAAGAACCATTACCAAAGCCACAGCGAGTGGGATTACCCACGGGTTTTAGATATGCTGTGAGATGAGGCATCCCTCTTCCATGGGTTTGGGGTGGTCAGACCACGTTCCTCTCCTTAGAAAGGGCAAGGCGGCAGCAACATCAAAGGTTTTGGGTGTATATTTTTCAAGTGTAGGACAGCTGCAAAAGCTTAAGCCAGGAAAGTTGATTGGAAAGTTGATCGGAAAGTTGGGGAGCTGCTCTCTCCTGTTCTGCTGCCCAGCTGGAAGCTTGCTGAGCTTGCTCTGCCCCCGCCAGGAGCTTGCAATGAAAGCGGTACCTTGCTCTTAAAGGGAGTCATGGTTTGTGTCAGACAAATCATTGCCCTACGTGTGGAAAAGTGATGATGTCGCCAGAAATTTCAGATATATCTTAATGGTTTTTTTGCTGGTGTTGTGCCCAGCCTCCATAAGAGAGGTTTCAATTTGGGGGGTGGTAAAAGCACCCCCTTTGCCAGTTGCGCATCAGGAATTAATGCCTGTGATGTGTTGGTCCGTGTATTTAAGGCTGGATGTAAACAAGACTACGATACGCAAATGGTTCCTGCCCGGAGGGAAAGGTCTGAAGGCAAACATCGTGCGTAGTCCCATCGGGGAATTACACTGAGCTCTGATCCCCTGCTAAAATACAAATGGGTGCTGTGTACGAGCCTTGCTGGGTTTCCAGTCCCCACCTGGTTCTCCCGTGCGCAGCCAGCCTTGTGCATGCCACCCTTGGCTTTGTATTGTCAGACAAGACTGATCTGATTATCTCCGTAAGGAAGATTTATTCTTTCGCTGCCTCAGTGCTGATGGCTCGCCCTCATTTCACTTTCTGCAGGGGGCTTGTCCTGCCTCTCTGCAGATTCAGCCCCGAAAACTGGGGCCAGGTTTGCCTCTGCCGTCAAGATTTGGATGACCATCTTTGGGCAGATTTCATGGGCCTGTGGGGGTGATGGCTGCAAATTATTATGGATGGCTGATGGAGAGCTGAGAGATCCTGTTTGCAGAAGCACACAGCTGACTTGCTTTTTTGCCACCTTGGTACAAAAGAAAAATCATATATATGTGCAAACTGCGGGGAATTGGCAGTGCTAAGACCATTCAGGTTGAGTTAAACTGAACATGGTAAAGCCTGTCTTGTAATATCTTCTTACAAAAGCCAGATGTAAATCATTTTGGTGCAAGTATTTTAACCACCTGGTCCCGTCGTTTCCATAGTGCGGTTAATCTAATACTGGAAGTTAATCATTCAGCTGCGTTTCATCTCCACCTGTCAGAAAGCTCTGCTTGGTCCTTCTTCCCCACCGAGTTTTGTCAGGAGCAGAGGTAAAACAACAGGTTTGTCCGTGCTGACTGACTGACGATTGATTGATCATAGAATCATAGATTCTGTGTTCAGGCACAACATGTTTCACGGCAATTTCTCTTTTTTCCTACTTTATTACCTAGAAAGGCTTACCTTTGCTCAGAGGATGCTCAGCTTGCTTGCTTTTCAGGTTAGAAAAAACAAAGGTCACACACTGCAGCGACAAATGTGCTTTTCTCTAGGTCAGTTGTTCATCAAAAAGCACCAGGGATAAACTTGGGCTATAAAAGCCAAAAATTCTTCCCTCTGGTCATAAATAAAGAGAGCCAAGTTAGTCTGCTCAACAGTCCACTCAGGATCTACTCGACATCGTGGGGCAGATGTTGGCTTTTGGTGGTTCTGTCGTCAGTATCCATCCATCTTCAATGTTAAAATATTAAGTTGGAAGAAAATATATACACGTTCTTATAGTGACCCATGTTTTGTTTTAAAACAAGGACCATGTGCAAAGCGGTATTTGTTATGGTAAAACTTTACAAAAAAAGAGAAAAAAGAAGAAAGAAATGTAACAGCCTTTGAAACCTCAAAAAGTTTGTGGGATTGGTTTGGGCAGGAAATGAAAAAATTTCCTTTTCCTTGATATTCTTCTTTTTATAATTTTTTTTTTTTTTGAAGGCGATGTAATTTCCTGACTAACCCTAATCTGAGCTGTATAATCAAAAGGAAGGGAAGACAAACTGGGATAGCTCCTTCCTGTAGGGAAATGATTTCCAACCTTTATTTGAATGTCCTATAGCTTTGTATGCCTTCTCCTTCAGATACAGCTAGAAGTATTATTTGGCACAGATCCTTGTTGCAGAGATAGGGGCTGGGGGTGGAGGAAAGAGAAGTAATGGGGTTATACCTGAGGGTATGTAAGACCCAAAGTTGGAGAGAAGGCTCTGAAGTAAATTTTCCTTTGTTTTACAGCACGTTCACATAATTTAAATCGTGCTATAGGCTTATTTTTTGAGATCATACCCTGGCTTGTGTATTTGGGAGTACGGTATTCAGAGCAATTGCTGTCATTATCTGATTAATATGGTTGGCTCTTCCCTTCTACACAAAATTATGGGAGTAATTAAAAGTTGCTCAATTTGCAAATGGGAAATGTTTTGCCATTTGCAAAACAGACTGGAACATTAAAAGCAGTTATTGGAAGGAAAGCCAAGCAAACGAAGAACATGCTTGCCTCCAAAACCATCTTTCCAAAAGGATGCAAAACTTTGTGCTTGAGCTAGCCTTCAAGAAAGCTATGGAAAGCTGCCGTCGTGTAGTTTGGTTGGGAATTAGGTTTCAGAAAGGCTCGTAACTTCATTGAAAAATGGTCCTAGACTTGACGCTGACAGATTTTGCTGGCGGTACTCATACTTCTTGGCTCAAAGCAGGACTTGGAGCCATTTTGCAAGCAGGAAAACATTGGAAGATCTGTCACTTGCATGAGTTTTTCAGCCACATCTGAAACAGTATTATGAAACCGATCTGATTTGCGTTCCCACATCAAAATGGGAGTCGACTGATCCAGATTCAGGGTGTCTCATCCAAACCGCAGCTCAGTTTTTAAGAGGGTGGGATTTGCAGCTCTAGTTTCAGTCGGCTTATAAAGGGAAAATGACTTTTATTTTGGATGATCCCCAGGAATTTCTCTATCTTGCAAACCGCTGATTTCCAGATTTGTGCTTGGCGTAGAGCAGGGGGTAGAAACCTGACATCTTTTCAACTCCTATGTATGTTCGACATAATCCAATTGCTTCTGCTTTCGGCTGAGTCAAATTAACTGCTAGAGAAAAGTGGAAAAAGTTGCATGTGTTTTTTGGAAATGCAAAGAAATTTGCATATGAACAACGCTCATCTCTTATGAACTCCCCAAAAAGCCCTCCACTCCCAAGCAGAGGGTCCACAGCATCCTTCCAAGGGTGTGAGGATCATTTATTCAAACCCTGGCTCTCATTATCATTTTTAGCCACAGAAATTTCCCCCTGCTGCAAGAGTTATGGTCTGATCTAAAGAAAAGAAAATGTAATACTTGCGTAACTTCTTAACAACATGGGTTTTTTGTCATTTACTTGGTGTTCTGTAGTATAAAAAAAGGGCAGACACTCGGGAAATGTTTGCTTTAATGCCCTTGTGGAACCATGCTCCTGTCCCTGGAAAAAGCCAGCAGCAATTCATACCTGTTGCACACTTACAAGTGCGAGCAGGCTCATTTAAACAGCATGTTCAATATCGGTAGATGCTGCAAAAATATAGTAGTTCAGACTAGACTTCAAGAAAATGTTGAAAACCATTCTGGGGTTTGCTGGGGGGCAAATACAGGCTTTGAGCATGCGTTCGGATTTTTTTTCTTTGCTTCTACAACAAACGGCAGCTTCTAATATAAATATTCGAGACTCATTGGTATTTATCGCTGCCTTATTGAAAGACCATTTTCAGGCCCTTTAAAAAAGCAGGGAAAAAAAAAAAGGTTTCTGGTTTAAATCGGGCCCTCAAAGTGGCAGCTTTTCACAGGAAGATGTGACAATCTTTTTTCCAGCAGAGAAAAGCAGGTCAGTTATCAGTCCTGGGCCCTTTTGCTCCAACACGGCACAAAGAGGTACTGTGAGCGGGGTTCTCCCGAAAAAGCAGATGATGGATAAGCCTGCATCCTCGCTGATGTGAATTCCTGACCCAGTTTCCGTAGCAGACTGGCTCAGGAGCATGAAAGAGCTGCCGGGGATGGAGAAAAATGCCTTGCAGGCAGGCTGGCCCTTCGGTGCGTGCGAACGCAAGGCAAGCATCGCCGTGTCGGAGCAAGTCGCTGGGCACATCGCTCACTCAGACCCAGCCTGCCAGGGATCCTGCCCCAAGACATCGCCTCACGGTTCGAGGATGGGTTGATGAATAAAAATCCCAGCTAATGTGATAGGTGGGGAAGAAAGCCACTGGCTGTGGAAGGAAGTGGGTGGTATTTTGTAATATTTTCCACCAATTCCACTAATTTTTTTTTTTTCCACTGCCAGCCCCACTTCTACTCTCTGTCCATCCTCTGTCCCACGTGAGAGTCTCGATACACACCAGTTTGTCCCCTGGGCTTGCAAAGAGCTGGCGCATGCTTCCACCCACCCTGTTTTGGGCTTTGGAAAACAGGATGTTGGTGAGATCCCTGCCCTTGCAAAGGGCAGCAGCTGGGCTGTGGCATCCTCATGCCACCAAAAAATACCTCCAAGGGTACCAGGCACCCAGTGTATTCTGTTGCATGGCAGTGGGGAAACAGAAGCTCGTGCTGATGCTTTTAGCTATCCCCAAAGGTTGGGGTGAGGATTCATGGCATCCATAGAAGCTGCTCCCTCCACAGGGAGGGCTGAGAGCCTCCTCCAAGCTATGGCATGTGGAGAACTGGGGGATGAGACGAAACATTTTTGATAGCGCGAGTGTAAATAGCTCCTGAGTCAGCTGTCCTGGGGGCTGGAGGCTGCTCCATCACTTGACATCACTTGGCTCGGTGCTTGATGTGTTCTTCCAAATATAATTGCTAGCTCAGGGCTGGTTTATTGGGTTTTGCTGTATGTGTTTGCATGGCAGGGAGGATTAATTCTCTCTGCTGCAGGGGTCACTGCATGGGGCAATGCAGAAGGTCTCCCGAGGACCGGGGGTTCAGAAAGACACAAGGACATCAGACACCCATCTCCAACATGAAAGCTAAAAGGGAAATAAGTGCTTTATCCTGCTCCTCCCCGGACTGCCACAAAAATTCCAATTTACAGAAATATGTGGATGCCTTTTGGCCTTGCAATGAACAATCTACGGTCTCGCCAAGGGAAAATACTCCTTCAAGTGCCCATTTCGTGCTCCAGTTTATCCTGTCCAAGTGTATTTCAGTCCCAGCAGCGATCTCTCGTCTGACAAGGATTTAATATTAGGAGGCTCTTGGCCCTAATTCAGCAAAGCACCAGGTCATCGACAGTGCTTGCACATTCATGGCTTGCTCCCTTCTTAATATCATATTGAGCATGAGTTCCTTGGGAGACGAGTGTTTGGAGCAAGGAGACAAGTTAGTTTTGTTCCTGTTTATTTTGTTTGCCGTCCAAATTAATAATAGGTTAAAGATGTCCTGCTGATTAGCCATAACATCGCAGCAGCATTATTTGTTCTGTCACAGTCAAGATCAGGGTCCTGGGGTGCTAAGGAAAGAAGACAACAATTCTGCCATGGAGATGGAGAAAGGAGAGGCTTCTGGTCTTAAGAAAAGGGGTGTCAATGTTAAAGTGGCCTTAAAAAAATGGACTCACAGCTGGAGGCATGGATTTCCCCAGCGAATAAGAGCAAGATGGCTGAAAAGCAGATATGGGGAAAATTATAAGTGAATTGGAGGTCTTGATTTAAAGAAGGAGGTGTATAAATGCTGATGGTGTTTTTGAAACTAAGTGGAAGCATCTCCAGGCATCCCTGTTCCACAGGAGCGGAGCAGGGAAGACTTTGCTGGCCAAAAAGTGGCACCAGCTCAGCTTTTTGGGTGTTAGGGCACAGGCTGGTGGATCTGGCTGGATGGCAAAGTGTTTATCTCGCCCATCTCCAGGACCTGTGCTCTGCGCAGGGATGCAGGTTAGAAAGTTCACATAAACGTATCCAACTCTTCACATCAGTCCTTCTGCTTTCTGCCCCAGGTCCTTCCCTGCCAAACGTGGGGCTATTCGGAGTTCCTCTCTGCTCCCCAGCCTCTTGCCATCCAGCCATGCGATAGGTATAGCAGCTTTGCTTCACAATAAATCAGTGCTGCCCAGTGGCCCGCATCTGGCCAAGTGGGCTCTGCGAGCGCCAGAAAAGAAAATATTGAAAGCTCTGTCTTGCTCAATATCTATCTGTATATGCATATTTACACATATATATAAAATGGATGTGTCTGCATACATATAATATATCTATAAAAGACGCTTGTCTAGAACCACAGCGTGCAGCTATTCCCTGTCAGCAGGCTTTCCACAAGGCTGGGCTTACACATGGCGACCAGATGTGGCCATCCAAAAAGGTCTGTTCACTTCTCTACCCTTTCTTTTTTTTCCATCCTCCTTAAGTACAGCATGAGACATATGGGCCAACCATCCATCTGAGGCTAAGCGGAAACCAAGAGTGATTGCTTACAATGCCATAAATAGCTAAATAG
Source organism: Sagittarius serpentarius (assembly GCA_034782735.1). Lineage (NCBI taxonomy): Eukaryota > Metazoa > Chordata > Aves > Accipitriformes > Sagittariidae > Sagittarius > Sagittarius serpentarius. The sequence continues at coordinate 12,667,784 of JAVKLA010000001.1, forward strand.
GCGTTTTCAATAGTAAATAGGGATATGTGAATTAAGAACGAACTCTCCGAGCAGTTTGTAGACATTCCAGTTTCTTGTTTTAATATCTTCATGTGGCTTTTTCTCCCCCTTCTTTGCTTCTCTTGGTGGGAGGTGACACATTTAACAATGCTTCCCATGAGCGAGAGGCCCACTCTGGCTATCTAAAGCAGAATGAAGGGTGGGGGGAAGAGGACTAAGTCTCTTCAGAAGGAGGCTAGCAGAACTAGAGACCTCAGGCGTCTTGGGAGCTGTATATTCAGTTCTTTGAGGGGACCCTGAAAAATCCCATCCACATGATATTGGCAGTCGATGCAAGGACTGGGGGGACACGTTGCCAGCTTAGAGCCTTTGTATGAACTTTCAAAGCTTTCATGAGCTGTCTCAGCCAGCCACCCTTCTTGACAGCAACGAAAGCTGTCCAGAAAGTCAAATTCCCGTCGCATGGAATGAAATTTTCTGATGTTTTTCTATTTGCTTTTGTTCCAGACCAGGAAGAAAAGTCCAAGTATTTTCACTGAGTGGAAGTTCTTGTGAAATGTAGAGTCAGAAACATGGGAGCGACCTTAGTGAAGCAGACCATTTAGTTTCGGCCTAAACGCCAGGTAAAGTGGTACAAAACACGGGTGTCAGAACAAAAGGAAAGGGTAGAATAATCAACACGAAAAAGCTGAAATCAAGCTTTTGGTTTCAAACTCAAATGTTCCTGAGGTTTTGCTGTCCAAACTCCTTCAAAATCAAAATTCTCCTGCAGGTCAAATTATTTTGGATGAATCAGAATTTACTGTTGAAAAACAGCTCTGGGAATTTAACGGTTTGCCCCGAACACAGCTTGCTGTCTCATCTATGCTCATCTTTATAGCACAGAGTTCATAAGCACATGCAAAACTTGAGATCCAGCTTTGAGGCTGGCCCTGCTTTGAGCAGGAGGTTGGACTAGAGACTTCCTGAGGTCCCTTCTGACCTTGCTGATACCCACAGTCTTTGCCATGGAAAATAGTAACTTCGCTAAGAGATAATTGGGGAGGAAGAAGGTGGGGGTGGGGATTCAGCAAGAGGGGAGAAAAAAGCAAGACAGCAGAAGAAAAACAGAGGTAGAGGAATGTGCTTCTCAAAGCCATGCCTAGGAGGGAAAAAGCAGCAAGGCTACTCATACCTTTCCAGTCTGCAAATTTAAAATTCCTTCCCTGCTTTTCTTCCAAAATACCCCCAAAGTAATCTCCTCCAGCCACCCTCCATACCTGATCTCAGCTCAGTGGTGGAGGTGGGATTTTCCTAGGTGCGTGAAGCATCTTTGGGAAGGTGATCTCTCTGACTGCGGGGAGCATCCGTTAATGGGGAAGGCACAGGAGAGCTGGCTAGTTAAGCAATAGACAGGTGTCTTTAACTTCACACGCTTTGCTTTATAGAGAGAGGAGAAAATGGCAAGCAGAAATACCAAATCACACGGCAGGAACCATTGCATGAATCGAGAGGGAGGAGCGGTGCTGGTCGCCGAGGCTCAGCACCCCATGGCAGAGGGAGCACTCGACAGATGGAGAGGTTTAGTAAGGTAAGAAGGAGCATTTTGATTATCCGGTACTGAGTTTCTCTGCAAATCTAGGAGCTGCGTGAAGTCACTTGGTAATTCTTGCTTGTGCTGGTAGCTGTGCTGGTCTTCCTTGAACTTGGTCTGCTAAGGAAATTAGAGCCTACAGCCACCCCTGACTTGATGGGACAGGGGCTAGTTCAGCCACAGCACCTGAATGCCTGGTGTATTTTGGCTAAGTAATTTTGGTACGAACGCGGTGCAACGTTGACGGCGAGTCCAGCTGTGGAGAGCTGTCTCCGAGCCCCGCAGTGTGCTCGATAAATAGGTTGGACGTTTGGTGTCGTAATTCCAACAGTGCTCAGTATTGGCTCAGCTCTTCTTTGTTCAAAGTCAGCGGGAAGTGCTGACGGCGAGCCAGCACGGCTCTTACAATCCCTTTCTCTCACTAATTACTTCTGGCTGCCATGGAAGCCCCAAGGACTTCAAAGGGATGACACTGGATTTACACGAAGCTGTCTCTCTGGATCTTCCATCCCAGTTTCTCAGCCCATGGTGGTCCATAAGGCTTCAGAAGGGGACCCACTAAACAACTGCAGAAAACATTAAAATACATTATACGTTCCCACAAATGCACATTCCCACACAGACAAAGGCAAGGAAAATGGAAAGAAATCAAAGTGCTAAATGAACAATTGAAATGCAGCTTTTTTCTCTTTTTGGCTGTAAATGAAAAAGCACATGCACAAGATGGAGTTGGGTTCTGCAAAAGGTGAGATGGTTTTTAAATAAAATGCGCAGAAGTGCATACTCTGCCCTGCATCAAGAGCGCTATGGGATGCTGCAGAGGTGGTCCAAGGCCATGGGCACCATCCTTTGGGGCGAGTCCAAGCTCGAGCCCTTAATCTCACTCACCTCTTGGTGCTTTTAACGCCTTGTTCTTAACTAGCTGCACAACTTCCCTCAGGCCAGACACTGCATACACCCTTCTGGCTGTGTCTTAGGACCATGTAGCCTTCCTACCTCTCCGTCAACGCAAGACCAAGGATAGACTGCTCCAAGCATATTTATTTTGTCTCTTGAAATTATTAATGAGTCTTCAAGGGGCATCATACACCTCACACCCAAGCAATTGCATCCCCGGCACTTTGTCATTCCATTTTCAGGGGCCAAATTTTGAAGCAAAACATTGATGCACCAACTTTGCTGCAGTGATACTGCTTTCCCTTGGGTGGTGATGTGCCCTGCTTCTCCTTGAGGGAGCAGAGAAGCCCTGAGACAAAGCAACCTGTAACATCCACAGCCATGGCAGGATACCCACCAAATCTGTGCAAACCTTCCCCCTCTCTCAGTGGCTGGGTCAAAGAGGAGAAACTCTGGTCCAGGCTGAGCAGAAAAAGCACTTTTTGGTCTTGGTGGAGGTTTGAAGGAGATGCTTGTGCCAGGGACAGTGATGCCAGCTCAGGGGAAGAGGGGAAGGTAGGCTAGGAAGTGATGCTCTCCATGTCCTGTGGAGAGGCAGCAAAACATGGCACTGAAACCACAGCAGCGAATGTACTGGAGGCTTTTTTTCTCTTTTACAGAGCATTGCCCGCCTTCTTGGGCCCTTTTGGGTTGGAAAAGTGGTATAATTAGAGGGTTTCTGTAATAAAGGCTGTCGGAGACCTCTCCAGTGCCACTGCATATCCTAAAAGAAAAGGAGGGATGGATTTTTTTTCACTGATCAACCCATGGCTCTTCTGGGCAGTTTTCTGCAGGGGGGAACAAGGGGAGTGGGGGGACGTTTATCCCCAGAGCCTCCATCAGCCCCTCTCCTGGGAGGCACCCCCTTTGCCACGGGGAGGTTCAGCCCTTGGGACTCAGTGGTGGCTCCTTCTACCTGGCAAGGGGCCCCGAGCCCCAGAGGGTTTTCCAGGCATGATGCTTGAGAAACACATCCCAGGGCTGGATTAACCCTGTCCAACGAGGAAATGCTTTATAAGCAGTTTTCATAAACCAGGGAAGTTTTATAACTAGTCACCGAGCTGATGGGATGGCTCTGGACAAAGCAAACAAATAGCATCATCAGACAAATTTAAGTGATTTTGGCCAGACTCTTCTCCTGGACAAAGCCAGGTTGGCTCTGTTTGCTCCGCTCCTGATTTTCACCCTTTTCAATGAGGGGAGAAACAGAGGTTTCCACTAAACCATTAAGAAAGCGGCGATTTCAAAATGGCCAGGCAGATCTGACTGTGCTCATTTGAATGGGCTTTTAGTAACCTTCGGAGACTGGCAATTCGGGTGGTAAACCCACTTTATGATCTGTTATTACCTGTGCTCTGCTCAGAGGCAGCAAAACTCATTATGGGTGTAAACAGCCAGAGTGCTCCCGTGTACCCGTGCAGGCAACCTTTAATGCTCTCCCTTTTCTGGCTTCTCAGCGATAAAAATACATTACTGGTAAAAAACAAAAGCCACAGAGTTAGCTGCCGGTTTGCTTAGCGGTCAGGCTTCTGTGCTTGAGGTTTTATTTCGTTGCTGACGTCCTATGGATGACTGTAGAAAATGCACTTAGTTTTTAGGAAGTCAGCCAGTACGGTACGCTTTCTGGTTTTTATTTAACTGCACATTAAATGTTCCCCTTTGCCCCAAGTTTTATTAAGGAGAAATTGAAGAAAGCCTCGTTAAGCCGGAAACACGGAAGGAAAACAGTTCATCCTGCTGGGCCAAAGAAACAGCCTCAGGATCAGCCCTATGACATTAGCCCCATTCTCCAGACCTGATATAATTATGAGCATTGCAGTCTGCAAAGGGCACGGGAACTACTGACATTCCTCTTGCAGAAAACTGGGCAGAAACAGAGGCTGAAAGGGACCTCGGACTTCATCAAAACTCACAGCTGGTGGGTGTCGGTGCAAGCTGATCACATTGGGCGCTGGAGATCCCTCAACAGCCGTGCGTAACCTCTCCCTCCTATTACAACATTTGCCCTCAGATAGAAAACGTTTCATATCTCTAGCAAGCAGAAATACTGAAGTCTACCAACATCCCAGCCAGCTCTCTCTGCCGTGGGATATCACTCCAGAAAAGCTCAAGAAGCTGGTCCTGTAGAGGAGGCCTTCAAGAAAGGATGCAACAGAGGGTTTCCAATGGGCTCATAGGTCCACTGGTGTGCGGTACGTTGTCCTGAGTGTCGGGGTATGCTTACATTCCTCACTGACTTTGCTTCTCCCATCTCTCCCAGTGTTTTGGCTCTCCACCATGGTACAGCCAAAGCGCCACACGTTGCATTTGGGCTTGAAGGTGCGTGCTAGCACCCGTAACCCACCATCGCCTCCAGAGGCTTCAAAAATATGTTTCTGATTTTTGGACCGCGTTACGCCTGAGATGAAGCCGCGCAATCTGGCCGGTGCTCTAGGAAAGCGCAGAAATCTGTTGCTCTTGGTGGTGTTTCTCCACACCCCACCTGTGCTGGAGTTTCTCAGCGGAAGGAAAAGGCACAGATTAACTTGGTATTAACTAATACCGAGAGCACCATCTGGTGGGCTGCAGGGCCAGATAATGTGGACGGTTGGAGCCTAGGATTGGTTGGGGCCTGAAAGCAACCCAGAAGTGCATCTGGTTGGGGCCATCAAGTGGCTGTAGTCCACCTGTTCTAGCAGCCTCAAGGAGAAGGTGGAAATAATCCCCATGGAGGCGATTAACAAACAACATTTCTTCCTGCCTTTGGATGGACAGAGCTTGATGTGCTCCTTGAAGTGTGGATAAATCTCTAGCTGGGATGACTAAGCTCTTACCATATATGTCCATCCTTTCTTTGAATATGGATAAAATCTTAAATTCAGTTATATTGTGGCAATGAGTTCCACAGGGCTGTGATTTTATATATATTTATATATATATTTGTATATATATTTCTCTTCTACGTGTATGTATATATATAAATACATATCCATTTTAAGTTGGCTGATACTCAATGTTACCATCTGTAGCCTTTCCCTGTGAGAGAGGGACTTAGCAAGGCCTGAGTTACTTGGACCAGCCACAGTACTGCTGGTCCTCATGATTTTGTCCAGAGCCCTGTGATATCCTATTAACTCTTACAAAGACCCTATATTTGCTGTGCTGAACAAAACCTTCAAAAAGCAGACGAACCCCATGCAAATCATGCACCGTTTTTAAAACCTCGGTCTTTTCATTGACCCTTCAGCATAACCCCCGAGCTCTGCGTGCTTTGGGGTGGGAGACATCCTCCCTAGACATATGGCTTTTGCCTCCTTTTACCTCTGTGAAAGCAAGTCAAAGATGGTCCTTAGCATTGGAACTCCTTCCCCTGCCCCATTCGCTGCTGGCTGTGGGTCTGACCGAGAGGTCCCTCCTTTACTGCATCCAGCACGATGAAGGATGAACTATCCCAGGCATTTTTTTTTTAATGCTATTATCATATAAATTTTGATCCATCAAAGCGTTTGCTATATGCGAGCTGTCAGGGAACATGTCTTTCTACGTGCTTGTGCAATTTGGTGTGAATTTGGGGCCTCAGCTTGAGGGGGGCATTCAAGCAGGGCTGCAATATGAAGAGTACAATAACAATAAAGATTTTGTGAGGTCTTGAGCCGTCGCCAGCCTCAGGGGGAGAAGCTCTTGCTTCTCTGAGCTGAACTCCTGTCCCCAGACTCAGCCCATCTGATTTCCATTAAAATATCCTCCGAGCAAAGGTGAAAACAATCAGACTTATTAAGCAATTTTAGTGCAGCCTCAGCTTTCTGCTTCCCTTGCCCATGGGGTGCCTTGTCGGGCTGGCAGCGATGGGTGGGTGATGGCAGTTTTTTTAGAAAATAAACAAAGATATTTGCTATGGTCTGCTCCTGCACCTGCACGAGGTGAAGGAGATGTTGGCAGAAGTTTGACTGGAGACATAAGTGAATATAACCCACAAATTTGTTATATCTTAATGGGATGGCATTGCTGAGCATGCACTGCGACTGTCTTTGAGGCTCTGCGGAACAAGTCGGGTGATGTTCTGTAACACGCTTATGGTGACTTTTATTGTCATTACTTGTGTTTCTACACAGCCATCAGATTCTTCATAGAATCATAATTCATGTGAATTATTCAATAATGGGGGTAGCTCATGGTATTTTATCCTCAGCGTCGGTGCTGGTTTTTGTTGCAATGAGCTTAGATCAAACATAAAGAGAAAAATTAGTACCAGGGGAGTTTGCAGCCGTGCCCCTCCGGGATGCTCTTCCATCGGTTCTCTGTGTTGGTTGGTTCCCAGGGCTCGCTGCTCTGTCCTCTGTTTGTGTCCTTCTCAGTGCTTACCCTCCATACGCTCTTCCCTCGGCTGGGGCAGCATGGGACCGGTTCCCATATTTGCTCAAAAGAAAAATCTCATAAGAAAACACGTGAGACTTTTCTCATAGGTTTCATAGCGTAGCAGGTGGAAACATGCAAGCAGTGTGGAAAAAAAGCCAGCTGGGTGTACCCAACTCTGTTGTCCAAGTGTCAAAGGCTAGTTAATAGAAACTCCTGCTGTTGCTCTTCTTGAGTAAACACTCCCAAGGGCTCTGCTGCCGATAGCAAACAAGTCATGCTCGAGAAACACTTGTTAGTGGGAGCCTTGGGCAGGTTTCCCAACCAGAAGGTAGGTGTGGGCTTTCCCCTTTGGGCTGAGAGTCATGGGAAGCGCTAAAAGTGCCTCGTGGAGATTTTCAAGTCTTTTCCCTCTTGCAAGCAAGGGCTTGGTGGGGTCCCAACCCCTTGCACAACCCACCCCTGGGTTTGCTTTGCCAAGTGTGAGCAACTACACAGACGTTTTCTTGGAGGTGTACCAAGGTCCTCCTTAGGACACGGGCAAATCTCCACCTCTTCTCCTTTCCCCCAAACTCATGCTAGCGTACTTGGGCTGCCATCGCTGTCGTAGTTGCTCTGTCTTCAACAGCCGTGCAAAAGCGCCATGTGCATAGTGCCATCACCATATTTCCCAGCGTTAAGACCCTGTTGAGGTAAGCCACCCTGCTGTAGATGCTGCCCACCAGCACTCATGTGTGCTTGCTGCAGCTGGGTGTTGACCCCATTTGAAATGAATGGAAGAAATCAGAGCTGTGCTCCACACCAGCATCTCGGCCACAACCCCTTGTTTTCTTCCATGCCAACAGTTTGTTATCATCAGAGGCGTACGTGGCAAGATGGGTGCTTTGGTTAAAATTGCTGGCTATTGATGCCAACCTGTTGCAGTTGAAGCAGGCTTTGACTTCTGGTGATGTGCCAGCGCAATGCTTCCCCAGCAGCTACTTGCCATCCTCACGGAGGAAACTAGGAGCGTGGACACAACACCGCTGCCCTGCAATTTAATGAGCCAAAATAGTAAAAATCCCTCACGCAGATGAGTTTTTCCCTGTGATGTTTCCCTTCCCCCCATCTCCTGCCCTTTTCTGTGGGCTCTGAATCGCAGCACCTGCTTGCTTCAGCTGCTGTGATTAAAACTGGAAAAGAAAACGATCAGTGAGGCTTGCTTTCTTCTCCCCAAACAATACCCAAAATCTCCCGAAACTGGCATGCTCTGTAAAAAAACCTCTGCATTAATAAGCATGCCTTTGGACCCTGAGAAATGTCTTTTGTGTGGGGTTCTCCCTGCATTTTAATAAGCCTGGCTTTTTACAAAGACAACCCCCCCCAAAAAAAGAGAGAAACAGACACACGCACAAAGACAAATTTCATTAGGCTCTAATCTCCTTTCTGACAAATACGCTCCTGCCGATCTCTAAGCTCTTTCAGCCCAGCAATGCTTCTTTTTTTTTTTTTTTTTCCTAGTCCTGTTGTTGTTGTTTTGTTCCCCACCAAAATAAAACTTGTCCCGGGAGGGGACCCTGGTGCAAAACGCCAGGTACCAGCATTAAGCGCAGCAACGCTGAAATGGATAACACCATTTTTTTTCCTTTTTAAAGGTGTGAAGTTGTTAATGAGGTGTCCCACGTGGTAGAAACCCAGCAAATCCTTTGATTAAAACCAGTCCAAGTGGCAGAGGCTGAATTATTTGTACTTGGTCCCTTTGAGGGACGGTAGTGGCAGTGGTTGGGGGGAGAGGAGAAAAAAATGAGGAATAATGTATGCTGGGCAGCAGGTTTGCTTAATTTGGCAGCGCAGTTTAAGATAACGTCAAGAAAAGGGAAGGGGTTGTTAAATGGTATCAGCGCTTGATACTGTATAAATAGAGATGCTGGCAGGAGGATTTGCTTTGAAATGCAGCATTTCGGGGGGGGGAACATTTAGCAGAAGATCTTATGTCGGCATTGTGGCAACAGGACTGTGCTGCTCGCTGGCAGGACAGATTTTCTGTCAGGGTGGAGGGAGATCAGGGTGTTAATCCCCACATCTGTACGTCACCTTAAGTGGCATCTCCTCCCTCACTGTGGGGTGAAATGTACACCGAGGGCTCGGTCGTACGCAGTGCCGTGATGGGGCTGACGTGAATTCCCTCGGGAAATAGCTCCTGATGGCACTCAGGATCCCAACTTTGAGCTCAGATCCTCAGAGCTGAGGGTTTGGTTTTCTGTTGTCGTCTTCTATTCCAATTAGGTCCCCAAAACTCCTGTTTTCCCAAGATCCGAAGACTTTGGCTGTAAGGTCCCATACCTATAGTCACGCCAAGAGGCAAAGGAGGGCTGAGGTTTCCCTTGGTCTCTGCTTTGCGTTTGCTCACCTGCGCAATACAAGCTCTTTAACTCTGTTTTATTCTGACTTAGATCACTGGCAATATGGGTCCATCACGTGCATACAGGAACTGCGAAGAAGGGGTGAGCACGCTTGGACTACCGAGGTGCAGACCCGAGGCAAAACCGGCATGAAAAAGAGAAATTGCAATGGAAGGAGCAAAACATCCAGTTCAAACTACCTAGCACCGCATTGCCGGAGGAGTTCACGGTTTTGGCTGGCGGCCCACCGGAGCATTCCTGGCATAGCTGCTCTGGCCCCGGGGGTATTTAGTTGCCTTTGGGTCCAGGAATTTTGGCTGGCTGTGCCGGACTCCTCTGCTTGCAGGGTCCCGGGCAGGGTGAGAAGCCAGGTCGTGGGTGTCTGGGCACTTTCGCAGGAGAGAAGATGCTGTGGCTTTGGGATCTTGAAGGCCGATGAAGAGTCAGTACCCTGTCCTGAAGGAAATGCCACCTGAGCACCGCGGAGCAGGCAGGTGACCATGTACCCCCCGCCAACTGCCAGCCTGAGACCGCCCACAGGGATGGAGCCAAGGGAAGGAGTCAGCAATGACCAGCTGTCCAACGGGAGCAGCTGGGAAAGAAAACCAGCCCTTATTTTTCTTGCCTCTGGCTGTCGAGGCTCAAACGCACTTAGCGACTTTCCAAGCCTTAGCGGAGCTGCGGCGGGTGCCGGCAGCTGCCTGCGCTTGCGTGTGTGTCCCCCCCCACTGCACGTTAGGCTGACAGAAGCTTTCGCAGGGAGCAGCGAAGGGCACGCAGGCAGACGGCTGGCAGGCAGCGACTCATCCGGCTGCCGCAGCGCCGTCACTCCCGTGGGCAACTGCGTGTAGCTCTGGGGTCCCCCTGGCTCCATCCCCAGCGGCTCAGCTCCGTGTGGATGATCTGGCATGTAAAGGCTATCACGTCAGCCCTCTCTGGAGCCCAGCCATCAAAAAAAGCGGCTCCCTGGCCAGGGGAGGACGGGAAACATCACAGGTCCAGCCCCCCCTGCCCCCCGCCCGTCTGTGGTCCCCAGGGTTTGGTGGAAAATGGTTTTCATGCCCTGCAAAAATGTTGTCATTGAAGACAGTCTGCCCAGCTCACGAGGAGTTCATGGTCTGAAAAATACCCACAACCTCTCCTGCCCAAAACAAGAGGAAAGGCGTGTCAAGGATGCGCGCCCCGGCAGCTGCATCGGTTGCGGCCTGCGTGCTGGCATGGCCACAAAGAGCCTGAGTGATGCCGGGGACAGTAAGCGGCTGCCTGACAAGCCGAGCAGCCGGGATGGGTGCTCAGTGCCTTCGCCGTGGAGGTTAAAGCACATCTGTAGCCCCATGGGACCTTTAAACGGAGCCAAGAGCGACGCAGAGGTGGGTGCTGGTCGTTCCCCCCTCTGACGGCGTTATTCTCCTGATCAGAGAGCTGAGGGGCATAAAAACAGCCGGCTTTTTGCAGTGCTTGGGAAAAGGAACCCTCATCGCTTCACACGCTGGAAAGAAACCCCCTGCACGGGGGGAGCAGGACGGCCAAGCTCCCCACCACCCCACCAGCTTTCCTCTGCACTGCCGCTTTACACTCCCTCCAGCCCGGGTGGAAAGGTGCAGCAAGGCTCTATCCGACCCCGAGTTACTTTTAGCACCGTTTTATTTACGTTTAAAAAAAAAAAACCACAAACCAACAAAAACCAGCTAGGACTGTGAGATTCCCCTGTCCTTGGGGGACAGGTTTGGAGCAGAAACGTGAGGTCCTGCGCCTCTTTGTGCTTCCCGGTCCGTGTCCAGAGGCTGCGGCTGGCCGTTCGGCAGGAGGGGAACACAGCTGCGGCTCTGCGAGGTCTTCCCAGAGGAAACTTTTTGACTGCTCATGTAGAGAAAAGTTGGGAAGAAGTCTGATAATGTCAAGTATTTTTGAGTGGGAAATTTCTGAGGGGAGTTTCATTGGTGCGGTAAATATTTGGTCACCGAAGAGATTTTCTGCACATCGTTTGTCTTCTGATTGAATACTCTGGCTTCGTTCCGTAGCTGCTTGCGCACGCAGCCAGTTTTCCCTTCTGGGTCAAAAAGGAGCACAACCAGCCATGCCCCTTAATATCTCTATGCCAGCTTAGAGGTGGGCTTCTGCACAAATGAAATACATCAGGGGATGCAGCGAGTGGGGAGGTTTTAAAATTTGCCACATTTGCCGTAGCAGAAACTCCTTCTAATGTGACAACCAACTGCCAGCAAAAGTCTTGTCTGAAATCACTTAACCACTGCAAGCAGTGTAAAACTTGAAGGGGGAAAACCCCCTTCACCAAATAATCCGGTGCTCTTGGGGCGAACAGTCCGACAGAAGACTTGCAGAAGGACTTTTGCACTTGAAAGCCCATCTGGTTATTTTACCCAGTGACATCATTTGGGCTGATGAAAGATGTACCCCTCTCTGTAAACGCTCAGCTATTCAGACTATAACAACACTGCTTTACATGTGGAAGATAGCAAAGACTTCCAAGCAGATCATAGTGAATGCATTTGAAAAATTGCCCATTGTTTAGAAAACCAAAAGCTCCTCTTGAGTCATCTTTAAAAAGAGGAGGAAGGCTGTTAGATACCTTCTTCCCCTCCCTGCAACCCGATAGCATGCTCTCCTTTGTGCAGTAATAGCAAATCTGCAAAATGTGAATTAAACATCCAAGAGATTTGGGGAGAAAAATCCCAGCACCAAACATCTGTTCCTGGGTTTCCCGTGGCCAGAAGGGGTAGGTCAGGCTTAACCGGAGTCAAAGTGCCTTTTGCATCCTGCTCCTCAGCGCAGCTCTGCACAAGCTCAGCTCTGAGTGGGCGGATAGTCTGTGCTCTTCAAATTAAGCACAGGCAGGAGCTCTGCCAGGATCTGTGCACGGGGTTTTGAGCTGAAGCAAACGACAGGTTCTGGACCAGACCTCAAAAAATGAATAAATAAGCTTCTGCTCCGACGGCTGTCTTTATATTTAAGGTGAAGACAATGTGCAGGAATGGCACATTACTGTGCACAACCGTTGCTATCAGGAGAAAATAACTACCTGTCCTTACCCAGCTACCAGGCTCGGTTTTAATGGAGCCTCTGTGGGGAGGTCAAAGACTCCCCGTCAGAGAGATTATTACGGAATAAATCAGAGCAGCTCCAAGCGAGCAGCTTTTTTCCATTAGCCAGGGCACAGCAGAGAGATCAGGTATCAGGCACTGCGTCCTGCCTCGCCTGCGAGGGAGGGCGAAGGAAGAGTGCGCCGAAACATGTGTCTGCTCTGGAAAACTGTAGTGGACACGGAGTTCAAAAAAAAAAAAAAATAAAAGGTTTTCAGCTGGATTGAAGGGAATGATTTACTGGAAAATGTGCACTGGATGTAAACTTGTCTCCCGCCCGCCCTGTCTATAAAGTGATCTTTCACACGCTTATCTTTGGGAAGGTTTTATGAGAATATATTGCAGCCTGGGCTTTGTTCACAAGTCCTTCACTGCAGGGCTGATCAGCGCATCCCTTTCTCCTCAAGAAATTCAGGAGGAAAGAGAAACAACAGTTCCTCGGTCCCTAGAGAAGCCAGGGCTGTGCTGCGCGCTGGTCCCAGTCCTGTGGCGTTGCGGGCGTTGAGAGCCCCTTTTTGGGGTGGGGGGGGAGAAAGGGCAGGCTGGGGTATCCTAGACAAAGCATCATGCTTAAGTGGATAGATGCCTTTTATCTTGGGGTGAATTACCCACTTTAAGGGGTCATTTAGGCTGTGTTTCGGGAAAGAGCGGATGCGCTTCGCTTTAGGCAGGACCGAGGTGGTCTGGTTGGAGCTGCAAAACTGGTTGCTGCTGCCGAGAGGTGCTGGTTTCCCTGGGAAATCTGGGGTTATGCCGCGGTCCTCAGGAAACGAAACCTGAACTGGAAGAGGAATAAACTGGAAGAACAATAAAAGCGAGGGAACGGAAAGAAGGGTAAACGGAGCAAGAATCATGCGTAATGTTTCCCTGAATCTGGATCTGAAAGGCATCTAAATATAACAAATATTGAAAACTTTAATCCTGTCCAGTATAAACAACAACAAAGTATTTTATTCTTTTTTTCCTGCCTGGCAGAGAAATAGGAAAAAATTCCTTTCGGATCCCACAGGCAAATTGAGGACAGGCTGAAACCCTGTCCCATGCGGTGGCAAGGCCCTTCTTAACCTTTCAGGGTGCTCGGGGTGGAGGCTGGACACAGCTCCATTAAGCCCGGCTTCCCAGTTCACACTGGTTCAGCTGGGATGCGGCTGGGAATATCTGAGCATCTGCAGAGCTGCTCTTGCCAGCGTGGCCTTGAAGGAGCACAGAACCAAACCTACCCTCTCTCTTTAGCAGACCCTTTTACGGCTCCAGCTCAAGCCAGAGTTTTCCCCTTACGGAAGGAGCAGGGGGCTGAGGACATTTGCGGCAATAACATCTGGGTGCTCTGACCAGCTGCAAGATTTTTCACTGTGTGTGGTTGTCCGTGGGAACTGGAAAGACCCTGCCCCAAACTGCGTCGGCGCGGGGTTATAAGAAGGGTGGGGTTTTTTTGGTATCTTGAGGACAGTTGAAGTATAGCAGGGACCAGGAAGGGCAGCCGAAACCAGGGAGGGGACGGAGCCCCTCCAGGAGGGACTGAAACGCTGGAGCTGCTCAGGCTGGAGGGGATGATGGAGGTTTGCAAAATCGCGACGGCAGCGGGAGTAGCGAACGGGGGGAGTATTGCTTCCTCGACGGATGCAAGCAGGAGCTGGGGCTGCTGGAGGCATCCGAGGGGCAGGGCAGCAGAGAGGAGCGGGGCTCGTGGACCACCCAAACCAGCATCTCCTGTTGCCGTGGAAGACTGAGCGCTGGGCTAGGTGGGCCCTTGGGCTGGCAGGGACCAGCGCGGTATTTCCCGTGTTGTTAGGTTCTCAAGCCTGAGATGGCCTCTATCTTTTTGAATGCTGAAGGTCAGAGGGCTTAGCACCCGTTTTCCAAACTTTGCTGTTTCTTCATCTTTCTTTATTTTTTAACAGCCCACCATGAAGCCCTGCAAGGTATTCATAGTAGCATGCCATGGCCAGTTAATCTCCCAGTATTATACGTGGGGAGACAGAGATAGAGGCTTCCCCAGGTACTAACTCCCCTGAACAAAGCCTTTCTCTGCATATCCCCACTGACCCAGCTCACTAATTTTAGTAGGTCACTGGTTGGCAGAATGCCTCCCAGCCTTCATCCTCTTCCTCACCCTACCGCCCCTGAGGCACTGAGCTGTTCAGTCCCAAACTCTCTGCTTTGGGGCTGGGCTCTGTGACCCCAGCCAGTGACCGGGTGGAGGTCCTCCTCGCGCCATCGGTGGCTCCGAGTACCAACGTGCAACATGTTGCCCATCTGCAGAGGGTCTGGCTGGGCAGATCCCCGGGGCTGAGCCTGGCTGACTTGTGGCAAATGCAGAGGAGAGGCGGGGATTTGCAGGGAGGAATTCAGCATACAGCTAACCCACAGTAAACGTTAAACTCCTCATGCTGTGTGGTTAATAAAAACTCCCTTGATAGAGGCAGTGCTTAAAAAATTAATTGGATTAGATTGCAAAGACCAAGAGCTAATGCAATATAGCAGAAATGTGGGGGTGGAGAAGCAGCTCCTTAGCTGGTAAAAATGGGGCTGGAATAATAAGAGTTTACACCCGAAGTCTTTTTCTCCTCTCAGCTCAAAAGTTTCGGCTTTTGCAATAGCCTTCCTCCTCTAAAGCCAACGGTATGTGAAAGAAGGAGCCACCAGCAGAAGCCTGTGACCTGCTGTGGACTCAGCTGGGTAAAGAAATCCCTAAAACACAAATGCAGGAATTCGAGGGTCATCTCATGTCATCTATTTTGGATGTCCCAGAGCTGACAGTGGGAACGCCACCTTGATATTTCCGGCATATCTGGAGTGGGGAGGAAAGTGTCTAGGAACAGACGAACTGCTGCTGTAAAATACAGAACATCATGAGTGAATCATGTTTGCAATAGTGCAGCTGCTGGCGTGTTAATAATGTTGGAAGAAATTTGTAATGTATGTAAACTCCTCATTCCAGTAGGATGAATTCAGGCTTGGAATAAACTACTAGGTAGAGATAAACAGCCGACAGCCAAATGTAGGCTGATCTTTGCTGTGCAATGCACAGTTAGGCTGCAGATTTGTCCTGCGGTGGGCTGCATTTCAGCAGATTGGCCACTTAAAATACATTTGGCTCTTTGGTAGGAGAGAAATTCCCGCTTGCAGGCAAAAGCTAATAGCAAGCTCCTAGGCATCAGAGAGAAACCTTCCCGGAAGAGCGGAGTAAGTTGGTTTGTACCCTAAAAGTGTGCGTCCTCTTAGGTCTGGGCCTGAAGGAGCTGCAACTGGTGATGGTTAGAGGCAAGGGGTTTGCAGTGGCACGTTTTTGGGGGGACAAAAGAGCAGTAGGTGGGTGGGAAAGTGGGAGTTTTTCCAAATATACGGCCAAGAAGCTAAGGATAAACAGTGTTAACAAAGCAGTGCATAAACAAAGGATGTCAATATGACCTGATTTCTATCAGTATCCACCAGTATTGAATCAGTTCCCTGCCATGTGGCCATGGTTTCCTGTTTATACACCGCTTGCAGAAGAGATAGTCACAATAAA
Organism: Sagittarius serpentarius; assembly: GCA_034782735.1. Taxonomy (NCBI): domain Eukaryota; kingdom Metazoa; phylum Chordata; class Aves; order Accipitriformes; family Sagittariidae; genus Sagittarius; species Sagittarius serpentarius. Next base: position 12,683,618 of record JAVKLA010000001.1, read on the forward strand.
AGCTATAGCAATTGGCGCCTCTAATTTATCTTATTTCTAGAGCTAAAACCAGCCCCCGTTTCTGCAGACACAATGGAGTGGTGGAGCTCTCGCTGCCTGCTGTGATCGAGCATGGGTGATCGGGCATCAGTTCTGATTCCCAGGTCCAGTCATCTAGTCACATCTTGCTAGGATCTGAAATCATTCGCTTAATCTAGACAAGGGAGAAAGTGTCATATGCTTGCAAGAAAAGAGACGAGAAATTAATTCTCTGTAATTTTTGTTGCTTTTTGTTTGACATCCGATGACAGGCGTCTCTGGAGTCAATCTTAGGAACATGTGTACAAAGCTATTTAAGGGGAAATTCTGCCTTATCATCTGTAGTAATTTATACTCCCAAGGCTGCTTATCTTGTGCTGACTGGTGGGACCCCTGTGTGCAAGCTGAGCTTCTGTAATTAACCTTCTTCCAGAAGACGGATACTTTCGGTACCTCCTTCGGTGTTCTTGACAGGAGAAACCTAGATCAATCAGTCATCGCTCCCCTCTCCTGGCACGGCACGAGGGAATCTGCACAGGTCTTTGAATTTCCCTGCTGAAAGAAAGTGAAAACCTCACGTAGTTTTGGCAGATGAGACTTGAAAGAAAGAAAGAAGAGAGTCTTTGTGGGATTATGGCGATGTGACGTCTCTCAGAAACACCCAGCCCCGGTCTATGCTACCCCTGCCGAGGCTGATAGAACTTGTGGGGATGACCACGAAAGGGTGATGTTGCTTTTAAGGCATTATGCCACGAAAGCATCTGCTCTGCATCTGGTAGTTGCTTTGTATTTACTAACCCTCCGTGGAGTCCTCGTTGCCTGAACCTGTCCAGACCTCACCGTGTGACCACCATGCATTGGAAGTGTCTAGGGCTGAGAGACATAATGGGACATGTGGAGTTAGATGCTCCCCAGACCCCTCCCGGCTCTGCGGCCGGTCCATCTCCTCCATCTGCCGTTGTGCAATCCCTCCCGGTCACACCTTCCCGGGGCAGGAATCGCCAGGAGAGGGTTACGTGCTTATGGCTCCTCTCTTTGGCTTTTACTGTCTGGGAACTGAATGACAGAGGTGGTGAACCAAAGATGTTACGGAAAGGGAGTGGTCACAAAGCTTGCTTTTCAAAAAAGTAAGAAGAGATTGTCGTATGGGTCCTTTTGCTGAAAAAGAGAACTGCCACAAAGTTTGGCAGCACTTTCACTGGAGGAATGAAGGGCAAAATACGGAAAGATGAATCTATTTTACTTAAAAAAAAATTGAGCTATTTGATGAGATCTGCAGTAATATTTTTTTTAAGTAGTCCATGTTTTGTTTATCTTTGTGTCAATCTAGTGAGGATTTTGACTCTATTTTAGTGACATACAAAGAATTTCCTGTTTGTTCCTATTTTAAGGAACTTGATGAGTATGTCCATATAAAGAAGAAGGTCTGAAAGAGAGGGTTTATCTCAGGAAGGAGAACCGTTTTCATTTTCCAGGTTGCCCTGAGATGATGCTAGGCGCTCAACCACAAAGACTTTAGCTTGCGGAAGCGCTGGTGGCCTGATACGGAGGCAAGCCAAGTGATGCTCCTTCTGCTGAAGCATCCACGCTGCTGCCCATCTGAACGCAAAAAGTCATACCTTATCCCTGCCAAGTGGCTGTAATACCGTACCATCAATCCATACCGCAAACAATTAGCATTGTGGCATTGCAAGGCGTAGCTTTGACAGAGTCATTTATGAAAGTCTAAATCCAGAGAGAAGAAAGCAGCAGAGCTCTCAAGCCACCCCAGTTCCTGTTTGTTCCACAACAAAAGACAAGGTTATGGCTTGAACAATGGATTAACTAATACATTACAGACACAGAAAGCCCTGGAAAAATGAGAGAGGAAGACGTTTCCCTCCCACCTTAAGAACATCTGATGTGGAGGTGCTGGGTAAGGCAAAAGATAGGCAGAAGTCACCTTTGCCGAGGAAGGCTTTAAAAAATTGAGGAGAGCTTGTAGGAAGGCTCGAGGAGAGAAAAGAAGAGCCGGAGGGATTCTCGTCCTCAGCCTCGGCTGCTTTGAGAGTCAGGGGTCCGTGCAGTTGGTAGGTCAAACCAAGTTCAGCAGTTAGTGCCTGAACTCTCCCCAAAGTGACTCCTTGTTCTTGTGTACATGTGTACACGTTGGCTTACGATAATAATTTCAGTTTGTTTTTATACGGCATAATTACTTTGCTCTGCAGAAACATGCCTGAAACAACTGCAAAAGTGCTGGAGTTCAGGTGTTTCTGGAGTGGGGGTTTCTGAATCATTTCAATAATCCCTGAATCCCAAGAGATGCACTTAGTTTTTGAGGCTCCTTGTGCTTTTGGCCCCGGGTAAGGATAACACTCAAATGCATCCCTGCTCCTGGCCTCTCAGCCAGCATCGCTGCTGCATTTCACCTTGCCGAGACCAGATGCAATGGTGGGGGCAAGTCTAAAAGCCAGAGCCCTGCTATGAGTTAAGCTTGGGCTCGGCATCCTTGCAGCCGCAAGGCTGAAGTTCAACGGTCTCTTTCTCTGTTTGGGGTATGCTGTGTTAATTTGTCAAGTTTTATCTATTTCTGCTACCCCAACAGCTGCAGTGTGTGTAAAATACTCCTGGCTCCGCCAGCCTTGGGCTGGAAAAGCAACAAAAGCGGAGGCCTGCAGCCTTTTTCATGCAAATGTTTGTTCGGGGCATAACTGTCTCACAAACCCAAGTGAAGGCACTTAAAATGGTTTAAAGGTTTGCAGTTACATGCCTTTGACAGCTCCAGCCATACCCAGCTTGTTCTGGCATTCGTGGGCTCGTCACATGGATTTTTACTGTCAAACGGAGCTTTTTTTTTTTGGTCACTGAACATCAGTTAATAGGCACTTAAGATGAAGTAATTTCCTTTTTATTTTCTTACTTGGTCTCTGCTGATCAATGTGGGATGAGATCACCTGAATTTTATTTGGGGGGTCAAAGGAAAAATTGGCAGCATCTACCTAGGGCTTTTTCTTTTTCCCTTCTCCTTTGAACAGGGTGGGATTTCTGCGGAACAATTAACATTCGTTTGCTAAGTGGTTTTGCAAGCATGTTTATGAGAAATGCAAATACCCCAGGACTACGGTGGTTTTGTTTTCTACCCTTCACCTAACTTTAGCCCCTGATCCTGCAGGTTTTATGTACATGTTTAAGTCTCAGCTCATGCTAAGGCAATTGAAAGACTGCATACCTGAAGCTGAACATATCTGCAAACCTCTCTAAGGTGGAAGTGCTAAGATGTAAGAGACCTTAAGCTTTTTTGAAAATGCTGTTGTATCACGGCTTAAAAACCAGAGGCTGTTTAGACCTCCGAAGGTGTCGTGCAAGGGGATTTCAGTTGGAGGCAAGGAGCTTGAAAATACCACTGTCCCAGCAGATAAAGTGGGTCTCTGATGTTAGCCTTCCACCGAGATAACCCAAGGAAGCTGACGCCTCCAGTACTGTATTGTTTCACATCAAACCGTCTGCTGGCAGAGCAAAGGCGATAGCAGGGGTGTTGATTTATGAAGTGGTGGCTGAGTTCCCAACCAGAAGCAGCAGAAACGTTTTGCATTTGAAATATGACGACTCAGAGGCATGCGGTTTGCCTGGGGTCTGTACGTGCGTTGGGTTTCTCAAGCCTGGTGAAAGTCACCCACTGATTTGGGGACATCGAATGGGTTTCTCTTGCCTCTCCCCAGCTGCCTGGTGTTTGTGTAACTTGTAGGCACAGAGTGGCAACAAGACCTCTCTCCTTCTGTAGGGTTTTGCATGAAGTTGGCCAATATACTCAATAATGATTAAGGGAGGACAGCCAAATGCACATATGCTTTCCCTAGGAAATGACGCTAAAAATGGAATTACTTCTTCCCAACCAATTAATGACTTCAAAGACCAAACCCAACTGAGGGCTTGAGCCATGGAGAAGATTGGCAAAGGATGGTGAGAAGGCATAAATTTAGCAGGGTGGGACAAGCCAACCTGAAGACCCCTCCTGCATCACAAATATAGCCCCTTGGGGGCATTCACTGGGAAAGTCCGAGCTTAATTATAGCCTAATTGCTACTCTGGGTGCAGTTCTCATGCCTTTTGAAGATGTCTTGAGACTGGCCAGTGGAAAACTGCTTTAAAACATGTTTTTTTAAGATATAGGGCCAAGCCAAAGGAAATATGTCAAGGAATCATGGGTATGATTGGAGCCTATCAAGATGCAAAGATGAGGAAACACATATCTTGTTCCCTCAAGTGGGAAGACTTAACTGCATGTGAACATGGGTATTGCGAGTCCTGGAAATAGTCACGGGGACAGCAGCAGCAGCAGCAAACAGATATAATTTAACCCTTCTGCTTTTATCCTTCATAGTTCAGAGCAAAGGAACTTCTGCTTCAGGGGTCACCAAGTCGGAGGCGGAATACTGGGGTGGTTTAGGAATGCCCTTTCATAATACTAAAAAAATATTTTTGAAAATTAATTATTAGAAGAATATGATGCAGAAATCGGGATTTAATGCACAGTTTTAAACTTGATACAAATGAAAATCTCATCCAGGGGACCTGGAAGAAATGATAGCTAATAATTAAATAAGAATTATGGTGGATAACTGCTTTAGTAAATCAATGTGTCCAAGTGGAACATAAAGGAGGAGGGCGAAGGCATCTTTAGTCAGTGGTTGACTGTCCAGCTTGTAAAGAAAGAGATTCAAAGGGGAGGAATGGCCAGGGCTGCCTAAGGGCAGGGGCAAGAGAATCCCACCGCGGCTGCCCAAAGCACCACGCAGCCCCGGCCAAGGGCTGAGGATACCACAGCCGCCGCATGCAAGGCAGCGGCTCGGGCTCCAGCGTTGGTGCATTAATAAAATCACCCTTGTTCAAGGTTACGGCATGAGTTGATTGCTTCTGATTAGGGATTTGTATTCAGTTGTGACATCCTGCAATTTTTATTACCTTTATGGTAGTAATTGCAAATAATAAAATGACAAACTATTGTAATTAAACTTTAATGAATTACAAATCCATTACTTTTAAGTTTATTCATGGTAGGAACAATGATACGAAAAACAATTCATTAAAGCGCTTGATATGTAAATTGTGAAGTAAAGCATTAATACCAGGCAGCTCATGTAGGCACTTTCTGCATAGCAGCAGAGAATTTGTTTAAGGAAAGGCAGGTCCCCTGGATGATTATAACTGCTTACTTTAGGGAGGAGAGAAATACCGGATACTCTCGAGCTGAAATTATTCCCAAAGTCAGGCTCTGCATCCTCTAAAGCAAAGTGCTAAGCAAGCAAAAAAGAGACATCCCTGCCCGGGCTTGCTACTGTGCGTGGCTAATCACTTTAACAGCGGCAGGGAGACGTGGCAATCCTGTAGAGAGGTGGGGAGGAGGGCAGTCCTCTTCTCCCAGCCCGCATGTTTTATTCCTACTGGGTAACCCTACGTACGCAGTGCTCAGGGAGAGGGTCAGCATCGCTCCTGTAATACCAGGCAAGCAACATGCCCTTTTTTTCGGCTATAAACACCTACCTGCCTTCCCCAAATACCCTAACTTTCTGTCCTACCAACCCAGTGCTTCTCTGGCAGGGCAGCAAACCTCTTATCTAGGCTCTCTAAACTGAAATAACCTCATTTGCGATGGTCTATTTATCTTCAGCTTTTGCTGACTTAATTCAACGTAACAAACCGAGCTGGACTCTGCTTCCCCCGGATAACCTGAGCACAGATCGCTGCATGTCACTGCAGTAAAAAGTGGTCCGTGTCGGGTACAGGATGCTAATCGTGCTCCCGTGTCATGCCATTCACGCTCAGAAAGCCTCGTCCTTGGCCCTAGAGGAGCATCTTCAGCAGCAAAAGTGCCCGGTGCAACATCTCCGCGGTGGGTCCTTGTCCCCAGGCAATGGGGATGAGCCATTGCTGCTGGGTCAGGCCACGAGCTGCAGTTAAATGGCACATGCGTATTTTATTTATTTGCCTTCTCTGCTCTGTGGGAATCACCTGCAGTCTTAACAAGGAAAAGCAAAAGTACTGAGAAATGCACAGAAAAATGCCCAGGGACAGTCAGCCCTGGAAGGTGCAGGCTGCACGGTGCAAGGAGGGATGTGTCTCTGCTGAGAGCATCCTTCCCTGGCAGTGCTTTATTTTTCCATCCTCTCTCATATTTAGCGGCTTTGACCACCTCCTTCCAACAGCCTGGGGCACACTGGCCTGGTGGAGGTCAGCACAAAGCTTTTTTGTTTTGTTTTGTTTTCTTCTAATGCTATTTTCAGGTGGAGGCACCAGCGCTATGCTGAGAAGTGCAAAATATTTGCCTTCTGCTGGAGGGAGCCAGCATTTTACGGCAGCACCCTCTGTGCTCCCAGTTGGCTGCAGCCCATGTGTAATTTTATCTCACTTTTGCGAGCTAGTGAAAGAAGAAGCTTTTCTGTCGGGGGGGAAGGCATGAATAAAGGGGAGACGTGATCAGACAGAAAGGCACCTCCAGCTCGGACAAGGGGAGCGTAAAGCAGGGAGGCACACCCAAGGTTAATAACATGTTGCTCCACCAGCTTCTATCTAATCTTGGAAAATGTCCTCTGCTGCAAAGAAAAATGGGAAAGTGATTATGTGACTTGAAATAAGGTCTTGCTCTACTGTCTAGACAGCTTTAAAAAACATCAAGCTAGGGTGTTCCTATTTATGAAAAATGCAGCTGTACTTCTGCCTTCCTCAAGCAAGAGAAGCAAACGGTGCACTTGAGGTCATTTGGCTGCAATACGCTCACTGAGCCTGTCCATGGGAATTTATTCCTCTCTCTTTCTTGCTTTATTTGTTCTAGTCCTCGTGCTGCACGGCTTGTGCTTCCAACCTGCCTCCTCCAGCCCTCTCGGCTGCTGGGCTGTGTCCTTGGGGCAGGGGGGGAGGGCAAGGGGGGGCTGCCTGTACCCCGCTGCCAGCCCAGCTGGGCTGCCTGCACCGGGACGGCCTGCCGAACGAGCATCCCTGCGAGGGTCCACAAGCCAGAACGGCTGCTGGGTGCTAACCCGGGCTTTTTTGTTACCGTAATTTTGCAGCAGGGATGACTACCCAGAGCAAACCCTCAGGCAGCCTCTAGGTCTTTAATAGAGTCTCTTGTAGACTCTCTCTTAAATTGGAAGAATTTCATTTGCCCTAGATGCAGCCTCGGCAATTCGCTTCGCCTTGTTTTTTGCCGTAGTAAATTATTCATAGGGTTTGACCTTTTTTTCTGGTGGGATCTAGGCAGGTGGAATTTGATGCCCAAATTGGCTGGGCAGCATTTTCAGCAGCGCCCAGCACCAGCAGGAGCCCCACTGCTCAGCATCCCCTGCTAATCGGACCCAGCACCACATCGCTGCTAAGATTCAACCCTGGATGGTCTGAAAAAAAACCCCTATTGATCATGGGGTTGTGTCCTACAAAAGGGAGAAATGGGTCAGCAGATATGTTAATCCCAGCTTGATCTAAAGTCTTTGGGACAGGTGGCAACCTTCATTTAATGGAACAAGGAGATCATTAGGAATTCGTAATGAACTGTACCGCAGCCATGAAAGTAGGTCACCCTTACCCCAGGAACACTTCAAAATGAGTCTGTCCCCATTCATGTGCAGCAGCAGAGATGGCCAGGGGCAGACTGACAGCTCTATCTTGGGATTTGCCAACCAGATGATTTTAGGAACAAAAGGAGGCAAACGCTACGGATGTAAAATGAGTTATAATATCCTAAGTAAGAAGGTGACTTAAAAAAGGGGCTGATTCAGTTTTAGGTGTCGAGTGTCGCTGGCCACAGGCTGTAGCCCTGCTGCCCTGGATGAGCTAGGAGGATGGTCAGTTTGAGAAGAACCAGAATCCCAGGCCAGGAACAGTAATCACCCAGGTGGAAAAGGGACAAGATCCTTCCCCGGTCCCCAAGGGAAGCTTTGTCCCCCTCTGGGCATCACACAGGTAATCCTATTTCCATATCCTGAGAGCCTCCCAAAAGGTCTCTCCTCCCTGTGGCACTCTCCAGCTGGAGACGGTACCTTCACCAGTGAGCTTGAGCCTTTCGGATGCTTTCTCCGCTACCTTCAGGGCTGAGGTTTGGGTGCTTCTGGGGTTGATGTGGTACTGCTCCCATGTCAGGACACCTGTGTAGCTAGCCCAGACCCAAGGAAAAAAGAAATGACCCTGTGGGCCTTCTGTTGTGATGTCTAGCCCAATCCCAACACAGAGCTGGCTGATAACTGGCAGAGTTACAGAAAACAGAGGTCTCCTGTGCCCAGGGCGCCCGTCAGTCCTGCCCAAGGTCCTAAGCCTTGCAAGTCAAATGTGCTGCATGTCAGTAAACCATCTGTGAACTTTTTCCTTCTCCCACTGACCTCTGTGAAAACCCACTGCTCATGACAGGACTACAGATTCAAAAAGTTTCTTTTCTTCCCTCCACCTCCTTTTGCCCCCACACCCTGACATTCCTACAGCCCTATGTAACTTCATTAACCACCAAGCAGGCAGTCTGCTGCCCTGCAGGAGGAGAACAGGCAGGCTGGGGTGTGGGGAGGAGGAAGGTTTGCTCAGCTAGCGAAAGCCCCAGGGCTGAAGACAGGAAAGGTTAAGAAAATATTTTGCTGAAGATGCAATAAGCGGTAGTGGGGTTTGGAGAGTTATTTCGTTTTAATTTTTTTTAAAGGGGGTATTCGAAGCAAGCATTTTATAGATACGTATACAGAAGAAACTGTGCTAAAATAACACTTGGGGGCTGGTTTGGACTCCTCCAGGAAATTGAGGCAGTGCACAGTCACCATGTGGACCTTGTGTGTTGCTACCGAGGATCCTTATGTTGCACTGCATTTCCAGGAACAGGGTTCAGCCGTCGTCCATATTAACTACGGCTTTTGCCACTGCACCACCACAGTTGCGTGACGCTGGGTGGTGGTGGGTGCTTGAGTGACCAGCCTTCCCCGCCTCTGCCCAGCATGCCCCAGGCACCCGGTGGGCTGCTCGCCCTGACCTGCCCAGCCCGCCAGCGCTTCCCAGCATGGACCTTTAGGCAAGGCTCTGTGCAACGTGCTGGGACACCCTAAAAATGCAGCAAACCTCCCTCTTTTCTATGCACACCAGCACTGCCAGCTCATGCCCAGCCCCAGAGCAGAGCAGGGAGAGGAGCTGACAAGCGCCTGCATTAGTAAGCGTTGCTTTTGTGGGAGAGGGGAGCTTATGATCCTCACACCCCTGCTAATTAAGGAAAGAGCAGCCTATTTCCCCTCCTAATTGTTTTTTCAGATTCACTGTTTCCGCTCCGGCTTGTCTGCACCTGAGATGTTAGTCCCATAAATTTAGCAGAAGGCCCTGTAGTCGTGACTCGCAGCCCCACAAGAGGCTATTTAAAACCCAACCCATACCACTGAAGGCTGTCATCACTCCCTGTGAGCACATCAAGGGACCAGGCATGCCATGACTGGCCACCGAGCCAAAAAAGCGGCTCTCCTTTCATTCTCCTGCACTGGGAAATGCTCCACAAACCCTCCCTTCCCTCCACAGCTGGAGGTGGTTGTCCATGTCCCCTCCTGGGCACAGGTGTCTGTAGTCTTTCCCAATGCACAGAGCTTCAGCAGCCAGGAGGGGAGGGCTCCTTCCTCTCCCCTCCCAGTTTTGCTGTTTTCACTTACATTTTCCATGCTTCTCCTCTTCTGTACACAGCTCCAGGCTTTCTTTCTGTATGTGCTCTGGTATTGTCCGAGTTTCTTCACGAGGACTTTCTGCTTGCAGCCTGCTAGATGTAGTCTGGAGATCATTTGCTGGAGGAATGGGAAAGAAACCAGAAAATGCTTCTGATCATCTCCTCTTCCACCACCTCCCATCAAAAAACAGCTCTGGAGGATGACGTTGCAGAGGACCACAAAGATCTGTGGTCCTGGTGGGGCTTGGTGAGGGGGAGCACCTCTTGAGAAGGTAAGCAGAGGGGCTGAAGCAGTCCAGCAGTGGCATTGCCCAGCTGGGCTCCCTTGTCTTGAGTGAGCTGGCTTTGGGGGAAAAAGGGGCACTGGCTGGTGAAATGTTCTGGGGAGACATGAGGATGAAAAAGAAAGTGAGCTTGGGAACCGTTAGAGAGGGATGTAATTCCCCTCTTTAGAACAGGCTGGTTTCTTCGTGTTACTTGGGATGGGGCGGCCTAAATGGGTACCCAGTCCAGCCATGGTTCCTCTGCAGCTGAGTTACTAAAAAAAAAAAAGAGTCTTTCTTTTGGAGGAGTCTAGAGAAGCTCCCGTGTGTGTGTTCTTGGCTGTGACCAAGGCAGGAAGACTGCCCTGTGACAATGCCGGTCCCTTGGCCCCAGTCCTTCCTCTCCACTCTCACGGTTTTGAGGACTTAAATAAAATGCAATACCCCTCTTGCTACATAATGCAAACATTACATTGTGCCAGGCAGCTGATAAGAAATCACCTCTTACTTCTAATGAGGAAACTTGACATAACCTTAAAAAGTGTGCAGGAAAAAGGAAAACATTTCAAAGACTGCCTGCAATAGAACATTTCTGGTATTTGAAAAGGCATAAAGCAAGTATGGTTCATGTCAGTAAATGTTTTCAGCTTCCTTTCAAAAAAAAAAAAAGCGTAACAACCGTAAAAATTAAAGCAAAAGATAAAAACTTTCTGTAAACGTACAATGACTTAAAGAGCTGTTTGGTCTTGAAAAAAGTTTTCGTCCACTTTACCAGCAAAGCTAGAGTAAGGTTTTGGAGTTTTTCCCTCATGATTTAGCTTTAAATACCTTGTGATCAAAAGCAGCAAGCCCTCAGTAGTGTTTCACCTGGTCCAAGGAGAGCTGGTGACATCGCAGTGGTTCTTCAAGGTCCAGCCAGAAATGCAGGTCCTGATGTTTGATGGACTTCGGCTGGATGCTTGTCATGCTTCAAGTCAACCCTTGTATTGTTGGAATCTTTCCCACTTTTCTCAACAAACTGTGTGCCCTGCTGGGACAACAGCACTGTTGGGTTATTTAGAGATCTCTTCTTAGAAGTTCTGATGTCTAAATGGAGATTTTTATTGAAAGGAGAGAATTAAAACGCCCGCTCCGGCACCAGAGTACTAGGGTTTCATGGGAGCTCTCCAAGGTCTGCCTGGAGAGATTGGGTCCAACCTTTGACCACCTCTTAGAGTCACGTAGAATGGTTTGGGCTGGAAGGGACCTTCAAAGGTCATCTAGTCCGACCATGAAGTTGGACTTGATCGTGAGGCCTGAGAGCCTCTCCGGTGCCTCTCAGACACATGAAGAGCTTATAGCTAAAAGCAGTAGAATGATGCCAGAGTGCTATTCTTAGCTTTTAAATTGTTTATTTAAAAAGGAAATAAAAGTGGGGGATATTTTTACAAATATGATAAATATGCAGCATTGATTCCTTGTGCCTTTCTGCTAAAGTCTTTGGGAGCATCTGATTTCTGCCCTATCCTGGTAACATAGTCTCACAGTAATAAGCTTTACACCTCCAGGGAGACAAACAGATCGCGGTGGCCTTGTTGGTGGATCAGGTCTGGATTCGAATCACACCCTGCTAGAAACCTCCTGTGTGGTCCTCAGGAGAAATCTCTTGCCTTCCTCTTGCTTTCTCCACCTGGACGGCCAAATTATTGTTGCTTCATTTTCAGTGAGGGTCCTCAAGACACAGAGGAGACAAGCTGCTGTTCTACAGATGTTGCCACTCATGGCTGGAAAGATGATAGAACCCCAGTCATACAAAGCCTGAGTAAGATGGGAAGAGTTTTGTAACAGACAATGCTGATATGTGTAGTGCTAAAGCTACTTCCAAAACACACATACAGGAGGGTAACTCCGCTTATTTCTCTCACATGAAATTGGCAGGTTCTTAATATTTTTGCCGAAGTGTGTTTCCTCTTTGCATGCACACAGAGACTTTGAGCGATGCTACCTTACCTTCTTTTGCATTCTGGCAGTCCTCCTGCTACCTCGGCCACTTTATAAAGATAAAAATTGGCAGCCAACTCCCACAGCTAGCATGCTGGTGTGGTAAGAGTGGGGGTTTGGGGCTGCGTTTTCTCATTTGTGTTTGGTTGCCTCAGACTTAGTGTAACCCCCCTGAAATCACTTGGACTCTCTCCTCTGACCTGAGGGGGTGCTGGGTTCTGCCCATTTTCCTTGATCTAAATGGTTTCCTATTGTTCATCTCAGTCATTTATTCTAATGTTAATCATGAGTAAAAACCTCTCTTGATAGGGAGGACTGTAGGCGGTGTTGGCAGAGCTGAACTTAGCATTCACTGGAGGGATGGAGGTAGTGGAATACCTGGGTAGGTGGCCAAGCCAAACTGGAAATTCCTTGGTTTCTTTGCAGGAAAAGGAGAAAGATGAAAGACTTTCCTTTAAGTAAGTCACTCAAAACTTTCTGTGCAACCTGGAGTAAACCATTTTCCTTTGATATTAGGCTTAATTAGTCCTTCTGAGTTTTATTTTAATAGTATGTCAGTCTGGGAAGAAAGAAGACTTTTGAAAAAATAACCAACAGTGTTTCTACTTCCCTGAGAATGTGTTTCCCTTTATTACAAACAACTGGTTGACAATTTCAACTCAAACGCATAAATAGATCCCATCTCCAAGGCAGACTTTCCCAGCAAAGTTACCGTTTTCTGAGAATAGCTTGCATTATGCCTTATTTTTTACATATGCTATACGTTTCGGAAGCCAGCTTCTCCAATAGCCTCCAGACTTCACCAGCTATTGAGCAGTGTACTATATATTCTGCCAGTAGATCCTGGTTATATTTCTGCACAGATAGCAGTCAGATTTAATATAAATTCATAATTTATAGGACAGACAGATAGGACATTTGGTAGGTTCTATTCAATGCTTTTGATGTTAGTAGGATTGCTTCCTCCATGGGCATTCTGGATGAAAACCTTAAAAAATGCATTTTAAAAAAAAAAGTTTTTTTAAATGTTTACATCTGGGGACACGTAGTCAAATCTAGCTTAGATGCGCATTTTATTAACCAGATGGCAATGTCTTACTTACATTTCCCATATAAAACCATCTGTCCTTGAACTGGGGAGATGCTGTCTGTTGCTACAGTTGGGAGTTTGGCTGTGGGGGGTGTAGCGTTGCTTTTGTTAGTTTCCTCTTTCATCAGAGCTGAATATGTAATGCTAGTTTTATTTAACCTTCTTTTAATTAGAGGGTTACAAAAGTGCAGTTGGCTCTTTCTGCATCAGTTAGCTGGCACTCTGGATTTTGCTGCCTTTAAACAAAACTGAAATTTCTTGCCTTGTTTTCCCTTGATATTGAAGTTGCAGTCTACCTCCTCTGTTTTCATCCCATGGGTCCTGCATCAGGACTTCTCCACCGCTAAATAGTTCCTCTTCCTCCTTGGTGTGAAATCCTGGCTCTGCTGAAGTCAATGAAAGTGTTGACATCAGCTTCAACAAGGTCAGGCTTTCTCCCTGGGTGTTTATTTTCTTTAAGCACTCATAGCCCATTACTCTGTCCGGCCTTTTCTTGAGCCAAGTTCAACACCTCCATCTCCACCATCTCTGTCGTTCTTCTATGAACTCTCTCCAAATTATAGTGTTGGGTGCCCAGAAAGGGCCATGCTATTTCAGGTGTTGTCTAACCAGTAACCTCATGGAAATGCTATTGTTTTGCTATTGGCTTCACTATCCTTCCCCCCTCCCCGCTCTTTTTTCCTTGTTTTACTGGCATATCATGTTGCATTTTCATGTCATTAATAAAGATGTAAAAAAATATCAGACCTAACACTGACCTCCCAATGGAATCCACCAGCTCTGCCAACAGTATACTCTGTTGGTTGCCTTTTTGCTTTTTCTCCCATCTAGCTGTTAGCCTTCGCAGACTGTTCCCATCCAAGCCAATTTGAATTAATCTTGTGTGATGTGAAGAGACACCATACTGAAGGCTTCAGCATGGTGAAAATCAGATACATGTGGGAACCAGATGTTGTCTTCTATGAAAATTTTCATAATTTGAAAAGGAATTTGAAGGAAATTTTGTTTTCCTTCCATGTCAAAATAGACTGTGAAGTTTGCCCACAGAGTGATTTTTTTTTTTCAGGAGGAAAAAATCATTCACTGATAAAAATTATCTGAATTACATTTTTTCTATGTTAATTTGAATTATCTAAGCTTATGCAAAACTTAAATGAAAAAGACAAAATACTCGGATAGAATCAAGCCCATAAACTCTAATAGAATCAAGCAGTACTGACACAGTGCTCTCAAAAAGCAAGGTAGCTCCACAGAACATCATTTCCCAGTAGAAAACTTTCTGATGAGAACAGTATTGACTAGCATCGATAGCCTACAATATGTAAATTCTTCCCCCAACCCAACGAGTCCCTCTCCTTTCCTGGAAAACTCACGTTTGCAGAGTTGTGTAGCGTTTCTCGTCTTAAGGATTTTGTTCTTTTCAAATCTGCTAGAGAAAATATGAGTATCTTCAGGAAGGAGAGGGTACAAACCTGGCTACAACCGTCCAATGTTCAGCACGGAGCATGCTTTCTTGGGGCTTTCCCATCTCATGAACTTTATTTGCATTTCAGGATAATTCAAGATTCATCATGGCTTGCTTGAAGACGGTTATGCTGGGAATCTTGGTCGGGGTCAAAGCAGCCCGTTTGCTTTGGCAAGCGTGGCGTGAGCGTAGTTAGATGAGCGGCTGACCACCACCTTCGCTCCATGTATGGACAGTCCTGGCCATTTACCTTGGATGATGGCCAGCGGTTCCTGCTGAACTCATGTTACAGGGCTGTGTTTGAACTGATCTCCATCATCCCAGGCATCCAGATGTGTGACAGGCGCACACATGCACCACGCTACAGATGCTGTATATTGGCTGCAGCTGAGATAAATATTATTTCTCTATCATGATGAGGATGAAATAATATCTCCGGAAGATTTGAAGAGAGATGGAGGAGACTTAGTTTGTCGTTGTCTGCCCTTGGGCTTCTTTTCTTTTTTCTTTCCTGAAAACAGGAGGAGAAAACCCAGCCTGCTAACGAAGGGGATTTCGACTCTCACTCGGACCCTGGTCAGGAAAACAAAGCACATTATTTGTGATGGCAGTCTCCACCAAAATGGCTTAGAGGCCAAGTTAAGGCTAAGGAGGAAATTCAGCCTCTCCAAAGATGAAAGGTCCGCATGCTTTCTTCCCTTGCCTCTGCTGGTTCCCATGCATGCCTTGCTCTGGTTGCTGTGGCCGCATCATTTGCAAGGCAAGGAGAGGTTCCAGGGCTGGTCACCGTCAGTGGTTTGGTGCTGAGCTGTTTAGCACTGGTGACAAAATGTCCTTTACTGGTTACGCAGGCTGGGTGCATGTTTGGGTGAGTGCTCCCACAGAGAGGACCCAACATAGGGTGTGACAAGGCTGAGCGAGGAGTGAGCCAAGAGAGATGAGAGGAAGCCGGTCGGTGGTGCTGATGACCACAGGGCTGCTCTGAGGAGTGGTATCCTGGGCTGGGTGGCAGGGGACAGAGAACATGAAGGTAAATTGGAGCCACCACAGGGGACCTCTGGAGAGCTGAGCTCGGATCGGCGTTGCAGCCCAGGCATCTTTGCAGACCTTGAGCCTTATTCAACATGGCAGCACAGCCGTGATGCTTTAATTCAGCCAATGTGGGGAGCCCCTACTGTAGTGGCCAGAAAGCCCGTGATGTACGTGATGTAAACTCTTGTTCCCTCTGCTGGGAATCATAAACCAGGCTGAGCACATGACCGTGTTATAGTCGCTTTTGCTGGCCAGGTGGGTAGGTTCATCCCCTACCTCTCTGTCTCTCTCTGCTGCAGTGGTCCCTTCAGGGCAGCGCAGTCCCCAGACAGCTGAAGCTCTGGGGAAGAGGGACGGAAGCAGGCAGGGATGCTGTTTCGCAGCAGCTGGCTTAAGACACACCTCTCCAGCACTTGGAGCCTGCATAGCCCCGTATCTGCTCAAGTCAATGGCCCCGTGTATTACCTGAATTACCCGTCTCCCTACCCTGCAACCTTTGAAAAGCACCCCAGCGTTATCCCCTCAGGAGGACCTGGGACTGCACGCACCCCGGGCGCCTACAGGAGAGGCAAGTAGCTACTGATGCCCCAAAGCTCGTTCTTGAATCCTACCCAGATGCTAATCCCCCCAGCTCCAAACCAGGATAACATTTCCCTTCTCTCACCCTTTACTTCCCTTCGCTATCAGGACGGCTGCCTCCCCCCGCTTCGCAGAGTTTACAGCTGCTCAGCCACAGTTTACGCAGAGCCTGACACCGGGGCTCCTCCGCCTGGAAGGGAGAGCAGGAAAATACAGACTAACGTAATTGGTAAAAACCCTTCCATAAATTAAAAGTTCAGGCTCTCAGCTCATGTTTTAAAAAACTCCAAGCACATCTGGTTTCTCTGCTAAAGACTCTCGCTCTAGTAGGAGATCTATAATAATGTTAAAATCCTATTTAATATGGAAAAAATAGAGCACGTGGAGGGAGCATGAGGTGGATTTTGATTGTATTTCTTGCCCTGTACCTGGCACCGTGTGATGTCGAACCACGCTGCGGGAAGGTGATGCCGCCGGGCTCCCCGTCGCTGCTGCAGGATTGCCCGTTGCCGCCTGGGCTCTGCGTGCCCCCCGCTCTGCCCCACGCATGACGTGCACAGTCTGGGGCATCCCAGCCCTGTGGTCGTGGGCAAGACGACGTGTCGTAGCGTAGGTGGTGAGGGATCAATATCCACTGCAATGACAATGTGCTGGCGGGCTCCCTTCCACTCATCTTCCTTCCTGTAAACATAATAAATTACGTATGACATCCTACACCAGGTTTGTAAATAGGGTTTTCTGCAAAGGAGAGGGAGGTTTACCGTGCAACACAGGCAGCCAGGGTGGAGGGGTGGGTGTTTTGTGGTTCCCCCAGCCAGATGCGCTCTTCTCCTCTTTCCAGCGCGTCCCTTCTGTGTTAAGTTACCCAGGGTGAGCAATATTGCTCCTCACCCATAGCTTCCCCGCTCCCCACCCCCCGCCAAAAAAAAGGAGAAAAACAAAGAAAAGAACCTTCCTAGGCTGCTCCTAGCCATGCCTGCCCTTTAAATAAAGCAGGAGCAAGTCAAATCGCTGTGCTTTGACTCCTTGTTCCTATTTACATCCATACTACTGAAGTTGGGATGTTTAGTGCCAAAGGTCTCTCCCAATCCAGGCGGTAAAGCATCCTTGTTTGCACCCTCTCTTTCCTAAACTTCTGACGCAGAGGGGAGGCTTTTCCTTACTGTTTCCCAGGAGTGACAGCTTTGTGCTTCAAGGAGGAAGCATTTCTTTGGAGACTTTCCCTTCCAGCAAGATAATGTTTTCGTGATGAGCTGGCAAAGCTCGACACGCTGTGTATGCGTGCAGGCGGGCAAGCGATGCTCGGTGGGACCCTCTCCCAACCCATCTCATTTGATGGCTTGATGTACATCTTTTATTTGAAAATACACTGTTTTGGGCAACTTTTCAATTCTTTTATTTGAAACCTTACACAAGTCTTGAAAGAGCTCAAAAATCAGTTTCAAAACTGAGCTGGAAAACCCCCTTTTGGGCAGATCTGGTTCCCAGCTTGTTTACTACATTTAATAGTCTGTGCTTTGCTAGCCCTCATCTTAAAGTCTCAGGCAATTTGATATACCATGTTTCAACATGAAATCGAACTGGAAATGGAAGTATCGAGGCACTTCCCATCAAAATGATTGCTGCTGGAAAAATTTCATTGTCATAATTTTCTGCCTGTAAATGGTTTTTTTGCCTTTTTAGGTCCCATACCCCTTTCTGTTTCAAAAAGGTCGGTAGTAAAAACAGTCTCTCATCCTCGAAGTGAACATCTCAAGGGCTGAAAGGCTGAAAAGCCCTTCCCTGAACTGTCAGGGCATCCTACCTAGCTTGGGAACTGCTCACAGGCAAAGCGATTTTCACCGCGTCCATCAGAAAATCGAATGCAGAATAGATGTCCTAAGTGCTGCTTAGGGATAAGGCAGCAACAGGCAGAAATCAGCTTCGGTGGGCAGGGTCCTGGGAGGCTGCCGTGATGTCCCGCCGTGGAGAAACCAGCAGAGCCACCCCCGTGAGGTCCCCTCCAGCTCTGAGATCATCTATTTTTCTGGCGTCCAAAGCTGACTCAGTGCTAACACGTGCTGCTTCTTGGCCTTATTTATTACTATTACATGACATCCAAAATAAACAATGCCTGAGGTCCTTCTACCCCTTACCCTGCACGGTGCTTCAAATAGGAGCTGTGCTTGTGCTGGGGGGACCTATACTCCCCAGGCTCCATAGACGATGACAAATCACCCGGCATGGGCAAAGTCTTTCAGCCGAGCCCTAACCTGTTTAGTCTAATGGGCAAAAGCGAGCCGAAACAAAAGGCGGGTTGGCAGCTCTGGTTTAAACTCTGCGACCGAGGCATCCCCCATCCTCCTCCGCAAATAAATCGCAGTTCAAAGGAGCTGGCGTCGCGGCAGCTGGGATATTCGACTAGAGGATGACGTGTGTTTCCAACCCATCCCTCACCCCTCTTAAAACACAGAAGGGGAGCGGAGAAGCCGTCACAAGTGGGGCTCAGCCCTGGGTGGGTGTAGGGCAAGGCTCGCCTGGCAGCCGTGGGTGCAGGGGAGTGGAGGGGAGACAGGAATAGGAAAAGCGATGGGACCACGACTCCTGTTTGCTGGGTTTTATGTCATAAATCTATCCCAAAGGGCAGCTTGATAGATTTCATTTATGGCTGTTCCTGTCCTACATAATCTTTGAGAAGTGCCACTTTCAGTTTGTTTATCTTTCACTGACATGTATATTTAGCACTCATTAACCACTTACCTTGGGCTAATAACTCAACTTTTGTTCCAAACTCCAAATTTCCTCATTTCTGTGAGTTCTTGAAGCCAAATAGAACATTTCTGACAGATTCATTTCATCTTTGTCTGAAGGTTTGCTATAGCCTGTTAGTTTATTTGAACAGTATTTTCCATGTTTTTTTTAAAAGACATAAAAATATGTAGAAGTCATAGTGAAACCATCTCATTGCTCTAAACCAGTAAACAATTCTTACTCATTTCAGGCAAAAGCAAATTCAGAACACCGGTTGCTTTTTATAAGGGAAAAAATAAAATTCATTACCCCTAGGTTCTTTAGCCAAGCTGACTGCAATTAACGTTGCTGTTTCTGTCCAAATTCTTTCCTGCTCTGACTTCTAGGTGCTTTCATTGTGTTGCTCTAGATTCAATGGCCTGATGGTTTATTTTCCATCTATTTAACCTTTGTCAGCACATAAACTCCCACAATTGACAGGACCTGGAGTGTGTAGTCCTTGCACAATATCTTTTTTTGTCGTTGCTTTAACTCAAGTACACTTAAGCACACGCTTAAACCTGACTTCAGCGTGATCTAAGCTTCTGTGTCAAACGAATGCCCGCAGGATTAGGGCTGTTTCCTGCAAAAGCACCTGAGGCAGGGGGGTTATGAGCGTGGTGCAGTCATGGTGGGGAATACCCAAGCGTCCGTGTTCAACTCCGCTTCGCCGTGATTTCCTGCCTACGCAGAAACTAAAATCGATGCAACGAGTCAAAGCAAATGCAGACTGAACCACAGGGATTTTCCCCCCATAAGCGGAAACTGAACTCGAAGAGGATGACAGCCAAACAACTCGGTTCGCAGCTGAACCTGAACCAGAACTGACCTTTGAAGCACAGTGGTTAAAAAAGAATTTAAATTGCTTCACAATGCCAAGACCTGGTGCAGTCCCCAGATCCCTTTGGATGGGGAGCCACAGAGCTCGTGACGTGCAGCGTCCCCAAGAGGGGAGCTGGCATCTCCCCTTCTTGGCTGCTGGGCAGGTGCCACCAGGCCATTTGGGCAGGAACCCACCTGAGCTCTGTCAAAGTTGCATCATCCCACCTTGGGGGAATGTTTTGATTTCAGCAGATCAGCAAATTTCTCCAAGAAGTGCTTCGCTGTTGGGCTTAGTGGTTAGGGATTATTATTACTATTATTACTATTATTATTACTATTATTATTATTATTGTTATTATTATTATTATTATTATTATTTCCACTGATCAGACGTAGAACAAGGGATGTTGCACATGTACGAGAAACCCTCCGTGGACTGCAGGAAAACAATAAGCAGCCCAGGCTGAGTAGGAAGTGGGTGGAAACCCAACCCAGAAAAATGAGAAGTGAAGCATTCAGCCTTGGCTTCATGCTGCACCCAGTGATGCTGATAGCTGGGCTGTCACCGACTGCAGCAGGCTTAGGCCAGTGCTGGGACCTTCTGGGAAACCCAGTCCTAGAGCAATGCAGAGCTTATTCAAGCCCTTTCACTCCACCTCCCAATTTTTTTCCATTAACCCCATTTTTTTCCAGGCAAATTCTACCTGTAACGTCATGTAACTAACATTTTAAATAGCTGTGCCAGTGCCTCCAACCAAGGACTTCTCATCCTGTTCAAAGGCTTTGACCTCCTTTTGTAGGACCTCAGCGGCACACGAGAACATCCCAAAAGCATGGGATGAAGAACTTTTCAAAGTCCTCACATGCAATAAAAGTAACAAAAATATTGATTTGATTTTATTGACTTGTCTATGCAGCAGTGGAAGAAAACACAGCGCTGGAGCAAGGGAAGGAGGAGGGAAGATTTCTCCATCTGGTGTAGGTTATTACCTTGGGAAGAGCTGGCACAGGGGAGGAGAAAAGCTGGAAGCAAAACTCCCCGACCTCTGGGACTGGAGATGCTTGAAATCATCCCACCGGGCTGCTCCGCTCCAGCTTTGGCTGCGAAGTTCACCCCCAGGCTGCACGAACACCACCACCGCCAGGATCCCATCTGCGGAGCGTGTTTTTGAGTTTTGTCGTGCTAATTTGTGGTTTTCAGGAGAAACCATTGGAAAAGAGAGTGGCAGCATGAATCCAAGCCAAACTTGCTAATTTTGGCTGGTTTTTTTCTAGATTCCAATTGCTGTTACATTTTTGGTATTTTTACTTAAAAACATGGAAACTTGGGAATAAGAAAAAACTGAATTAGATTATGAAGATTTCCATTCACGACTGACTGAATATAACTCAGTTTTGCATAGCTCTGCAAGGACGGGATATCCCCCTCTTCCTTGCGGTTTTTTCTGATACTGAACTATGTATCATAGTGATACTGGATTGAAGAGTAGAAATAAAACCTGAGTATGGGACATCTCAAAATTTGAGTTTAATCAAATTAAGCCTAAGACTAGTTTCATATTTTGCATGTTCAAAACCAACCTCTACCTGAGGTCATCTGCCTCCTCACAGGAGAAACCCCAGCATTTTTAAACTCATTTTACATTGACACGGGGCAGAAAAATACTATTTGTGATTTTTGGTGTTGATACAGCCCCTGTTAAGTACAATAACGGCAATCCTTGTAAGCTTTGAGGTGTTCATGAGAGCTGGGGAACTCATGCTCGACCCATCCTTTTTTTGGATATAAGTTACTGATTTTGGTGCAGACTCAGATGCAAAGCTTCCCTTGCCTGGAGCATGGACTGCTGGATGGACGTCCCAGGCGCTGGGCACCTTGGCCAAGCCGTGGTGGGTAGATATCCACGGTGTGGTGCCCAGCAGCACAGGCACCGAGACACAAGCTCTGCTGCAAAAACGCAGCAGCTGAGCGTGGCGTTCGATGGACTCGAGGTTAAGGCTGCATCTGCTCATTGAAAACAGATTTAAGAAGCAGACGAAGGATGCAGCGAGGTGGCAGGAATATGAAATCTGTTTGCTCAGGGAAGGGTCATTTTCCATAACACCTGCTTGTTATTGTCTTCTGCTCAGTGTGGGGTCCTTTTACAACCTTGCGTTTAGGGAGCTCGCCTGGGCTGCCAAAAAAAACAGAGGGAATTTTCTCTTTTATGAGCCATCCCTTCCTCCCTTTTATGTTGTTAGGAATTTCCCTGTGTGTCTCTCTTCCACAAATTCCCTTTAATTACGTTGCATCCAAGCGAAAGTAATCCATCCCAGTTTGGCTTCTCCAGCACTAGCAAATGGAGCTCTTGGTCTCCTCTTCCCTCTCATCTTTCTTCTAGGGTTTCCAATACATCAGCCCAATGGCCTGCAGAAGAAAAATTACCTCAGGCGAGAATCAATTATCACCGCTGCCCGTTCCGGCTGGAAGGAAATGCTTACCTTGAATTCCACTTGGTCGTGGGGTTTCGATTAGGAAACAGCAGCACATCTGCTGAACTGGCGCATGACAACGTGGGTGAAGTGTTATTGCGCCCCGCCTAGGTTAAAGACCATCTTCACAGCAGGGACATAGGTCTACAGGTAAGATAAGGGGTCGACACAGCAGTGACTTGAAAGTATAAACCTGGCATCCTAGCACTATGTTGCTATGTCTGAGATTGCAGTAAACACAGAGCTGAGGAAAACAAGAAGAGGTTGAACGCTTTCCAAGGGAATGATTTTTTAATTTTTTTTTTCCCCTGAACTCACCTTTGTCAAAATGAAAACTTTCCAGGAGAAAAATCAGCTTACAAAGATTTTGGTTGAGTCTTTCATTTGTTTGTTTGCAGGTGTCTTGTTAATGAAGTCGTAGAGCCATATCAGATTTGTAAAAGTCAGAATGAAAACAAGGTGTATCCATTTCACCATTAAAAACAGAGCTGGGAAGGAAGATTATACAGCCCATTCCCCTGACCCTACACGGGATCGAATATTTTCGGGATATGGATAAAACACCAAGAAAGCTGACATTCCTTTTGCTTTGCTTTCATCCCCATCCCCAAACTGCAATCTCCCTTTTCACATCCATTTGCTACTGCACATTACATGCCTTCTGCTCCCTCTGGATTTTAGCTGACCTGAGTTAGCACAATTATAAGTCTGCATTAGAGTATCCCAGCCCGGAGCACCCCCCCTTGCACCAGATGCTGTCCCGTGGTTTTCCCCCGGTCCCTGCCCAGGCTCCTGCCCTGCTCCCGTCCTGATCCTACGCAAGATCTTGCCACGACCTTCCCGTGTCCTGTTTGTCATCCGCTTTCGAATCAGGGGCTGCCAGTCGACCTAGGATCTGTTTTATAGCAGTGCTGGAAAAACTCCTTTCTATCTGTTAGATGTTCAAACCAAACCCACACTGCTGCTACTATTGGATCTGGCCAAAAATGGCGATTTAATGAAATCCAAACAGTCTGGGAGAATGTATCAATTTCACTTACAGTTTCAACAGGAAATTATGGAAATGTTTCCATCCCATATAGTCAAAATGTTTCCTTTTGACCACTGCATTGGCTCTTTTTCTACCACAACTAGAACATGCAGAGCAGCTGATGTTCAGATTTCTATCTATCAGACGTTTTCTAGTGTGAAAGTCAAACCAAACCAAGCATTTCAGCTCCATTGGTAATTTGCTCTCATTTGTATTCGGAAAAAAGAAACTCACATATTCAAATGCTTGCTTCCCTCAAGACAAATGCTTTTGAGAGTGCTTTTTCCTAAGTTCAATGCTTAAAAGTGTCAAGGAAATCTGAGTCACTTGCCTGCTTTGAATTGTAAAGAATAAACGGACTTCTCAACCCCTTGGGCTGTTTCGAAATCCCAGCCAGAGGCCTCTATTAATAACCCGGCGAGCTCTTGTATGACACTTTCTTATCCCCATCTCGCAGATGGGAACACGGCGTGGTAGTGATTCTCCAAGGTCACCCAACAGCGGAGCCGTGGCCAGAGCCCAGTCCTTCTCCTGCTGCCCATTGACCTACTTGAACCAGATAAAAATGCATCATCCTCTTACACAACAGCTTTTCCATTAACTCGCACCAGAAAACTAGGGATTTTCTCATGGAAATTTCCATGGGAAACCCTCACTTTCCTGGTCAGAAATTTCTGTCTTGGGAAATTCTGCTTTTTCTGCGAAGAAGTTTGAAAATACAGGGAAGTGGGAGGTTACCTTCTAGTTCTCCTCCTCCCCCACATTTCCCAGTTAGAGGGGAAATCTGTACAAGCAGAGCTAACCAATGCAGCTGCAGCAATTTAATAACAGATGGTTTCTGCGAGTACATGAGCCAAGGCTACAAGACTTATTCACACGCTGGCAGCATGGACTAATGTGAGTTGTGCCAAGGGAGTGCTAGTAAAATCTTCAGGCTACACCCAGTTATCACGTGTTGTTGCAAATGCCATGGCAAGTCCTGCAAAGCTTCATGGTTTAAGAATTAGAAAAAGCCCAACAAAGTCATCCTTTCAAACTCCCCTGCCTGAGAAGTCCCGCGCATTAGCCTTCACAGACCCAGTCCCCAAAGTTGCAGAGGGATAACGAAGAAAACGTCATCATCATCACCATCATCATCATGCTTGAGAAACAAAGAGCTCCAAACCCCTTTCTGATCTATCACCATCAGGAGATTTAGGTCTGATTTCTCTCTGCTGGCTGTTGGAAGATGCAAGTTTGCAACGCGGTGGTGAGCGCTACCTGACTCACAGGGAGGGTGGGAGGGAGGTGACTCTGAAGGATTTCTCATACTGCTTTTTGAGCAGCTGCTTTGGGTGTGCTGTGTCGGAATGAGCAGCTAGGGTGGCAAATAGGACCAGCCTGTTACTGATCAAGCTCCGTTGTGGCTGCATGTTTGATCACGCTAACCCAACACGAGGGTCGTACCAGCTCACAGCCTCTTTGCAGAACTGAGTGCAGCCAATGCAAGAGCACGGGTCAAGGGAGCTGTATGGGAGGACAGGCACTGAGGAAAAAGGTGGAAGCTGGATAGAGAGCCAAAGGGGAAGTCTGGCTTTTCAGAGCACTAGGACAGCCTCATGGCTGTTGAATTATTATTTATTAAAGGAAGAAATATCATTCTTCCAATGTGTGCACTTCACAGTGACAGTAGATGCAACAAATCCAGTGGGTCAGCGACACTGGTGTGACGGCGGCCTCTGAGCGTGGTGGGACCCCATGAGCAGGGACATCTCTCCGGTTGACCAGTCTCTTGGTGGCCGTGAAAGGACTTTGTTTCATGGAGCAGAAAGCTGTGGCAAAACCACCAAAAAGACAGTTGTGAATGCACTTGAGCATAAGAATGCCAAGCAAGCCCCTGGGAGACCGGTGATAGCTGTGCTGTAGAAACTCTGGCGTGAGCAGAGCTCTTAGGTGGCTCTCTGTCTCAGCAAACCCTATCACAGCAGCAAGGGAAGAGGTGGCTGCACCTCACCCAGGTGCTCTGCATGAAGGCAGGGCTGGGCAGAGCCAATTAGGCAGCAACAGCTGCCTATGAAAGCCTGGCTAGGCAGGCAGATAGGCTGGCTGGTTGGGTGAGCAAGCATGGATGGACGGACTGACAGACGGACGGACGGACAGATAGATGTAAGCAGGTGGGTAGAGTGAGCTCAGAGCAGTAGTTTTCTACTGGATTTTCTCCCATCTGTTTTACCAAAAAATGCTAGGCAGGATGCTGGCCTGAGCTGGGGCTTGACCAGATGAGAGTACTTTTCTACTGGCAGAGCTTTTAGGAACCTTACACACATG
Organism: Sagittarius serpentarius; assembly: GCA_034782735.1. Taxonomy (NCBI): domain Eukaryota; kingdom Metazoa; phylum Chordata; class Aves; order Accipitriformes; family Sagittariidae; genus Sagittarius; species Sagittarius serpentarius. The sequence continues at coordinate 12,709,088 of JAVKLA010000001.1, forward strand.
CTTAGGGTGTGTGGGGCTCCTGGGGTTGGCTGGAGGCTATTTAATGTATAGACTGCTTACTGCCTGTTAGTACTGAGCAGGCAGCCTGTGCTGTGGGTTAGTAGTTAGTGAGGTTTCTTTTGGTGTGGACAGAAAAAGCCTGCTCTCGATGAAAAGTGCTCTCCCTTCACTTCTTCAGCAACTGTGAAGAATGGAGTGGTCTTTTCCAGGGAGCAGGCAGGAGTTTGTTCTCTTGTGTTAGGGTTATAAACTAGAAGGGAGAGCACTTTTTCTGTGTTTTAAAGAGTTAAACCTGAGTGACTGATAGGTCAGGTGCTGACCTCAGCTTGGTTTTGCAGAGGATGAGAGGGAAACAAGTGGCGATTAAAACAGGCATATTACTTTATATCATTGGTGCTGGGCAGCCAGGGATACTCCCTAGGCTATGAATCAGCGTAGCATATTTTCCTCACCAAAAGTGGACCTCTTTCCTCTGTTATACTGATAGCTAACCCGTGCAGATAGCATGAGTGGAGTCCCATAGGGGAATGCTCATTCTGGGATAGGATTAGAGATCTATTTTCATCTCCCCCAAGCTGAGATCATCTGTATGAAAATAGGTATTTGTATGCCAGGATAAAAGTGTCCATGTGAGAAGTTACACCAGTACATGCAGATGACCAAGAACTCGCATAGTAAATCCGTTTAGCTAATCCATATAGATAGCTACACAGAGACGACATCCCATGCACTCCCTTGTACATTGAATGAGGCTACCTGTCTTTGAAAAACAGTGTCTTGTGGCTCCTCTTTTTCTTAGTGGTTGCTTGTATCTTTTTAAATAATGGTAATTTCCTACTCGGCAGCCTGTGGGACCAATGTATGATTCCTACAGCATTGCCATCAACTGATCTACATAGTCTTCTCAAGGCTGCGGGTCTAGTTAAATACAATAAAACGGTCTCTGTTCCAGCACTCCCATGGTTTGTCATGCTTTGCATCACATCTTGTGATTCTGTATCATTTAGCAATTAGGAAATTGGGAGCCTGAGGGCCACTGCTCAGGGTTTAACAGGCTCCTTTGTATCCCCAGGCTGTAGCAGTGAAGGGCTTGCAAACCTGAATAAATATCCCCTGTACTTCAGATTCCTGGGATATACTATGTTTCTCCTAGTTTGTTAGCACCCCAGGTAAACAGGGCTGTGGAAATTATCATGGGAAGTGAACCCAGCTTCAATAACAGCTCATGAAAGGCACCACAGCAAATTTCTTGCAGGTTCTGGTTAATGCCGAATGGATGAAACTTAGCATCTCTGTTCAACTTCACAAACTGCGGGGCTTTCATCCCAAGGAAAATGAACTGAAATTAAATATTGCTTGGCTTGCGGGGTTTTTTGTTGTTTGCTCCCAAGGGAAGATGAATTCTCCAAAATGGTTTCCTGCAGAAAATTCAAAGTTTGCAGAAATCGTATTTGCCTGCCCAAAAGAGCTATTTCAGTGGAGAACTCTCATCCAGCTCTGAAGCTCAGTTATTTAGGGGCGAGCCGATGTAGAGATGTCAGCGATGCAGCCAACTATTAGCTAAGTTAGCTGCAGAATTTGATCTCTTACATATTTCTCTTTAATAGAAACAGAACCAAGGGTTATTATGTTTCAGATAACTGCCCTTGGTTTGGGGGAAACCTTTGTTGTTCTCTTATGTCCAAGGAACGATTCCTTTAATGCAATAGTCTCTCCATCTGATAACTACCGTAAAATAGTATGTTGAGGTGGCAGAGGCTGTATCTGTGTCTTATTTGCCTTTTCCTTGCTGTGCTATGGGACACGGCCCTAAATTGTGGCTGTTTGGGCACAGCATGGGGCAGCACGTGGACAGCCACCCACCCGTGCCTTCCAGGCTGCTCTCCTGCCCCCACGCTGTCCCTCCTCAAATTCCCCAGTGATGACCTTACTGAAGCTATTTCCATGCCTGTAAATCACCTTGCCCCCGTGAGGCGAGGCTGTTAATTATGTCACGCAAAGACAAATTTACAATGTGGAGCAACTGTAAAAAAATATTCCTACTTGAAGTGATGTGACATCTACGCTCAGCGGGCTGTCCATAAATCACAGCCAGCTCCACGCACTGGGCTGATGGGCTCTTCCCACCCACTGGCAAAGGTTCTGGTTATTGGTGCGGACGGGCCAGAAGAAGTGAGTGCTCAGCGCCTGTGAGCCAGAGCCTGAAACCCAACCAACATCACTCCAAACGGATAAAAAAGCCTGTTTGTAGATATCCAAGTGTTGAGCGACCTGACTTTCTGTGTTGGTGGCACTGTAGTTTCTGGTGGAAAAAAACTATCATGTAATAGCACCTGGAAACATTACGTATCCAGGAGCGTATTTGCCCAGGATGCGTTGGCTGAGGATGGAGCAATGACTTAGGTGCGTGGTGGTCTCCAGCTCACCATCCATGTCGCTCTGCCCCTCCAGGTTTTTGTCTGCCTTTAGTCATCCCTTGTCTGGAGAGGACCGGGACAAGTGATGGTGCTGTGTCTCGGACACCAGGGGGTCACCCCATAGCCTGGGGACAGAGCCCTTCCCTTTTGGGGGTGACCTAGAAAGCTCAAAGGGGAAATGGGAGACACATGGTGACACTGGCATTTGCTTAACAGAGCCAGCAGCTATGATCAGACCTGTAATTTCCCAGAGATCAAAGACACAGTTGAAAGCTATTTAACACTGAGCCAGAGTATTTCAGCATGCATTTCCCATGCCAATCTCATTTCTTTCCAAAGAAAAGGCAGACTGACCTGACATATCTCCTAGGGCATCACCGGAGCTGGGCTGGATTACCACTGTCTCCAACCGATGGCTTTCCCCCTCCCTGTTCCTACCACTGACCTTTGCAGTTCAGCTAGAAGAAAAGCCAATGCAAAATTTCCAGCTGCGGGGACGTCAGCCAGATGCAGGGGCTTCCTGGGGGGGCATGCCCAATAGCTGGGCTACCCTTGCCCTGAGGAGGAAAGTCCAAGTTCAGCTGTCCAGGAGCTTCTTATGCCTGAGAGACACTCAGTGTGGGCTCCCACGCTGAAATTTGGGAACACCTTCAGCCCTTTCTGTAAGAGTCTTTTGCAGTCAACGCTCTCAGTAAGCAGTAAGTCTGGGTTGAGCACCGGGGAAGTGCTGCTAAAGGAAAACCACCAGTTCGTGAATGATGGGTTTAAACAACAAATAAGTGAAATGCCCACCTTGGCATACAGTCATTTTTCCATTTCCTGGCTTTTCAGTCATTTCCAAGGCTGTTGCTGTGTAAATGCACTGAGCAAACCTCTCACGTTACCGCCCGCTTGCTTACTGCGTGGCGTCCCAGAGTCTGGACATCCATCCAGGCGCCTCTGTCTGCCTTTCAGGTCCAGCTCTGCTGGCAAACCGACCTATATGGATTTTCAGAGCAAAGTAAGCATCCCTCGCAAAAACTTACGGCAACTCATCTCTTGGCTGTATTCAGTGTAGTCCTATGTTTTTCTCAGGACAGGAAAGAGCATCCGTGACACCCACGGGCAGCAGACCGGTGGGCAAGAGGTATGCCAGAAAGGGCTGATCCTTTTTCTCTCCTCCTTCATCTCACTGAGAAATTGTGGCAGTGCTTACTAACGTGGGCGTCCTTCCACCGGTCTCTTGCTAAAACTGTGTTCCTAGCTGACTCAGTTGACTATCAGCACAAGAATTTCACTGCTTTTTCTAGGTGACCAAAAATAGCTGGGTCTGCTTCAGCGGGGCTATCTACCTTACGGTATGGTCCTGCTGGGTAGGCACGCTTTTGGCAAAGTGCTGTAAGGGCAGGTTTCATGGCCACGGGGTGGTGAGGGCAGGTGGGGGACCGCTGCTTCCAGGTCAGAAGAGCCCAAATGACTTGCCTGGATGCAGCAAATGCTCCTGGGGCTGCTCTGTAGGTGGAAACCTTTGGCTTTGGAAGGCTCCCATGGCTTTCCCAAGGCAGGGCAAGTCCAGAGGGTGGTCGCAGCCCTTGTCACCACACTAAAACTTGCCCCGACAGCCCCAGGGCAGCCAGGCAAATGCCTGGAGCCGTGCTTGGTGCTTTCATGGCAGCTGTTGACTATGCAGGCTCCAAAACCCTCTGGGTGCTGAGGGCATCCCTTCTTTGCTGTGGATGCACGTGATGCCCCGAAGCGTGGTCCCACAGGTGATGGGAGGACCTGGTGTGTCCCAAGTCCTCACGTACACCCCATCTCACTGCTTTGCTAGGGCATGGCATCCCCAAAATCGGAGCTGCCTGACATCAGCTTGGCTGTGGTGGGCTCGTGGGACCCTCTCCCTTCTTGTGCTCCTTTGCATGCCCAACAAGAGAGCCCCAGTTAAAATTACCCTGGTGTAATGCCTTGGGGCTTTTATTTTTTGACACTGCATATGGAAGGCAGCTGTCAATTAGCAGCTGAAAAAATAGCCTGCAGTGCTAATGAGAGCAAATCTAATAGAGACCTCTTCCAAATTGTTTCCATCCATTTTTCAGGGCTTTTAATTGCTGTCATATTAGAAGGATGCCAGAAGGAAAAACACAAGGGAAAAACCCCATTCTGAGGTAGATTCCTCTCTGCCAGGGCTGACTCGGAGGCAGCCTTCTTCCCTGAATTTCATTTACAGGAGTTTCTCAAGTCGTTTCCAAAGTTACATTTGGAGCTGGGCCCCGGCCAGCTCCTGCAGTGCCTTTTCCCCCGCAGCGAGGACAGGACTGGGATGTTATACCAGCCGCCACAGCTGGATCGAAGGCTGGGGACAGATGCTGTCTCCCACCCACCCGCAGTCCTTGATTTTTGACCTTTTTGGGTTGCTTTCTTTTTTTGAAGAAATGTAGTCAAAAAGGGAATATTATGTACTGAAAAAATAAAGGTAAAACGTGCTATTTCTAAATTCCTACCAAAGAAAAGGCTTCCTAATTATTATTATGTTGGTAAAGGCAGTGCTGGAGCCGCACTGTAGGTGCTGCAGGCAGAAAGTGAGAGGAAAACAAGGTAATGAATGAAACATGGAGAGGGCAGCAAGAACAAGAAAACAAAGTGATTTATAAAACTATTACATATAGATGGAGAGACTTACGTTTAATCCCTACATGTATTTACACATATCCAGCTGTCCATTTCTGGAAGTGGATATATTTACCTGAGGGGCTTTTCCAAGGCTCGCCCTTTGAAATGAGGGGTGAATGGCTGCTGTCTCATGGTTACAGCTGCTTTTTTTTGCAGTGGGATTGGTGCTCCGTAGGATGTGGGCAGCCTAAGACATATTACGTTGCCCAGCATTCACTTTCTTCCTCTCAAAAGCTTGTGGCTCTGTAAGCATTATTATCTATCTGCTTTTCTGCCTGCCTCACCGTCCTGGTTCAAAGGTATCCATTATCTGAGGACCCGCTCCTGCAGCGTCTGGCCTTGTACAGTTGTTTGCTTCTGGATCCGAGTGGTGGTGGATGCGTTTTGACCAGCCCTTAGCTAAAACAAAAGCTACAGGACTGTGGAGGGCAGCACTCATGCACTTGAGTATACTCAAGAAATAAGGATTAAAAGCATGTGCTACACGGCGCTAAGAGGTTGTACACACTCCTGGTGTTGCCCTGGGGTAGGCTGTAGGAGGTGCTTGACTTGGCGAATAGGTTGATTAAAACAAATACTACAGGGGTTACCAGAGAAGGCATCTGGCTGGCCTTTTAGGCTGATACCTGCTTGCTCTTACTAGTCTTTTGCACAGTTAATAAGGTACCCAAGGGTTTGGTACAGACACACTTGAGGCGAGGAGAGGACCAGGGCTTCATCTGGATGAAGCCCTGTGCACAGGGTTTACAAATATAAGCCGCCAATAAAATCTTGATTCAAAAAGCCAGCTTTTGCAGAAGGTTTGGGCTAAGGGTGAGCCAGTCCAGCACATCCCAACGCAGCCATTAAAAACACATAAAAAAGTGACCTCGCGGGTTCACGACGGCAGCCACGAGACCGTGCGCTGCGGTGGCCCTGGCACCGGGAGCTTCCTGCTGCCGGCGGCAGATAAGGAAGCCCCAAACAAACAAATTCATCTCCTTGCCAGTGCCACGAGTGCAATGCCTCTGCAAGGTCTCAGCTGCCCCTGGGGTCACCTGCGAGCCCTGAGGGCTGTTGCAAGGAGTAAGGGGGTTTCCCAGGGTGGATCGTGTTTTGGTCAGCCCCAGTGTAAATCACTGGGCGGGAAGGGGACAGGAAGGGAGGGGCTGCCGTTTCCCAATGTGTCAGAGCCTGCTGGGATCGAGTTACTTAATTAAAGCCTGATGCATGATTTTAATCCGTGGGCCAGTGTATGCTGGTGCCAGGGGCTGAAATCCCATCCAGGGCGGCTGCTGCCATGAATTTCCCAGTGCGGTGCTTGTGGGGCTGCCCCTTCCTGGAGACATGGGGCCAAGCCATCCATGCAGTGGGGCACAGCCCCAGCCATCGCCTGCTCGGGGTGCTGGGATCGGTGCTGGCGGCGAGGATGTGGGTGATGGGTCTAAGATGCAGCAGCCCTCCGGGCAAAGGGGCAGTGCATCTTTTTAAGGCTTGCTTAGCAAATAAGAAGCATTTCCTCCTGGCTTCACCGTGATTCTTGGCCCATCCTGTGTTTCACCAGCATGGCTTAAATAGGGGCTAATGCATCAAGTGTGCCTTTAATAACCTTGGGACAGTAGCAGCTTAGCAAAATAAAATGTCCCCAGCTGCATTGGTCTGGAAAGAAGCCCGCTCAGCTGCTTCCCCTGCTAGCCTCTCTTTCTGGACCTGCCTCGTGAATCTGGGCCAGATTAGGACAAACCAGGGATGATCCTGAGCCAGGGAACATGCTGTCCAGAGAACACTGGGTCCTGCCTGCTGGGGCCTGGGGGGAATGCAGGGTGAGCAGTTTTGTCTTGGCACACCTGCCCTGGCACAAGCACCGAGAGCTGCTCGGCACAGCCAAGGGTCAGGCTGGGAAGCCCTGGACATCTGGCCTGAGGATGGATCTTTGCCTGGCTGCAGTCAAATGTGCTTGCTATGGAAGCACAAGGTCAACAGCAAAGGGATACGGGAGAAGAAAACCAGAGGAGGCTCCCATCCATGAACCTGGTGCTCTCCAGGACCACCGTAAGTACCTTCACCTCCTCCTCTGCCCTTTCTGGAGTCTCTTCCAGTGTCTGGACACTGATGACTTTCAGTGCAAGTGTGAAACATCCCGGCTGAAACTTTTGCCTTCACTTCAAATAAAGCTGCAGCGTGGTGGCTGGTTGCTTCACCTATAAGTCCTCGCAAGATGAAGCCCTTTTACCCCCCGCCAGATTGATGGAGTACCAAATGCTCAGCCACTGGCATGTATGAGGCAGGTAGACCTGGAGCGTTTACCCCATCCATCCATCCATCCATCCATCCATCCATCCATCCATCCATCCATCCATCCATCCATCCATCCTTCTTGTTTCCCTGGACTGCATTTACCCAGACCATCTGCGAGGTCATGAACCCCCAACACTGCTGCAAGCCCACGTGTGCAGGGGGACAGCGGGGAGGGAGCAGTCCGAGCCCTCAGCCAGCCATCTGTTTCATTAAGTGCCACGTGTGCTCTCTGTTTTTAAAAGGGAAGGGGGCAAAACAACACCTCATGAGATAACAGCTTGCAAAATCCTATGGAGTCGGCTCCTTTGCTGCAGCGTGTCTGATGTCTGGGGCTGGAATTCAGCTCTGCACAGCCCAGGAGAGCCTGGCGAGCAAAAAGGGGCTCCATTTGCCTTTCCAGGACAGGCACGGCCCTGGATGAGAAGGGAAACAGCAGGAGCGGGCTCCAGGCTTTATGTCCAGTTAGTGCTGAGGAGAAGCAGGGAATGGAAACCCAGGAATGGGGTCGGTTCAGGTAGGCAGCGCTCAGGGACAGGGAGACGAGACTCAGGGAAACCTTAGGAGACAACTGGGAGCGGAGAAATCTTTCAGCTATACGCTGAAGTTTTGTTTTCTTTTGCATATGGTTGTGGAGGTTTTTTTGCAGCAGTATTTCTGGTTTTGTGCTCAGCTGTCTGCTTTGTGAGGATTTATACCTACGTGCGGTCAGCGTTTAAGGTGGACTCAGGTAGTACCAATGAGTTAGAGGAGGGGAAATGTTGTCCCTTGGCATCAGTAAGCAGCAGGACAGGTCTTGGGGCAGCAGGACAGGTCTTGGGGCAGCAGGACCCCTTCCCGGTGCAAAGGGGGGACACCTGGGATATTGCATCCTGAAAGGCATGCCTCACCCGGACTGAAGACCTATGTGGGTACACCCAGAGGTGCCCACATTTGCACGGAGAGCCAAGACGAGCAGGAAGATGCACAGCAGCTGATTACGTCCGTCCGTCCATCCACCCATTCCCAAAAGGAGCTGGTATGTCAGCCCTGTTATGGACTCAGTACATTTTTCTGACTCTTTCCTGATGAAGAAGGGGCTGAAATTAAATCTGAGGTGAGGGTTCCTCAATGCTATTAAACGCAGTGTCTAAATCCTTTACTTGGCGCCCCCCCCCCCCCCCAAACTGAGATGTAACAAATATTTTCTACAGCCGAGCTCTTGGCAGCTTTCCTGGGGGCAGCCGGTCAGAGGCATCAGTGTCAGCCCTTACAGTCCGCCTTTGCATGCAGTCCCCTCGCCTGCAGAGCTGGAAAACAAGGCAATTATTTCCTTCACTTGGCCGCCTCGCCTTTGGTTGACGCGACGCAAGCGAGCTCGGCCCCCCTGGCCGTGCTCTGCCTTTACACCGAGGACTGACATCAGGGTGGAAACAGCTCCAGGCCGGTGCAAGCCGAGGCATTCCTGCGATGCTTGGGGCCCGAGGCAGTCCAGAGGGGACGTGGGACTCACAGCGATGGGGAGAGGCAGCATCAATGACACTTTTTGATACATAAACGCATACCCATCTTCTCACCTTCCCTCCTGGAGATTTCTGACCTGTGTCTAAATCAGCCTCAGGCTTGGACTAAGCCTAACCCAGCACTCATCTGCAGGCTGAGATTCCAAGGACTTAATAAACCCTGAACCTTGCTGGCAAACGTGGCGGAATGGGCAACCGTGCCAACCCTACGGAGGGGTCAACTGAGGCACCGCTGGTCCCCTGCAAAAACAAGCGCCTTGGAAGGCTTGTTTGAGGCAAACAAGGTTTCGGTGCGTGGGGCACGTGGGCTGGGTGCCCCTCAGACTTGCATCAGGGCTGTCGCTGGTCCCATGGGAGCAGAGCAGCCCGTGGGCTCCCATGATTGCCACCACCCACGAGAGCAGTCTCCTCCGGAAGTGCTGGAGGAGGCATCTGCCCAGCTTTTTTTAATCTTTTTTTTTTCTTTGACAGACATCATCCGGGAGATGATGATCTCCCATCATCTGAGAGACCTTGCTCTGCCTTTTAAGATTATCCTCTAAAGAGGACTGCTCAATGTCAGCCTCAGGTAGTTTCAGAGGTGATGGAGAAGACTGTAAAAAGACCTGCCGGTGGCTTAAGCCCATGGCAAAAATTACGATGTGTTGGAGAAACGCCTGCGCGGGGAGCGGGACTTGTTGGGAGATGGACGTGCCGTCATCTCGGTCACACTCCGCCCTCCCCTCTGCCCAGGAATGGCACAAGGTGTTCATCCCTCCACCCGTCCTCCAGGCTGAAGCCTCTGCAGGTGTTGAAGACATCAACTGACCGCCTTGATGCTGGTGTTTTTCCATCTGCCTGTGCTCAACAGCTCATATTTTTCAAGCTGTAGGATGGGTGTGAAGAGTAACGGGGCATTGCTGGGGCACCCGGAGGCCCAAATAACCTGCAGATGGGGTGGAGCTGGGTCTGGAACTGCGCAGCACTGGGATCTTCTGAGGCATGGGCTTGGAAGTGACAACTCCAATGATGTTGGGGGGGGGGGGAGGGGAATGCAGCAAGCCCTCCAGGCTTATGTCAGCGGAGTAGCAGGGAAAAAAATGATTTCTTCCAAGAAACCTCCCTTAAACCTCCAGTCCAAAATACTTTCTGTGCCTTTCTTGCTCAACAGCAGACCAGCATTCTCCAGGGGAAATGGTTTTCTTCCCAAGAAACGCAGCGGTTTCATGGGGGAGGGAGAGGTGTGGGTGACAGCCAGATTTTGGGGGTGTCTCTATCCCAGCCTGAAATCTATAAATCTCTTTACCTCATCCCACACAAAATAGCCTCCCAGTGCTTGTCCCAGGTGCCCTCAAGCTTGCCAGGACCCTGATGAAAACGATGTCAGGGAGATGACAGTTTCTTGCACCACCTCCAGGCTCCTGGATACCCTCACCTCAGTCTTACCCGCGCAGCAAGTGCCTTTACATCTCTTCTGAGCCCAGATCCAGGCTCGCACGGGCACACCTGTATTTAAAAAGCACGCAGGCACGGGTCTAAACCCCCTGCACTTCATTGAGGGTTAGGCAATGTGCTTAAAGCCAGGTGATGCTGGGTGTTGTCCGCCTCCTGCCATGCCCTTTCCCTGCAGGAGAAGGCTCCTTGTGTCAACGGGTTCTTCTGGAAACGTGTTGGGGTTATGTCATCTCCCTCGCCTCTGCTGCCGGTGTCAGCTGGCACAGCTTCGTTGACTCGAGGGAGCCCTTGGCTCCGGGTGCACTTCTATAATCAGCTCTATAAATAAAAGAAGAGGGGAAAATGATAAATGACACCCAAAGTTATCCAGCTAGCCAGGGTAGGTTACTCACGGGCACTTTGCATAAGTGACCTTGAAAATAAATTCCAGCTAAATTCTTTAAAAAACTTTAAGGGTGGTGGGGTGGGCAGGTGGAATAAACTGAGCTTAAAATTAACACTCCTGGGCTTCCCAACTCCTGTCCAGCAGAAAAAGGATAAATTGGTCCCATGTGTCCCCTGGAAAAGAGGAGGACATGATGTCAATAATCAATATATATCACCTGTGAGGGCTTCCAAAAGCAATCAGGGCTCACCAGCCCTCGGAGGGTGTTTGGCAGCCGTTTGGAGGGAAACTGGAGCAGATACGAGGGCTTTGAAAATCTAGCTCTGGAAATGTGCTTCATCAGGACAAAGCAGAGCTTAATTAGGACTGGCTGGAAGGTTTTTTCTCTCTGTAAAGTTCCTCTCGTGCAAAACAGATCTTTGGTCGGAATGGGAAGATTATTAGGGATTTTAGAAACGAGGTGGATGCTGTCATCTAAAACGCATTCTTCAAAAAAAATGCTCTTTTGGGGGCTTTGAAGTGATTTGGTTATTTATTCATTTGACTGTCAATGAAACATTTTTTTACAGAAAACTGCTCTGGAAATGGAGCCATTCCAGGCTTGGTGGGGTGATGGATAGGTATTTTGTATGAAAATCACTTAAAATTTTTCAGCCTCCCATTCAGATGGGAGACTTCAATTGCTGGCACAGCAGTTGATCAGTTCACCCTCGTGCTTTAAACTGAAGAACCTCCAGTAACCTAATAAAGATATATTTTAAGTATATATTACTGGTTATATGTAATTTAACAAATATATTCCTCCTGCTCCTTTGCCTTATTTCCACAGAAGACATTTTAACAACTTGAGTGATGTTGCTTTTATGATGCACAAGTCGTTTTACTAAACAGCATGATAAAAGTTTGTTCAAGCAGGAATTTCATTAACTTCAGGGTCCTTGTTGCACTTAGAGGCATCAGGCTTGGCATGCAGGAATAATGGGTTCCAGGGCCTGAAATTTCCATTATTTTCCATCCAGTTTATTTAAAAATCATTGGATAGATTATAAAAGGCTGCTAAACAATGAACATACTGTTGTTTCTTATTATTTGTTGCTGTGCCCAGATGTTTGGTGTTTCAGGGTTCCCTAAGAGCACTTCGGGGTGCCACAGAGGGAAATGCATCCTGTAAAAAAATTCCTAAATCTTATTTTTGTCCTCGTAAAGCAAAATGATGAGTATTTGTGAATGGGATGAAACAGCAGCACATTTCTGCTGGAGCTGATGGTGCTGCTGAGCATTCGGTGAGTATTTCCATCATGTCTTTTTGTCTATGGGGCTCTGGGCAAAGCAGGATGATTCTGCTTTGCAGAGGGGGAAACTGAGGCACGGCAAAGAAACCCGACGTCCCACAGTGCCGCACAAACCCGAACATGAGATCGACCCTTCTTTTCCGTCCCCAAGCCAGCGTTTTCCGCATGCCTACGACCAGATCCCTCCTGAGGGATGTCTATCACTGAGATGTGCCTGCGTCTCTTCTCCCGAAGCTTTGCACACCCTGTGGGAAGAAAGCGATGGGGAATGGTGGTGCGGGGTCACCAGCTCTGTGCCTCCCAGCTAGCTCCCGCCCGTGGGACATACATTAAAAAAAGACCCACTTAAATCAGATTTAATCCCAGACCATGTCCATCTGGGCCATCCGCAGCGCACGTTTGTGGGGGAGAGATGCGTAGGAACTTATAGTGGCCGTGTCGTCAGAGCCCACGGGCTGGCTCTGCTCCGCTCGCCAGCCTTTTTTGGGGTCCCTGCTCCATGGTTGGTGTAAATTGGAGAAGGCTCCGAAATAAATAGCCTCCTCCTATGCTCACCGGCAGGTCACGTGCCTGGGGAATGCCACGCAGTGTAAATAAATGGCTAATAAAAGCGCAGTGTTCTTACAGAATAAATAGCTCCGTGGCTTAAATTAAATATTTAAGTGAAATATGGAGATGCTGGCTGCATCGCAGAGTATCCCCCCTGAGAAGAGCTCCTGGAGGGTTCCATCCTGAGCGGTGGTGGGGCTGGTCCTCCCTGCCATGTCCCCCCACCCCCACCCCGCCCTCTGGAAAGGATGGATGTGCTCATAGGGCAGTTTCAGCTTAGTTTTGGACACATTTTTGATGAAGAAATTCCCCGATCAGAGCCTTTAAGTGCCAGTAACTGTGAAGTGAAGGGTGTGAAGAGGGAGGAGAGTGGGGCGGGAGGTGCAGAAAGCAATCCCCACCAGGGGAGCGCTCACATCTTTAATGGTGGCAGCTTCATTGCCGTCTCCAAACAGGCTTCGTCAGAATTAAGGTACGACTGGTATGACATTGCTAGGCTAAACCACTTCAGAGCAGCAAAACACAGACTAAAGGAGGGAAAGCCCTTCCCAGCAATAGTCACATTCAAAGAAGCTGGGAATGTGGGGCTTTAACCATAATTTGCTAAGCTTATGCAAAGGAGGGGAAAGAGGACAACTTTCTGTTTCATTTTGAGTGGCTGTTTTTCTGCTGGCATTCCTCTCCGGAAGCTCTTACAAGCCAAGGAAAACCCCAAGGCATCAGCAGAAATGCTTGCATCGAAACGTAATTCTGCTTGCAATGTTTGGCAGGTGAAGAAAGGATTTCATTTCTTAGCTGTCCCTGCTGACGACTGGGAGACGTGTCCTGCGACAAAGAGGAGGCTCAGATGGAGTTAGCTGGTTTTTCCAAGGGCAGATGGACCTTGGCATTCAGTTTTTCTGGAGGTTAGGCCTTTCCACAGGGCTTGTGCAATGTCGTGTGCCGGTTCAGAGGCAGAAATGAGAGCTGAATTTAGGGATCTTGTTTATTGGTCTCCTGCTCCAGCCATTAGTCTGGAAACAATTCAAGGAAAATCTCTCAGTTATACTCTTGATGCTGCTGTTGTCATAAACTCTTCCAGTTCCTCACTTATAGAGCATGCATGTCTCTTTTTTTAGAAAATTATGTTGGCGCTGGTATTGCTTCAGTCTTTTAAACAACTTACTTTCCTTCATTGATTATTGTCTTCCTTTTAAATCTGATGGCCCAGCCTGTGCTAGAACCCCTCCCTCTACCCTGCTGTTACGTTACTGATGTAAAAGGGGCTGTTTCCAGCAAGAAGCAGAGAATAGGACCGGAGACAGTATTCCCAAAATCCTGTACACACATCCTTCTGTCAGGCCTATTAGGAAATTATTAAGAAAAGCAAAGTCCTGACTTTGGACCAAGCTGAGCCAGCGGCCGTGCCTCAGTTTCCCCTCTGTCAAAGGGCAGTGATGGCAGCAGCCTATTCCGCCCCGATGCTGTCAGTGCAGACGATGTGTACGAGCGATGCTAATTGCCTGGCGAGCTTTTACTCAGCGCTCCGGGGATTTTTTTCCAGCTGGCTATGTCCAGCCTTATCCTTTCCGACACAGAGGCAGATTTACAAGGGGGATTACGCCGGCTGCGTCTCCATGCTCCCCTTGCCAGCTCTCCGCAAACATCTCCTGCTGGGTGTCCCGCAGCACTAGCGGGCTCACGTCCGTCTACTGATGGGAAACCCACCCTTAAAGACCTATATTTAACCTCCTTTTTAATCTCTTTGCTCCTCATCCGCATCTAGCAATGCTTAGTCCATAGACACATCTGACGATGCTTAGTCCATGCATGAATTGGACTTACTCCTCCTCTTTAAGGCTCAGGTTTTACACTCCTCAAGTGACTTGTTTTAGAACTGGGGGTTTTTTTTGCCTGCTTCAGAGCCCTGTGCCGTGACGGCCAGCAGTGGGGAGCAGCCGCAGCGGATGGTAGCAGTTACCTCCCCGCTTGCGCAGGCTGCGGGCCAGATCCTCTGCACCCCCGGACATCCCTCCTGCATCCCACCGCACCCAGGGACAGGTCCTCTGTGTTGGCCACCTTGGCAGCAACGCTATTATTCTGGGATGTGGGTAATTACCTCAGAGACTGGTCCTTGCTGGCATAGCAGCGCGGAAGGGGTGGGCTCTGGAGATGCCCAGCTTGGTGAGGATTCCCTTGATTACTATTTTTTTTTCTTTTGGCACATCCAGTGCCACAATGAAAATCCTGCAAAAGCCTAAGATCTTGAGAAAATGTCAAGAGGAGGTGGAGGGATGGTCCTGCATCTCTGGCATCAAGGGATGCTCCCGCAGCAGAGACTTGTAGAGCAGCGTCTCCAGCCCCGCCGAGGTGGCTTTGGTCCCGGTGCATGTGCCCTGGTGCAGGGTCTGCCCAGCTCATGGTCTCTGTGTCTGCACCTTTTCCTTTCACTCTCCTTCGTCTTTTTATCCCCCAAGAAAATGTCATTTTATACAAAATCATGATCTCACCCAGGACCAACTGGCTGGCCTGTCCTTCCCAGGAGAAACTAATAAAGAAAAAACCTGATTGTGCCGCAGATAAAGGCATGTCCACAGAAATCAACAGCCTTTCCAGCTTCAAGGGGGAGATTTGCACTTGCCTGAGATATTGCAGAGAGCAAGGAAAAATTCCCAGCTCGGCACACAAAACACAGCCCCAAAGAGCGAGGCGGCTCAGGGAGATTTTCAGCTCGTACCCCCAACCCTTGTAATGGGCAAAGATCCCCTGTGGTTGATGGAAGGCTTGCTTTTCAGCTAAACAAAACCTCTCCCGGAGCGTGTTCACCCTCCTTGAGGTACAAAATATTTATAAAAATGTATGAAGTTTGTTACAAATCCCAAACTTCTCTAATGAAAAACTTTTGCTCTCCTCCCGCAGCCAGCGAGGAGCACCACCCCGGGTAAGGGCAGGCGGATGGGACATGCGGGGACGAGACCCCACCCTTCTTCTACACCAGGCTCCCAGTGAAAATCACGTTGGATCGTGGTAGGAAACATGCTTTTTTCCCCACGAGTGGAAGGTGTCTTTGTCTTTCTGTCCTGGATTCCCTTTCTTCTGGGTTTTTCCATGAAAATAAGAAATGTTTTGGGTTTTTACCTGGGAAGCACTGCCTGAAGCAAACTTTAGGGATGATTTGAGCAAACCACGTGAGAGAGCAGTGGTGGGCTGCAAGGGTCTGGTGGCCACAACCCTTCCCCTGTCCCTTTGGAGACATGCAGTGTGGCAGGTCTGATCCCCATCCCCATGTCCCCATGGAGATGACAGACCCCCACCAGCAAGGAAACAGGGCAAGACCCTCTCCAGAGCAGCGCAGGTGCTGGGGAACAGAAGGAGAACCTCCCACCATGCGCGTCCAGGCTCAAAGCAAAGATGCTGCAAAATTATGGTCTTTGAGGCATGTGGGCTCTTCAAGACCTCGGCGCTGCAGAGCACAGGGATGTCTCCCGTGCAAGATGGGAGGGGAGCGCGGGGGACATCCTCTCCTCCCACTGCAGGAAGCCACTGAGTGATGGGAAGCGACCTCTCCGTCACAGGGGCTCGGACCAAAAGCCTGGGGCTCGCCTGCCTGTGCCATGAAATATTTATTCCGTGTGGCTTGCTTGATTTCTTTTCCAAGTGGTTTCCCCCCCCCCCTCCTGTTTTATATCCATCTCTCTTCCTTTTCAGACCCGCCTTACTGCAGTGTTTATGGGAAATACATGGCAAAAGACCAGAAGGTAGGGTTTTTTTCCCCCCAGTCCTTGTTTTAAGAAGTACTTCCCCTCGCCGTTCTGCCGACAAAGACCTATGGAAATCAGGGATGGAAAGGACCTGGGAGGCTGGGTTTTGTACTCCTGCCAAGGCAAGACTTTCCAGAGCGATGCAATCTCTAGCATTTTGGTTATTCGAGGTTTAACAGACACAGGCGTATTGCTGATGCAGAGACGAAAGCTCAGGCTTTCCAGGACAGGCAAGGGGAGAGACAAGCATGTCTTCTCCTAAAGGCAGCCCGGTGGCCTGGGCTTGGCTTTGGGCTGCCATCCCCTGGCTCCTTGGGGAACACAGTGGCCACCAACAGGGCTGGCTCAGGCTGAAAGCCGACACAGGGAGCCATGACCTTCCCCCAAAGCTAAATTCTGCTTTACTGATGCTCGTGTAAAGCCAGAGAAAGTCTCTTTGGATGAAAAATCAAATATCTTGTCCCGCTATGTCCATCTCCAGCTCTCAGCTTGCAGAACAGAAGTTGGGCCACCAGTACCCCAACTCTGCTGCTAAACACGCTAAATATGGCTTTAATTTCTGCTCTGCTTTTTCATCACATGCTTTGAAATGGCAGCTGCTTACAGCCCAGGACAGCACATCCTTGGAGGCGGAGACGGCATAGTTAATAGGGGAAAAAGAAGTCTTTGGCGTGATGCATGGTCCCCATGGTGGCCCAGCTGCAAGGCAGGGTCTGCCTCAGGACCTGGGGTGGTGACACCCTGGGGTGTTTGAGGGGGCTAAGATAGAACTATATAACCTTGGAAAGGCTTAGAGGGAAAAGCTAACATTGAAAATGGACAGCAAACTGCTGGGTGCAGCAAGGTGCCAGCATCTCACCCTCGCCTCTTCCACACCCAGAGGTATCCAGGGTCTGATCTAAACATTTCTATGGCCCCTGGAATTCATGGTACCATTTTCTGGCTTTCTGATCCTGCTCATGGGATGCAGATTTGAGCTGATCCTTGGAAATTAAAGAGCAAACAAGCAACACATTTCCTCTTCCAGTCTCACAAAAGCATCTCATCAGAAGAAGCTTTAATCCTTGATCTCTTCTGGGCCAGCTCTTCAGCTGACAGCATTCTTGTGTGGGATGTGGATCGGATGGAGCGGGGGCTCTTCTCCGTACACGGGATGGGAAGCATCCCTCCCTCGGTGTCCCCAGGGATGTGCACAGGGGGTCCCGTGTGGCAACCCACATCCCGGCGGCCTCCCTGTTCCCTCGCCTGCATCCCGGCACAGCTGGATGGAGAAGCCAGCTGTTGGCAGGCAGGGCTGCGGGAACAAAGGGGCCATTGCAGCGCGGACTTTGAGTAATCGAGAGCAAAGCCCAGCAGCTCTCAGCAAGCGTCGGGGCCGTGAAATCTGATTCGTGCCCCTCCGCTAGCAGCGATGGGGAAGGGACCCCGAAGGCAGCACACTTTGGCGGCGGCAAGGACAGGTGGCGGCGGGCTGGGAAGAAGGACCGTAACGAGGCGTCACGGACACAAGATCTTCTTTGTTAGGATGTTACCGAAGTAGAAGAGTGACTGCGGGAGAGGTTTCGGCACAGCTGCCTGAACTCCTTACCTCCTGGAGATCAAAGCCCGCCTTTCTAATTGCGTCTTTTATTACACTCACCCAAACTCTCGCTCGGTCTCCCGGTGGCTTTGCGGGGGGAACAGGTGTTTTTTAACACGCGTGCGATTACAGGAGATTAACAGATTTAAAAGCGTGCCCCGGGAGACAAGGCAATGCATCATGCTCCTGTTATGATGGGGGATGTTGAGCCGGGCAGGGAGGTTTCTGCAGGAGCATCTCCCTCCCTGGCACGGGAGGCTCATCCCACCTCGCAGGCAGCCGATGCCATGGGGCAGCTTGGGGCAGAGGTGTGCTCCCAGCCAGCCCCAGCACAAGCTGGGAGGCCAAAGGGGGCCACGGGGCCCCAGCGAAGCCCCCAGGCTCACAGTGCGAGCAGCACCCCTGAGATGCCTTGTGCATCCCATCCTGCTGATAAGGGCATCGGTTGGAGAGGGGCTGCAGCCTGCTGAGGGGCTCCTGCACAGGGATGCTCCATCCCTCAAGTGCCCCAGCTGGATGAAAGACCCCCCCACTACATCCCCCGAATGCTCCCCACTGCACCAGGGCCCCCCCCAATTCATATTCCCAAACACCCCATGTTGGACCAGGGACCCTCCGCACCATCCCCCAAACACCCCATTGCTTGATCTGGGGACCTTCCACTCTACCACCCCGCAAAATGTCCCATGCTGGATGCTTGATCTCCCCAAACACCCTACACTGGACCAGGGATCCTCCCCTTTATCCTCCAAAAGTTGGGGATTTCAGGGATTTCCAAGAGAGGGAGCAGCATGGTGGGAGATGCAGCGAGGAGAAGAGCTTTTACGTAGCTCAAAGATACCTAAGGTCTTTGCCATAGGGAACAAAAATATGCAGAGACCAAGACCTGCACGCCCAGGAGCCAGGGAGTGGACAGAAACTTGGCTGAGGATCCCGTAGAGCAAAGCAAAAAGAGGAAAATGCACAGACATGCCTAGAAAGTCATAAAAACAAAGTTTAGGTTAAATACACACAGCGTCTCTTTTCCCCTTGGCAGGTTAAGAAAGGGCAATCTTTGCCTCCAGAGCTGCTGGCAGAAGCCATCGCTCTTGCTTATTCCTGGGAAAAACAAGCAGTGGATGGAGGTGTTCAGGGTGGACAGGAAGGGACTCAGCCGACCCCCAAATCTCAGCTCAGGGGGGGACATTTGCTCCGGAGCAGCAGCAGAAGGACACACGGCCTGATAGGCAAGGACAGCTGGGTGGACAACCCTCAGCACCTCGTATCGCACCAGTCCCTTTGCCATGGCCTCTGTGGTCTCCTCCAAGCTCCCCAGCCTCCCTGATTTAGGGATTTTCCTTTAATTATACCACCATGCTGTAGGAAACACCCACATAACCGAGACCTCAGGTTGGAGCTGATAAAACAAGGATGAGGAAGGCAAAAGTACCCCAGAGAGCTTCTTGTTTATTGGAGTTGAAACCAGCAACCCTATCAGAATGAAACGATAAAACAAAAATTGTTTGGGGAAAAGAAACGATAATTTCCCATCCGCCGCTCGGCATTTCCTTTCTGCTGGGTGCAGCTCTTAAAAACGAGGCATTTGTCCCCTTTGATGGCTGGTGTAAAACGAGCTTTGATGTCATGGAAGGAAATAATGTATTTAGATACAGCCTTTGCTTAGATCAGGCACAGCTAATATAAATCAGGGTACCGAGGGGAGCAGGAAGGGTGTGGAGAGGTTCAACTTGACCCTTTAGCACCGTTTTCTTTAACTTTCACATTAAATTAACTTTTCTATTGTTCCGTATCACCTTGTTACATCTTATTTTCCTCATCATGATTCTTTTGTTCCCCTGCAAAGCTTTTGAAGCAGATGAGAAAGGGAAACCTCTTGCAATCATCTTTCCAGAGGGTACCTCCAGATCACAGACAGCACATGGAAACGACTGGGAAAATAAAGCCCTGCCACAACATCTCTGCTAATCTTTCTTGGAAATGCCTTGGTATTACTTTGAAAACAACCGATGGCTCCTTGGGACTGTCCGGGACGGCAGAACCGGCATCCATTTCTGTCGCCGCATTAAAATTCATACAAGGCACAATGGAGTTGCTGAGATTTTCATGCCATCGTCACAAGGAGCTGAATAAAAATCACATTAAATTTACTTTACACTTCTGCAACAGCTGGCGGCCACGTCTTAAAGTGCTTTTCAATCCCATGGGCCAAAGAAAAATCAGGATCCTTTCAAGTCAAGGAGTTTTCCTGTTAATTTAGCGTTGTTGGCTTTGCCAGTGGGACAGATTTTCCAACGTGCGCAGCAGTTTTCCAAGTCTGGCCTCTTCTTTTGGTCCCTAAATTGAAAGGAAGCTCCTGAATAAAACAAATGACACCGTGATTTCCCAGGATGCTAGCTCGGCCGGTCTTGGTCACTGTCTGGAGGTGCTGGATGATGCCACCATAGAGCGACCAAGCTCATCCTGCACAGGCTCCAGAAAACACCAGGAACGGCATCCAAACCTCCCAGATTTATAATAATCCTGGCAATACACCAGACCTGTTGTATTTCAGCTTTGGTGATGCGAAAAGCCTCAAAGATGCGAAAAAAAACCCCATATTCCCTTCTAGCATATGCCCTCCCTGGAAGTGTCATCACAGCCTTAAACAGCTTTGGAAAAGGGGAAAAAGAGAGAGGGAGGATGCAGCACATGCATGCAAAAGGACAGGTTTGGGCTGAATTCATCATTTTTCAAGAAACTTTTTACTTCAACAGAAGGTGTTGTCTACGGGATAAAAAAGGTGCCAGCAGGGCAATGGGAGGTCAGCCTGAGCCGTGTGGTTTGATGATTGCTGTTTGCGAAGGGCTGTACTCTTATCTGCAGGGAAATTACTCAGAAGAGGGTAATGCAATGATGTCGGGGTGCTGGTGTAGTGGTTTTATGTATGTTTTTCTGGTCCTGAAGCCTGCTGTGCTCTGGGCTTTGTAAATCCACTCAAGGGGTCTGCAGGTGGGATGGACGGGGCGGCTCTGCACCGTCTTTGGGACGGAAATGGGGAGCTGGTCCCTGCGGGATCGAGCATCTACGGTTTGCCCAGGCACGCAGGGGTTTCCTTCTGTGCAAAAGGCTGTTTTTCTTGAAAGCTAAGTCTTTACTCTTTTCATTTGTCAGAATTAAAATACACTCAGGCTTCTTGGCCCATGGCCAAAATGCAAACCTCCACGGTGAAATTTGTCTTAAATAAATTGGCTCCTAACACCGAAACCAACCTGCTGGTGACACCTCTCCAGGTAAGGCTGTGCCACCTCGCCTTGCGCTAGCTGGGGAACCAGGGCCGTGCTTCCCCTCTGGAAGCAAATATTTGGGCTCTTTGGACATCCCCGGCAGACAGCACCTCCTGGCCCACCACTGAGACACCAGTTAAAGCCCTCTGCAACCAGCCTCTGCCCCAGCAACTGTGTTGGCGATGGTGCGGAAATTACTCTTGCTCAAGACAAGAAGGCAAGAGAGGCGGTTAGAGCATCTTGCTCGAAGGGTTGACATCCCAGCCATGGTACTGGGTTTCCTCTTTGCTTATGGGGCAAGAAAGGGGTCTGAAGACCCTGCCGAGCTGCTCTGGCAGCATCCCCAGCTCTTGCAATCACACGGTTTGCAGCTCATGCACATGCAGGAAACAAAACACCATGGGAAGCCAACGTGGGGCACTGAAACTGGTGGCACAGAGCACGTTTCCATCAGTGGAGGGACTTTTTAGCTTGGTAGGAGACCCCACGGGGAAGCGCATCCCCCTCGGCGGCCGAAGCGTGCGGCTCGGCTTGCTGCGGTCATGCTGGCTGAGCCGAAACGTGCACAGACCACAACGAGATGGGGCTCACAGGGAGATGTCTTCTGGGGTGTTAAAGAAAGTGAGAGGGGAGGGATGGAAGGAAGAATAAAAAAAATAGAGAGGAAACAGCTTTTCCGGCTGCCCCCCATGCTGAGGCATTGCTTCGAGAGAGGTCCTGGTGGCTTTGGGAGGGTGGGCTAACCAAACTGGAAAGCAACGCTTCCTTTGTCGTCCCCAAAACTTAATGAAATCCTGCAAATAAAAATATAAAAAAAGCCGAACTGCCCCCAAATGGAAAGTTTCTCACATGAAAGGGACAGTGGGATGTTTGGCGGCTGCAGCTGATCTCCAGTTTCCTTGGACTTTTTAGGGAGTTTCTCTTGCAGCTAGTGCCCTCTCGCGGAAACCTCTCATCTGCTCCATTTTTACTCTTTCTTGGTTTTCCCCAAAATGAAATGATCGCCCCGCAAAGAGAAGGAGCACGCACAGTGACTGTGGTTCTCCCCAGGCCCGGCACGGCCAGCGGTGCCGGGGACCGGCTCGTGCCTTCCCACCCGGCACCGGGAAGGATGACGGCATCGGGGTGGAGGATTGCATCCCCGTGACATCCCACCACGAGATGAAGACTTCCCAAGCCAGCGTGATCCAGGGCGGCAACCCAGGATGCTCTGAACCCCAGCCCCCCGCCGGTGCTAAGGGAAGGTCTCCCACCGGCACCATCACAAGCTGCCGCCCGCTTTGGTCCCCCCACCCTCTCCTCCCAAAAAGCAGGAGATAATTGGGAATGGGAGCAAAAGGTGAGGACAACGTTCCTCTCAGATGTCCGAATGTCAAAGCGACGCTGGCACGGAGCTGGGGGCAACAAAGCCATCGGGATCGATGCAGCCGGCGGGGACGGGAGCGGGATGCGAGGCCAGCTGCTGGGAAACGGGATAACCTGAGCCGGCGGAGCAGCAGTGCCATCGCCTGGAACCCTCCGCCAAGATGCTCCCCCCCGGGCAAATCCCAAAGCCGACGCAGACACACATTATTTTTATTTTTTTCCGTAGTCGAGACCTGTCCCAGAGCGTGGAGATTCCCCAGCAAAGGGGCCAAGCTTAATGGCAGCCTTCCCTTACGCCAAAGCATCGAGAGGCTGAGCATTGCTATTCTTTCCTTTTCCCAGCCCAAAAGCGTGGGGAACACCTTTGGAGCACCCTGCTGCAGCTGGGTCAGGCTTGCACAGGGCAGCCTAATTTTGCATCCAGGTGGTGCAGCTCTTGAGCATGGCTGGGGGAAACTCTCTTGTAAAGGGCTGGAAGGGTCCCTGGCCGAATACGAAGAATAAATGGTTTTGGGGATGGTGTTTGGGGCAGCGCTGGGGATCGAAGGCGGCAAGGGGAGCGCTGGGGTCAGGCTTTGTTCAAGGAATGTGGGGCTGTGGATGATGTTGGAAAGCAAATCCATTGTATCGGAAAGCAAGGGTTTGCAGAAAACGATGCCCCCCAGGTTAACTTTACCCTAAAAAAATAAGAGTTTCCACCTGTGGCCCCAGAAGTTGCAAAAATCTGGTGACAATCCTGCCATTTTCCACTGGTTCGTGTCGCCTCAAACTGGGGGCTGTGCTCTGTGCCGCAAACGTGTTCAAACCCCCCACATCACAAACACGGTTCCTGCGCCTGATTCCGGGGAAAAGACGGGCAGGTCGGGGGGTCCCCAGTACTGCCCCGCGGACGGGACCTCGCTGAGGATGGGGACCGGAGCCAGAGAAAGGCCACGGCAGAGGGGTGGTCCTAGCTATAAAATAGGATATATGCTCTTATATGCCATTATAGCATAGTGTGTGCTGTTCTGGCATATGTGCTGTTTTATAGGGGATAAATGTATGGATATAGGTGCTGTATTATATTGCGTATGTAATGCGTAATAAAGGGTGTGGGGTGTATACCTTACACATCGCATTACAGGCGATATATACAAATAAAAAAGGTAAGCGTAAATCTGTTTATTGCACACAAACGTATGGAAATCATGGAGGTGGGAAAGGTGTAATCTACCTATTCCTTAAAAAAATGCGGGTCTGACACGTGTACTGCCCAACGCCCCTCCCCCTCCCCCGCCCTCCCGCGCAGCGCTCCTAACCCCGCCCCCGCCCACCCTTGGCCACGCCCCCAGGTCTTGGTCACGCCCCTCCTCCGCCGGCCGCCCCGTACACCCCCTCCCCCGCAGTCCTCCAGAGCATAGACAAGAGCAGGGCTAGAGCGGCTGCGGGCCGTAGGCGGTGAGCGGAAGTGTGCGATACTCGCGACGGAAGTGACGTCTAAGGCGCGGCCGCCTCCTTGCGGGAGGCGGTTCTGGCTGGCGGCGGCGGCGCCGTGAGGCGAAGATGCCCGTGGCGGTGATGGCAGAGAACTCCTTCAGCTTCAAGAAGCTCCTGGAGCAGTGCGAGACCCAGGAGCTTGAGGTACCGCGGGGCCGGGGAGGGAATGGGTGTGCGGGGGGTGTGCGCTACTGGGACGGGCCCGGGGGCCTGGTTTGGGCTTCGGGGCTCGGTGGTTGTGGGCACAAGCGTTTCTGGCCGTGAGGGTTAGAGACGACAGTAACGCCGGTCTCGGTAAGTGCAGACTTTTGCCTTAAAGTGCTGTTTTGAGAGTCTGACCTGATCCTGCAAGGAAGGGTACTCGTGGCTCTCTGCCTCCGCCTGTGTTTGTGAGGTTGGTGAGGGTTCAGGGTTTAAATTTGCCGCTTGTGCGAAAGCCCGCAAAAAAGCGTTTCAGAAACTCGCAAGCTGCAGATAAATGAGTGCGTTTTAGTATAATCGTTAGGATATTTTTGGAGGGGGGTGTGTGCGAGAGAGACATTCATGTGTCTGCGTGTGTTTCACGTGGTTGAGAAAAAGAAGATACTGAAAAGGGGAGCGGAGCACTGAACCAGGCTTGGAGAATTACTCTTTAGATCAATGGTGCACTTATTATGGGAGCTCACACTGAAGGCTTCCTCTGTGCTATTCTAAATTCTATTGCTTGATGAGTTTTCAAGTCCGACTGAGTGCACTGTTAGTGTACCAGACTCCAGCCTGTGGTAAATCCAAGTGGCACCATGTTAATGCTAAAAGCTTTTCTGGGGTGGTATCCATAGTCCCTTTCTCATCTTGCAGCATTTTCAGTGCTTTTCTAAATGTGAAGCTCACGCATCCCACTGTAGCGATTTGAAAGAAGGGAAAATTTTGAATTTTCCTCTTTCCTGCACTCTTTAGTGATTCTGATTTTTAGATCTTGCTACCCTAGCAATCGAAGGGAGAGCGAGCTGATCCCATATGTGATCTCTTGCAACAGCAGAACTTTGGTGTTGACAAACCACACAGTTTTGCAGTGGAAAATACAATCCTTAAATGGAAGGCTGCGCATCATCCAGCTTCAGTTGGCATTTCTGTGTACTGTTTCTGGGCTGAGCCCAGGTGCCTCTCATGTTCTCAGCGTGGTGCTGCAGCTTCTTGTTATGCCCCGAGTTCTGTAGAAGAGTGTTACAGAGCTGGAGGGAGATTGTTGTGCTACAAACAGGAGCTGCCTGCTGCCTTGAGTGATGGGCATGTGAGCATAGAGAAGCAGACGAGTGCCCTTGTACCACCAGGTGGGAGAGTGGAGTGCGGTTACCGCTTCCTGCTGGGCAGTCCATCTGAACCTGACTCGTGATGGCTTTGGCTGCCTTTTTGGCCTCTGTGGAGTGGTGGGAGGGTTGTGTCAGGCTGAGTTCTGAGTGTCAGGGATGGAGCCCCCCAGGCTTTGGGCTTTGCTTCTGCAGCCATCGGAGGAAGTTTAACGCATCCTCCTCACTTCCCTGCTGCAGAACGTGTGGTGGTGGACCTGGGTGGGTCCCCAGGAGCTGAACTTGGACTGTGCTCTGCTCAAGGTTTCTGCTGTGTCTGTCAGCAGAGTCTCCTAGAGTAAATAGCAACAGATGCACCCCAGGCAAACTGTTTCCAAATGCTTTGATAAAGCTGGTAAGTTATTTACTGTGTGTGTCTGCATCCACATGAAGATTCTTGCGGCCACACTAATATCTGCTGACAGCTTTCATGTTTCAGGTCATGAGTTGATACGTGAGCTGATTTTTTTGCAGGATAGATGCAGCCACAGAGCTTCCTTCAGTAAGACTGCAGATCGTAAATCTAGTTGCTTTGGTGGCCGTTAGCTTTCCTTTCTGTTCTGCTAGTCTTCTGGCAGAGAAACTAATGGATTTTCTTTTTAGTACAGAGACACACCAAAGGTGAACTTACACAATTCAGACAGGTGGTATTAATTGCCTGGGCTTTGTTTTACGGGGTATAATCCAAGGAACGGTTGCAAAAACTGGTTTTTATGTAGATGGTGAGCCCTGGGAACAGTGTAGGAACGGCTGGGGACAGTGATATCTGCTCGATGACATGGCTAATCACCTGCTTTTGACTTAGATGAGTCTATAAATCACATGTCTAATTAAATCAAATAGCTGCATAATTGGCTTCCTGTGAGTGCTTGCTGCACTATCTTTTGATAAATTGCTAAAACCTTATTGGAAATCTTTTCAGCTTTTAAATGATTATAGACTTTCAAAATTTTATAACTTTATTATAATTCTTTTTTTTTTTCTACTTGCATGATTTGTGAGGTCTGCTGAAGTGTGGCAAGTGTCAAAGCGTAGTTTGGATTTTTAAGAAGGGCAGTTCAAGTGAGCAAAGAGGCTTCACTCTGGTGGAGTGCCCTGAATTGAACTGAAGTTCAGCTCGAGACAAATGAAATTGTGAGTGACTAAAAACAGCTGTTTGTGAGGAACTGTAAAGCGAGAGGGTTACCACTTTCATGAACATAAGCTAGAACATTAATGAAAGATGTAACCTTGCTTTATACATGCAGCAAAACAAACTAAGTTTTCCAAGTAAAACTTTTGGGATGTGCCAGTTGACTCTTGATCATAAGATAAAACTGCATTGATGTAACGTGACAAGTCTGACAATTTGTCCAGAGCTATTATGTGATGTGAAAAAAGAATCGGTTGTCTTGGAGTGTTCAGTTTTCACTAAACTTGGCTTCCTGCTGTATTTTGTGAGATATCGCTCTTAAAATGTGTAACCAAGTTATTTGTACTTATTTTTTAGGCCCCTGGAGGAATTGCAACACCTCTTGTTTATGGCCAACTTCTAGCTTTATACCTGTTGCATAATGACATGTAAGTGGCTTGTCGTAATCTTTAACTTCAGATACTGAGTTTGTCACTATTAGCTTGCGCTGCAGTTGCCAGAATATTAGTAATTGGTTGTGAGGCTAACAAAATGCCCATAGGCAGTGCTGTGGGTTTTGGTTTTGTTTTGTTGTTTTTTTTTTAAAATCACGGAATTAAGTCTCTTTCACCCCTTGCTCTGTCAGGAAAATTGTTCTCCTTTGTTTGCTCTAGCCCACCCTTTTGAACTGGAGGGGAAATGCATTGGGTTTCGGAAGAAAGTTCCTTAAATAATGAAATTGGCTCCTCTGGAAAGTGTTGAATGCTGCAGTGTTTTGATTTGTAGCTTTTCAAGGCAGCATTTGTTTTGAGTAAGATTTTGTGCTGCTCCTTGTGTTTAAATTACAGCAGGATAACTGTAAACTGTCCATGTTAAAAATGAGGGATACTGTCGGCTTGAATGAACTAAATCTGCATGAAGCAGTAATCCTTTGAATTTGGTCTGGTGGATTATTAACATGTCCCGGTGTAACTTGATTTGCTGTGTTTAGGGTTTTCTTGAGAAATTGCTGATTATTTTTTCAGGCAGAATAAATGACACTGCTGCGTTTGATTATGAAGCCAACGTAAGCATTGGTGTAGGGATTCGAAGATTTGAATTTCCTTGCATTGTAGATGTATATTCTTTCAGGGCAAATTCCCTGAAAGCTGATAGGTGTTAGGTTTAATGCAGGTAACCTTGGTTCAAATGAATTTGAAGTTCTAGAATTGTGGAGTTTTAGAATTGTGCTTTAATGAAAAGCAGTGAGTTTTTTTCTTTATTTTGCATTTTAAATCTTCGTGAGAATTTGTAACCATTTCAGCATGCCCCCAAATCTTCAGAATGTACATGACAGAGCTGAGTTGGGAAGACCACACACAAAACAGTCTAAATCATTGGTATGCAAAGGGGGGTGTGGGCACAGGAGGAAAGTATTTTTGTACTAAGTAAAATAAAATCTTTAAATGGTATTTATTTTATCCTTTTTAACTTCTATACTTGTATGCTTTTTAACATACATAATATATTAATACAGTAGTACATGTATACCATTTGTAAATACATATGCATATACTGGGGGTCCATGCTCAAAAGTGTTTTTTTTGCTAGAAGTGCATGATCAAAGTTTGGAGACCACTGATGTAAATGACTACTGATACTATGAAAAGTTACTATTTGTACATGTGTTCATCAAAGGTGCAGCTATTCCAAAAACAAAACTTGCAAAACGAACTTCTGTGAAATGCTGCCTGGGGTAGATAAATGAAAAAGCTTTTCTAAAGTGGTGTTAAATGAGGCAGTTAATGAACTATTTCTTGTATTATGGCAGTCATGTTGTCTGCTTGAGAGTAACTTTGGTTTTCTACTTTAGCAGACTTGGAAGGAATATTTTAATGCACTGAAACTGTTAATTATAGCATCCAAACAAACCTTTTGGTGTCTCCTTGTAGCAAACAGTTGGTTACTGAGAAGTATTTTTAACAATTTCTTTTAGGAATAACGCACGATATCTTTGGAAAAGAATCCCTCCTGCTATCAAATCGGTAAGTACTTCATAAAATGTCATCTGATGCTGAAACTGTTTCATATAAGCTTGCAAATAATGACTTTTCCCTCCCCCTCCAATGATTCTGTTTGGGCTCAGTTCTGTGCTGTGAACTGCTTGCCCAGCGGATGGCATATTGGGCTTTAAGATCTCCTGGTTGCTCACCTGTTACCTCTTTTCCTTCACAAATAACCTGGTGCATAGAATTCAGTTAACCTGTAGACTGTTCAGTAGAAAGCCTCAAGATAAAGGGTAGTCAGCTGGAGGAAAGCAATGGATCTGACTCTGGGATGGGGCCGGGTTCCACACGAGGGTGTAGAACACCTTGTGCAGTGAAAAGTGACTTCAGGTAAGATGCCTCTTCAAATTGATTAACTTTCTGAAGCCACTTGTTTCACACTGCATTTGGATCAAAGATGCATTTTGAGGATTCAGCTTCAGCTAAATACCAGAAATGCTTCCGGACTTTACTGTTAGGTTTTTAGTTTGAGATCATTTTACAAGGAAACAAGTGTTCTGTAGCCTTGTATTAAGAAACCTCATGGTCAAGATGGGACCTGTCAGATGGTTCTGAAATAATTTTCTTTCTCTCTCAAGAAAGAAGTAGTTACCTCAGCTGAGTCAATAGTCACCTAGACCAAATTTTACTTGGCCTTTCTCTGAAACCTGCTGTATTTGTTGCACAGCAATATTCTGTGAATAATCTGGCTTTTCTGGTGTAACTTGCGTTTCATGTGAAGCATCATTCTTGGTGGGGGAAAGTCATTGTGTGAATTATTTTGGGAAGGTTGCACCTCAAAACATAGTGTTTTCTTAGGTGTACGTGTTGATGAATCTTCTGCTAATTGAACCAAGTAATAATTAGTATGGATCTTAACTTCAGAAACAAATCGGTTCTCCTTACAATTGAAAATATTACTTTATTAGCCAATTTGGTGTTTGGTTGCTCTTCTGACAGGGTGTTCTGGAGTCTGGTTGACCAAATGACAACCAGTAGCACGGTAAAAGTAGCCCTTGAAACCAGTAGTAGGAAAGCAGTTGTAGTGAGTATGGCACCATATTACATGTGACCTATTGTCAAGGTTGCAAGACTTTCAAGTTGAAAATGGCCTTCACTGTTCAAACAGCCTCTGCACTTTATAAAGCCTCTACTGAAGAGGCAAGCATCTCTCTAAGCAGAAAATAAGTTGTGCCTGTCTCTTTACAGCTCCAGTCGGTAGCCTGAGCAGTAGCCTGAGCACAGGTTATCCTCCATGATTGTTTTAGCTGGTTTGTCAGCCTGGATTGGTCTAACTGACGCGTGAGCAGACTTTGCTTATGTGGGTGATAAAGTTTTGGCAGAGGATGGATTGGGGAGCTTGCAGTGATACCTGCTGAAATGACATTTCCCAATGCTTGTCTGATCATCTTTACAGGTGGTGTGATATACTCTTGCAGTGGGAAAGGGAAGGGAGTGGAAATGGGTTGATACAGTATGGTCACTGTAGAGAATACACTGTTCTGGATTAAGTGTTTGGGTTGGTTTGGTTTTTTGTTTTTTTTGTTTGTTTTTTTTTTGTCACAACAGGCAAATGCTGAACTTGGTGCAGTTTGGTCAGTAGGACAAAGAATCTGGCAGAGAGACTTTCCAGGAATCTATACAACAATCAGTGCGCATCAGTGGTCCGAGACTATTCAACCAATCATGGAAGCACTTAGAGGTACAAACTGAAATTCTGTAGATAGTGTGGAATTATATGTTGCTTTAAATTATTTCTGTGTGCTCAAACACAAATAGAGAAGTATACAAATGAATACTTATTATGAGAAGTCAGAATTGGTCAGGAAGATTGTTGCCAAATTTGTTTTTTGTCAGGTTTTACTGAAAGGATTTTAGGTGTTGGGTGTAAATAAAAAGCTCATTACCAAAACTTGTAGAAACAAACTGAATTGTTTTTATTGGAATTTCATATACAATATGGTTTATTCTGTAGCAGCAAAATAGACCATTAGTTATCCAGTTTGATCAGACTTTTAACCAGTAATCTTAGGGAACTGGCTTGGCATTTCAGAACATCTGACACTTAAGAAAAGGGTTTTCTTGTAAATGTGGCTTTAGACAAATGTTTAATAGACTGTATGACAGTAACATGCAAAGTCTTGCTACTAGAGGGCAGTACAGACTGCTAAAAAGCTTTACAAGGTATTTTGCAATAACAAATTCTCTGTAGCTGTAGAAACAACTGATTTTTTTAGATGCCTTGGTAGCAAAGCAGATGCAGTGAAAAAAGCATGAATAGTTTAATTGTTTTTTTCATTATTTTTTTCTGGTTCTGAACTACTTGACACGCAAGCTTATTGCATATGGAGAATGCCATCAGAAGCAGAGTTTCCTAAACTGGTTTACATACTGGTGGTAGTACCCAAGATGCTGCAAACTGCATTTGAAAGTTAAATGTGGTCTCTGAGGGGTTTTGTCCTGGCATAGAGCAAACTGTTGTCTCTGGCTGCTGACTGTGGTACTTCAGTGAATTGTGGGAAGGGAGGGGGAACTCCTGAAGTGCTAGCTTTAGGGGTGGTAGTGGTTTTCCAAATGTGTTAGAACTGGAAACATTTTCTCGGATCTCCTAGTTACGGAGATTGGTCTACTGTCTGCTTACAGTAGTGTTTATCTCTTCTTAGATGCAACTAGGAGACGAGCCTTTGGACTGGTTTCTCAGGCATATACCTCAATAGTTGCAGATGATTTTGCAGCCTTTGTCGGGCTTCCTGTAGAAGAAGCTGTGAAAGGTACTTTGCATTTATCCACTGAACAGTTTTTCTACAGATGATTAGATCAGAGAGCTGTAAGTGATGGTAATAGAAATACGTATACAAACTTAGAGACTGATATGAAGAGAAGTGATGGGACAGTGAATAGAGGAAAATGTCTTGGTTCTGGATAAGTGTGTGATTTTTATTTTTTCATTTTTTTTATTTGCCACTATTTACCATTGGTTGTCCTCCCTTTCCATATGTGGAAATGTTAAAGCAATTCAGTGGGTGAGGGAAGAGTGAAGGTAGTGGATTAAGCTAGTTCCATGTGCTATTACTTTCATGATGTTATTTGTTGAACTACATGTCTAAATATTAGCATTTTTATAAGAAATATGTCTTGGAGTTATGGCATACAGGCAGTGAACTGAGATACTTTATTTTTTTTACTGCTTTTAATGTGCATCTTTATTTTGTGTTTCTAGCAGTCAGATAAGATATTTGTTCTTACAAATGTAAAAATGCCTTTTCAGGTGTATTAGAACAGGGCTGGCAAGCGGACTTTTCAACTCGTATGGTAATGCCTAAAAAGCCAGGTAGGTGGAGCTGTTATTTCATTACACATTGAGTTTAGTGTTTTCTAGTAATTAGGTGTTAGTTTTTAATTAAAATTTTGCACAGTATTCTGTTAGATGTTTTTATGGGAACTTATGCTGCTTATAAACGTGGAATGTTTATAAAGTGTAGGAAGTACAAAGTAGTGGGTTTGGTTTGGGCTCACAAGTAGTTTGGATTAAACTACATTCTCAAATTAACTTTTTTAAACAAAAGCAGACAGGATATGCTATGATTTCTCCTGCTCCTCCTCTGCTGCTGGCTCTCAGTGTAACATAAGTTGGATGACCTCAAATGACATGTCTTAATCTAATAAAGATGAGTAAAAAATACACCATTTTGAACCTGAGAATTTTTTCAGGAGAAGTAGAACTTTTTTGGGCAGAGATCTAGTGG
Source organism: Sagittarius serpentarius (assembly GCA_034782735.1). Classification (NCBI taxonomy): domain Eukaryota; kingdom Metazoa; phylum Chordata; class Aves; order Accipitriformes; family Sagittariidae; genus Sagittarius; species Sagittarius serpentarius. The sequence goes on from JAVKLA010000001.1 coordinate 12,741,219, forward strand.
ATCTTTGTGTTCTGAGGAGCTCCAGTTGTTGGTATAATTTCCTTTACTTTTTAAAGTTTATTCTACTGGATCTTTTCTTCACTGTTGTGGTGTTGATAACACAATATCTGTTCCTGCAAAGCTCAGCCTGCAGAAGTGCTTGGATTTTTTTTTTTTTTTTTTTGAAAGACGTATCTATGGCTGGCTGAGGCAAAAATAAGTGTTAAGCTATGAAGGCAGGATGAGATGACTGCTTTTAAACTGCACGGTGCAGCTCTGGAAGAAGGAGCCAAATTACAGCGTATCTATTAGGCTAAGAAAATAGACTGTTTGTATGGGCAGAATTTTTAGGTGTTCAGAGCCCAGAACATTATTATAAACATGTGCCAGGCAAGGTGTTGAAATTTATCCTTTGGGGCACATGCAAAAGCTCAGGGCTGTGGTTGGTTATGTGATCAGTTTTTCATGAACTGGTTGCAAAATACACAGTGCTTACAAGTACTGGGAACTAGTTACATGTGGTTCTTTTCCAAAAGTGAGTGCAAGAACTACTGTTGAGGCAAAAGAAAGAAGCAGGAGATTGTAATCTGTTTTGAAGCTGCATGTCTAACCAGCTAAGCCTTGGCTATTCCGCTTTTTAGCGAAGAAGTAAAACCTGATAAATGAACAGGTTTAACTTTAATCACCTTTTCATCTAGTTTTGGCTTGCTGTATAGAACTGTTTAAAACTGGTCCACTGGGCTAACTTCTATGTGTTTTTCTTCAGGTGTGCTGGAAGCTTCCTTTAACAGATTTATTCCTTCATCAGGTACTTTCTGCTTATATATAATGTACTTGCATATAGCTAAACTTGCATGATTAATATAAAGACAATTTCACCAGCAACACAAAATGGGAGTTGGGTCCTAGAGAAGTGAATGTTGTCATCCCCCCTCAGAAACCCACTTCAATTAGGTGCTATGTAAATGTGTTTCTCCCTCTGTCTTCTCTTCGCTCACATTTTATGGAGTGCCTCAGAATCCCACTACCATAGCTGAAGTAGGCAGCAGATTCTGAAGATTCAGCATAGGTAGCTCTTGTAAAACAAAACAGTTTTGGCTCAGACTTCTGACTTACAGGCAGTTGCTTCACAAAGCGACTCTGAATAGGTTTCATCGCTTTTGTGTGATGTGGGACTTCTGAAGTCTTCCCTGTAGAAGAAAGCAATCTTCTGGTTTTCCTCAGAACTCATCTATAGGTTGAGGTGTAATATGTTATGTCATGCTCAAAACACTGTTGTGTCTGTTGTTCACAAGATAATGATAGCAGATCTGGATTGGTGGCATGCTGTGTCTAACAGCTGCCCAGAGTGCCTTAAATTTACCAGTTTAATTCCAAGCCAATTTCAAGAGCTGGGGTCTTGCATTTTGAAAACGTTCTTTTGATTGTCAGCCTCCTCTATTGCATACTTGCAGCCCTAAGCAGTATGTCTCCTTTGACTATATCTTGAGTGCTAGTCTGTTTACTCTTCAGGAAGAGTAAATGCAAATTTTCCTGCTTTTATTTCTGATTTTTAATTCCTAACTTATCTCCCTGACTTTAGTCACTTGTCTTCCAACCTGTTGTTAAACTGTAATCTCAGGTTAGCTGGCATTTATAAGGATCTCTGGATACAAAGATTATGTGATGTAAGGATCTGCCTGTGCACTGCATTCTCCTGCAACCCATGCAGTACTTTACTGTGTTTTCTTAGTCAGATAACCCAGTATATTCATTTGGTATCTTTACTATGGCATCTTGTAAGGAAAGGAGCAACTGAAGAGCTCTAGGAGCTTTTTTGTCAAGTGGAAGTACTGTCAGTCTTCATTATTCAGACTCCAGTATATGGTAAAAAAATTCTGGAGACTGCTGACAGCTGGAACTTACTACAGCTATCTTTGCTGTTAGTAACTCTTTGACTACTTAATGTTGCAGATAACAGAAAAGTAATGTCAGCTAAAGCTGCATAGGTAGGAGACACAGTTAAGATGTGCCCCCATAAGACTGTTTAAAAGTCTGATGCCTTTAATTTTTTCCTTACTCTTGTGGTGGATGGTATTGCGTATGGATTTGCTTTCTTAATTTCATTAATGATGCATTTGTTTTATCTTTGTAGAACCTGCTCCGGTTCCACCAATTCCAAATGAACAGCAGTTGGCCAGATTGACTGACTATGTGGCTTTCCTTGAAAATTGATTACCCTGCTCCTGTATTCAGAACAACTTGGGAATCCTGTGTACTGACAGAAATCTAAGATTCATTTTATTTCTTATCTGTTAAACGTTGCAGCGTCCCCTATTCAAATGTGTGAAGTATACAGTGTATGTTAGCCCAATTCGTGCTTTGCCAAAGCCAAGCTAGCAACTGAAACAGTCCTTTAACCCCTGTAATATTTATTCAGTAGGTACACAGCAGTATTACATAGTAAGCGTGTTTTATTGACTCATAGCAGAGAGGGGCAGAACTTTTTTTCAGGTATATTAGAAAAGGAGAAGAAACAAAAATGAGTAATGAAGCAGGTTAACTGTGTTGAGGAATTTATGCTAGTAGGTTATGTGCTTCTATGGTGAGTACTGCAGTGCTTATCACAGATCAGTTGCATGTTGAACTAAAGTGCAAAGAGTGGAAGACTGTCCTACCTGTATCTGCAGAGAGAGAATATTTTGGTGAAACAGTAACTTAAAGAAGAAAACAATTTACAGTAACTCTTTTGCAAGTATATTTGTGGCATATTTATAATTGATCTCTTTTTCTTGTTGGTATTTCTGGATTGTTAAATCCTCTTGTTTTGATGTGAGAAATTTGGGTGTATTTTTACAGCAGAGTAATTGGAGTTGTTTAAGAAAGGCAAATCTTCACTTTGAGGAAGAATTTTTACTTTTGGAAGGTTTTATTTGAGTGATGTAGGACACCAGATATTTTGCTGGGTAACTATACACCTTCTTGAGGCCTGGCATGTACACTGGGCCAGGATCTAGAAGAAACAGCAACTCTTACCTGTCTTTAAGCTTTCTGGAGTACCTCTGCAGTTATTGGAGAGGAACTTAAAAATTAGAGTAGGTGTCCCTGAGTAGAGACCAGCTGGGATGGGGATGATATGTTGTGCTGCAATGTCAGTTTGAGGAATGCATTTGCTCTATTGGAGCACTGCTGTGTTAATCTTTGAGTTGAGAGTGGATTTTAGAAGCAGAAAGATGACTTGTATTCCCAGGCTTCTTATTTGTATTACGCTGGTAAAAAGGCTATGGGAAAATAGTGGTGCTTTAAAGGGCAGTGCATGCCTTCATTTGCTCCTCCCTCCTTTTCAACATCATATTCAGTGGTTTCATTGAAGATGGCAAGTGTGCCGTATGTTGTGATTGTTTTTTCCAGTGTGCACTACCTACTGTACATTCTCTTGCTGGGGATGTGTTAGCAGGGAGGAATTATAAACTGTGCACTGCTGCTTTGGGAGCTCCCTTTGTATGTAAACACTTAATCAAAATGATTATTTATTTGAAACCCACCTAAGACTTGGATTTCTAAATTTACCTTCAGTGAGATTAAAGAACATGTTTACACTGACCTTGTGTTCTTGATTTTTTTTAATTTTCCTTAGAGTACAGTTGTTCTAGCTTTGCTAGTTTTTTAATGAACTCTTACTGGTCTCATTTGGATAGGGCTAGTTAAAGATTAGTGCAATACATTATGCCTAGACAGATGTTTTGAACAGCTTTGTGTGCAGCAATTGTGTGTTTTTTTATTAAAAAAACTCTGGTACCTTTCAGATGCCTTTTAAAATATTCAAAGGTGTGAAGTACATGAAGAGCTAAGTGAAAATTTCCCCTTCTGTGTATGTATTGAGCAACTATGCAGTTGCTTATAGCATGCAAGGGCAACCCTGCTTACAGTAGTGAAAATTAGACCTGATTAAAGGATTACTAATCACATGCACTTAATAAATAGTAGTGGGAGGAAAGCAGTGTGGACACTGGTAATCTGCGTCTATCTCAAATCTAGTATCAAATCTGTGTCAAATATAGTAAGTTTGACTTTTCTCTGTCCAGTTCTAACAAGCCCAGAATTTTGAGATCTCTGGTCTGCTGTAAAATTCAAGCTGGCTTTGAGCTTTGGGAATGGCATTAACTCATAATTTGCTTTGAGTACTGTGTTCCCAGCCACACTTTTTAGCTTGGATTCCCAGGAAGTACAAACAATTTCTGATCTTTTTTTATCCTCATTGCGCTTTATCACGGTTTCTTGTTCACAAATGTCATTTTTCAGATGGGCTGCTTGTTGCTGCTCTTACTAGTCATGTAGTGGACATAGCATGGCTCATAACGACAGCAGAATATTTTCTATTTTTTTCCTGATCCTTTCTAAGATTGGCTCTGTTCTAACATCTCTTGAGCACTGCCCTGTTCTCAGTGTAGTAATCACAATGACTTGAGTGTTTTTCAGCAGCAGTGATAACGAGGTTGGTGTGCAACAGTGGATGTCCTTATCCAGGTTAGTGCAGTGCATGCATGAGGTAACAAATGGGCAGTGAGACAGTAAGTGACATTTCAGTCCTGTAAGACACTTCGGGTCTTCGTAATCAGACTTGCTTTTGACTTCATGAAGAACTTAAGAATCTTGGCATTGTTGGCTTGCTAACCTAAAGAACTTTATCAATGTTGAACGTAACGGCTATTGCAGTAATTTATGGTAGCCTCCTCCACTCTGAAAACTGACTACCTGCTACTTAACCTTAGCCAGTCCTTTCCCCTTTAGTCTCCTAGTTTGTGTAGTTTGGGAAAAATCTCTTGTATATGAAGTAGACCACTTAATCCACATTTGTTGATTATTTGTAGAAAAATTTAGTAGATTTGAAGCTGCCTACAAAACCTAACCACGCTTCCTCAAATACTCTTCTATGTACTTTTAGTATTTGTCCTTTTTACTAACGAAAACACTGCCCGATTCCCCTGTCTAGACGCTCATCTTGTTTTTTTAGGTTTTAAATGGGCAGGTGAGGAGCAGACAGAGTTTAAGACCTGGTGAAAGAGCTAGGGATATTAAATGTTAGAGAAGTAGGGGTATTACAGCCAAATGGAATGCTGTGCTTTTTGTCTGGGAAAGACCAATGGGACAAGTTGCTTTATTGATGCTAATTTGAAGTAACACTGGAATAGGTCTTTATCAAACTGTATCATTGGCAGTAGATCTAAATGGCTTTGAGGGATGTTGTTGATAACTGTCATGAGACCTTTAATGGACTTGTTTGGCATGTATCGAGCTAATAAAGTCAGATTTTTACTTTTCCAACACATTACTAAAATTAGCGAATGATTTTATGCTGCAGCAGGCTATCAGCTGGTTCACAGTACCTATTAATAGGAAATTACATCCGGTGGCAAGTTTATTGTAGTTCTTTGTGGAGATTGTGTGGTACGTTGTCATGATTGATTTGGTTCCTGAACTGCACTGTGCCGTTGATCCTCAAAATGGGAATGAGGGCCATCTCGAAGTACTTTGAAATGATGTGCTTCTGTTTAAAAACATTGGATCAGAAAGTTTGGAGTTACAGTAGGTCACTAATGAAATTCACAATTGGATTTAATGGCTGAAGACAGCTGCAGCTTTTCCATATGAGCAGAAGGTCACTAGGCAGAAAGACAGATGTTATTGCATAGCATAGTTTGTTTAATGAGATGAAGAAGACTTAACCAGTCTCTGAAATTTAGAGAGGAAATCTGTCCGTAGAGCTGTGGTTAACCTAGCAAGCAAAGATATATGATGAGCTTGATAGAGAAGCTAGTAGAGTTCAGTTCTCGTGAAGGCAGTGAGTAGTCTCAGTACGGCAGCTATTTTTAGGCTTGCTCTCACCGATACTAGTCTTCAGTTGAGTGTACTTTGATGCTATGGAAAAGTGTAAACAACTTTGACACATGGCATTACAAAAGCCAAAATCAGATATATTTGTAGAAGAGTTTTTCTCTTTTGGCTTGGGCCCATCTTCTGCTAAAATATTGCAGTCTCAAAGGGATCAATAACAATTCTGCTGAGCAGAAACGTTAGTCCATTTGTTAGACATGATCTGTGTTAAAGGATTTCAGTTTACACTTTCACTGCTCTGGCAAGCCTAGCATAGCTTTGTGCTTCCCTGTCCAGAGCCCTGTCTTGGTAAACAGGTTGGGTAAATTATTTCCTAAAGTGAGATCTTTCAGCACTGAATACTTACCTGGGCTGCTTTAACCCTGTGCTTTCAACTCAACAAAGAGGAAGTATTTTTGTGGTCATATTTGCTTTTTTAATTGAAGCAGCTGGTGTGGGTTTTGGAGTTTTTCCAAATGCTTTTCCGTCAGCAGTGCTGGAGCAGTGCTGGAGTGGGAGGACCTTTGGGTTAAGAAACCATTAAGAATTCAGTTGGGAGCAGAGGTTCACGAAGGATTTGAAAAAAAGAAATTCCATTTCAGTTTAGTGTTCTCGATTTTCATCTGTATCCCACATGTAATTGGAACATTGGTTTTCTGCATTTTGTTTGCCTCTCCTATGTAGGTCAGTGATGCTCATTTATCTGCAGTTTCACTCTCTGTAGAGAAAGCTGTTTCAGCTCAAAGGTGGCTAAAAAAGGAGAGACTGGGTGTGGAGGCAGAACAGTAGCATATACCTCCCTGCTGAAGATTCTCATGGAAACCTTCCATAGGCCTAGCAGCGTTTCCAGGAACTGATCAGAGCTGTCAGTAACTCAGTTAAGAAAATGAAAGCAGAATGTGCATGTAGAAAAATGTCTCACCGAGCATTGCAGGAGAATGATGCTCATGTTTCTGTAATGCATTTTGACCGATCCTGCTGCATATACCAGGCTTAGATAATATTCTTCCTTGTTTTAGTAATCTGGATTCATTCTGAAACCAAATGGAGGTTTTTCTGCATTGCTAATCTGTAAAGTATGTGCAGAAACTGGCCAGTCCAGTTTCTGAGCATTTGAGAAGCTCCTTTTAATGGTGAAAAGGGCATCAGCTCAGCCTCCTGCTAACTGTTCCTCTGGTGGCCTGCGTTCATTCGGGTGACTGGCTACAGTAGTAGCAGGCACAAGATAGAAACCACTGTGCTTGGTATGTCTCGTTAGCATCCTTCTTCTCGCCATAAATATCTTGCAGGGCTTCCAAAATGAATGCTGCAGATTGATTATGCAAGTTAGTCACAAGAGTTCTCCCTAGGCAAGGAGAGAGCTAATAGGGTTGTGATTAAAACTGCATTCCAGCAACCTGGTGTACGCGCAATAAAACACTGTGTAAGACAGTAGGGGAAATCTGGAAAAAGATCTTGGGTGGGTGGTTTATTCTGCCTGGGTCCTACCCTGCTGGAGTTGGCTGGGCCATCATCCAGACAGCATGTCGGTGTTTTCTTACTTCTAGGAGGGACTACCTGGGCGGGCTGGCTTGGCCCTTCCAGTTCCAGACCCACAAGAAATTCAAAGCATCTGCTGCCCAGAGCCTGGCTTCTTGCATTGAGAAAAGCAGTCACGAATCCTTTGTAAGGTGTCTGAAAGTATTTATTAATATGTTTGATAAAGTCCAAGAGTGACTAAAATAATAGTAAAAAGAAAGGGATCACAAGATTTTACTCTGGTAAAGTGAAGACTAGGGCTTGTAAGACATCATGCAAGTCCACAGTGAAGCTTTCTTCTTCAGGTCCCAGCTGATGTTACAAATCTGTTCCCATTTACTTTCTTAAATGCTCGTTTCTAATATGTAATCTCTTGGAAGTTTTCTGTAATGTAGTAAATGATTGGCAAGCTTCCTGCAGACTGTTTATGAAAGCTAAAATCAAAGCCTAGGCTTATTTGTTATAATTTGTTGTACTTGTCTGTCAGTTGCAGTGGAAACAAAGTAAATGGTTATTCTACCAAGATACCTCAAAGTACCTAAATATTGAAGTAATAGCCTACTGTACTTTGACACCATCTATCTTAAATCTGACAAATACTACTGAGTGCTGATGGGCCTTATGTATTTTGGAGCTGATGCACTGGGAAATGATGCAAGTTTTCATTAGCCACCTTGCTGCTTTGTCAGTTGAGTGCACTGAAGTTTTGTAGTTTCACGTGGTTAGCTGTGGACACTTCTTTAAAACAAGCAAACAGAAAAACCACCCCCTTGTGTCTGTCAAGTGTCGAACAGCTGTCAAAATACAGTTTTGCAATCAACTGCCAAGGGACTGTGACAAGTTAAAGGCAAGTAAGTTGCTGGTTTGTGATGGGAAGCAAACTTACAAATATTTTACATTCTCAGATCTTTCCAATTAGCTTGGCAAGTTTGCCACTTTCTTCAATCTACTTGTGTGGAACAATGGAAAGTAATGTGCATTCCTTGTTTCCTGTTTTTAGGTTTGGTTACTAAATGCTAGACTTCTGTGCTTTCACAGCAAAGACCTCCAGGTGGGATACTAGGGCTGTGTGGCACAACTCAATGTAAATAATGTGAGAGAACGCGTTACTGAACATTAGTAATCAAGATGCTTACAATCCGTTCCAAAGCATTGCAGTAAATATGGGTATCTTTCTCTTGAGCATGTTCTCAGGCTGATTAAAAGTAAGAGACCAGGAAGCAATGAAGTAGGAACCCAATTTGTTTCTTCCGTGTGAGCTTTCTGTTTTGCTAAGATAAGTGATAGAGCGACCAGTGCTGAATTAACAGTGCTGAATCATGACTAGCATCTTACTTCGTGTATTACAACAGCCCATCAAAGCTGAGATTGGTGTAAAAGTATGTGATGGGAATCCACCTGAGGTGACGAGACTTGTAGATCACTGACTGCATTGAGAACAGGACTTGGCCTCTGATTCGCAAGGTAGGGCACACTCTTGTAGGTGTTAAAAATCTGACATGCCTGAGGTATGAAACCTGTTTTATTGCTTTACCTTTTTACAGGGACTTGAGCCTGTCTGAGGTAGAGCATACCAGTGCAGACAGCAGTCCTGAGCTTTACAAACTCAGGATAGAAAGATGATACACTGTGCTTTCCTGTGCTAATTGGAGTCTGTTTTTAGAGTGAGTTTATGAATAAACATGTGGGACTTAAGTACCATACACAGTGACAGTCTCACTGTATAACTTAATCCTACAGCAAAGGGAACTGTGTTTAGTTCAAGCATTTTACTGTAGTTCTAACTCACGTGCATTGTGTTTTCAGCCTGTCAGTACAGTGCAGCTGATAAAAGCTAAACGGAGTATTGAGAGTACCCTGCCCTTAAAAGAGCTAGTATTTGGAAATAACTGACACCTTTGGGTTTTCTGTATTTTTACGAATTGGTTAGCTGCATAAATACTAACTGCTCCCAGATATCTAGTGCTTAATGCTGTTTCTGTGGTAAATCCCGGTGGCAAATGTGTTCAGCCTTGATCTGATGCACCAGCAGTGCTTGATCTTTCAGAGTTGGGCTCTTGGGACTTAGCTGACTGAAATCCTGTGGAGCTTCTTAGGTATTTGGTCTTCCAGGCTGGCATGTGCGAAACTTTAGGAGTGTGGAAAACACTGGAGATTGACTTCTCTCCTGTTGTGTGGAAGCGCACCTGCTTGTGACTAACACAGTCCACACAAAGGACATGGTTAATGTTTGCGCTGCTGCTGCAAATGCTAGGGTTGAAGCAAACAGCATTATTACAATGAAAACAGAAGACAAATCAGACCACCTACAGTATCAGTTGACTGGCATGTGAATATTGAGTGATGGAACAGGAACAAAACTTGCAAGTGCTCTTATGGCAGGTGGAAAACCTGAGAAAGACAGGGTAACTAAACTGCTGGACATTGAGCAATCACCCTGACGTAACATGCCAAAATAATCATAGTAGTGTTACCAGGCTGCAAACATTACAGGACAAAGTGGGATGTGCAGATGGGGTACAAAGTATAACTGTAAAAATGCTGAATGTGTTTTGGGGTTGGACTTGCCATGAAATGGTGGTAGTTGGAAGTCCTGTACTGCATTTTTTTTTTTTTTTTTATTACTAGGACATTACTAGGACATTACATCTTCTAAAGATCAGAAGGGTATGTGATTGGAACATTAGTAATAGTGGGAGATTTTAGTTACCTCATGTAAACAGACCCCAAAGCCTGACTGGGGTGAGACAGAGAGAGAACTTGAATTCAATGGTAGTTGCTGCCTAGAACAACTAGTGGCAGACAAGAAAAGGCTCTTGATTTGGTTTTCAGTGCTGCCTGGGACAGGTGTTAGCTGGAGAACTACTCTGGCTGTCACAATATGATTAGGTTTCACATGTGGTTGGAGAGAACAGGCCAGGTAAATTCTCTATATGGAAATTCTATTTTAGGAAAGGGATCCTTGCAAAAAAATGAAGCAGTTTAAAAACAAAAAAACTGCAAAAGGAACAATCAAAGCAAGATACCTACGATGCCTATGTGTACAACCTGGAGACTTACACCTACTGTTTTAGAAGCCTGGGTGAAACATGCCTCACTGCAAGTAAAAGCCTAACACCTCTGCAGTGGCTTCGTGTGAGAGCTGGGGAGGGGTTTTGGAGAAAAGATTGTTTGTGCAGCCTTTCTGCTCTAAGCACCAAGGAGAATAGAAAAGCCTGTAAAACACAGAAGATCAAATGTAAACAGGAAATGAAAAGGGCAATATTTTGCAAAGGGTGCTCAAACTGATGGGTCATAGTTACTTAAATGTATTTGCAAGTGGGAAGTTAGGAAGAGAATTGGTAAGAATTGTCCTTGACAACGGAGAAAATGGCAGACGCGCAATGATTTTTTCCATCAGTCTTCGCTGTTGCAGACACTGGGCAGAGTCCTACCCCAACGTGGTCTTTGGGACGGATAGTCCAGGGTACCTAGATCAATTTACAGTAAATACACGGGAAACATCAGACTGTATATGCAAGTAAGGTACCAGTATAACTGCCAAGACAACAGTATTCATTAGAGTCCTGAAAGAACTCTGGTATTAAACTACAAAGTTGCAGGCAAATGGTGTCTAACTTTCTGTTGCGAAGGGTTACTGTGCTGGAGGCCTGGTGGGTTGTCGGTGTAACTCTTTCACATAAATGTCTCTAGGGAGAGCCTGGGACCTACAAACTGTTGGCCATCTTGCGAGGAAAAAAAATCAGTGGTAAAGACAATGAACCACTGAACATACAGATAAAACAGTCTGGTAAGAACAGCTATGGCTTCTGTAAAAAAAAATCTCGCCTTGGCTGAAATTCTGTCAGTGTGTCTTCAGGCATGTGGATAAAGGGGATCTAGTGAATGTAATAGATTTTGTGATGCCCCACACAAAACACTGGGGAAATAATATTACTGCAGGATCAGAGGAAAGCTCCTTTAAGGCCTGAAAGCTGGTTAAAGGGTAGAAAGCAAAGGGTAGGGCTTACTGGCTACTCTTGCAGTAAAGATGACTCAGCTTTGGGGCCCCAGGAGTAAACACATTCATTATTTTTATTGACCAATGCATTCAATATTTTTATCGGTATCCCAGAGGAGGGCATGTGCAACAATCTCCCAGTTTGTTGATGGCAGGAAGCTCTTTCAGGTAGTCGTTGCAGAACTGATGGCAAAGAAAACTGGAAGAATCTCCCAACACTGACTGGGTGGATAAAGTTGTAGCAGGTGAGTTTCAGGTAAAGGTAGGACAGTGCATCTAGGGGAAAAATAATCTCCAGGTGTGTTTATGTGATGCTGAACTTCAAACTGGCATTTACAGCTCTGGAAGGAGATTGGAGAGTCTTTATCAGTAGCTGTCCAAAATCATTATCAATGTGTGAGAGTGAAAAAAGCATCATCAAGGAGGGTACTGAGGTCAAGATGGAGTAATTTTCTTGTTATATAAAACTTTGGTGCACTTGCACAAAAATTTGCTTGAGTATTACAGTTCTGACTTCCACCTCTCAAGAATTAGAGTAGAGTTAGGGAAGGTGCAGAAAAGGGCCTGCAAAATGATGAAACAGAGCGGCTGTCTTGTAGGTAGAGAATGAAAATGCTGGGACCCTCCAGTTTAGAGAGAGTGTAAAGGGGAGGTATGTCTGAGCCTTATGAAATTATGGAGGCAGTAGCTGAGCTGAATGCAAACCTTGTGTGATAAACCCCACAATTCTAGAGGTAGGGCATGCTTGGACATTGGTTTAAAGCAGATGAAGGAGCATACTTCTGTACAGCATATAGTGAGCTTCTGGAACTTGTTACTGCAGGAGGAGGTAGAGGCAGAGTGTTATCTGTATACTCACAAAGGGATTACAAATCCACAGGTAACAGGTCTGTAAATAGATAATAAAAAGAACAGGTGAAGATGTGCCTTCTAACATCCTTGTTCTAGTGGATGCTGGAGGAGTCTTGAGGAAAGAAAGGATTATTGAGAAGAGCCAGGCCTAAACAGCATCTCCAGTTGCCACCATGTTAGGCAGGCTATTGGGCTACACCGACCTTTGTTCTGACCCAGTGTAGTATTTCGCATGTTCCTAAGTTTGAGTCCCTTTCTCACAGGTAGTATGTTTGTTTTCTCATCTTTTACTGTCCTCCAAATGTTGTTTGATGCTTTAATTGGATGACATGGTTAAGGGCCTGTGATATTTTTTTTTTTTGGTACAGTTATGGAAGAACTGGTATTGAAATATGAGTTGTGAATTTCTAACGTCCTTGGGGATATTGTATATAATGAAATGTGCACTTACATTCTGTCAGATCTGAGAACCTCCTTTGTTTTCTGAGCAGAATGGGGATTATTTTCTAAATTTTAGGCAAAAAGCATCATCTTGCTATATGTCAAAGCAGTCAGTGGATGAAAAGCTTAGTTTAGAACATTCAGACCCAAAGGACACGTATGCTTCCTGATTAGCGTGGCGCATCTTAGCTCAGCATTTTGTTTGCTTCCCGCAGCCCTCACATGTTCATGGCCATTTAACATCTGGTGAGTAAAGCTCAGGATTAGTAAATGCGCTCCCGTGAGGTCCTGAAGAGTAAATTCTGCTTTCATGTTAAAATACTAGTGGATTTGATTACAAGGAAAATGTCTCCTTATGAGGGAAGACCCTACTTCTATTAATGGTTTGGATCCATGCTGATGGTCTTGTCTTGGTTTGAATTTCCAGCCCAGTCTCGTTACTGCAGACTACTTTGTGTAACTTCAAGTACAGTCAGTGTGAGAACCTTTTGTATGCTCCTTTGCATGTTTGGAGAGGAAAATTTAGGTCAAAGGGAACTGCTTGGATACCATCCAGAGGTCTGGAGTTTCTCTGTTAAGTCCTAGCATTGAGGAAAAGTCTCTGTGATCACAGGAAAGTATTTCACCTTTTTAACACACGTTTTTGGGCTGTTTGTCAGGGGTTACCAGTTCCTCCTTTATCTTGCTTTCCTCCACTCCTTTTTTTTACCATGTCCCCTGGGAATGGGCCATGTTACGTGTACAGTGTTTAGCATGACGTAGTTGACTCCTGGGCTGCTTAGGTTCCAATTAACATTTTATAAAAAGTGAGGAAGCACTTGGGAGTGGGAAGAATTGCCTGATATGCCAAAAAAATTTGGGTTTTTTTTTTTTCCCCTGCTGCTTAGTGACTCATCCAGGCCATGTGTTGCATGTCCAGTTGTTACTTGATTTTGCAATAGTTGATTTCCATGGGACAGCCTTTTTAAATGCTAATCACCTGAGGAGGGGTTATCTAGCCTCATTCTTTCATGCTTTTTGGCTGCCTATCCATGTCTCAGCTGGTTTAAGGATGTAACAGAGCACAGCTGAGCTGTTAATTGATTGTGATGAGATTTTTTGGATGCTGGAGGTGAGCACACCTTTGGGAACAGAGGAGTTTTACTTTTTTATTGTACAAAGCCTAGCTTGGAGATTGCAGTAGGAATGACCTGAGGGATGGGTAGATGATGCATAATTTTGAAACTAAACTGTCAACTAGTTGATGGTCTGAGGTTGGCTGAAGTAGGATGAAGTGGGGGAGGCAATTTTGTGCTACTCACAGCTTTGAGGGAAAACTTGTTTCTCATTCAACAAGCACAGGATTTGTCTTACTGCCTTTAGGTTTGTGTCAGAAAAGCCATGAAGACCACCAGCAGTACTAGAACTGAGTGGAAGTTTTAGGTCTCTGATTTGGGGAATAAATCTTGGAGGGTTATTAACACGGATAAGCCTGGTGGCAGGTATTTTTGATCTGTCTTTCAGTTCAGATACTTCCTTGCTACCTAGAGAGGGAGAGATGCATTCACCTTATGTGGTTACTGGATGGTTTAATTTTCCCCAAAGTTCAGTCACAGTGATGTTCTACCTTAAGACGCATGTATTAGAAGACGCATCTATTAGCACTGTAGTATCTCCTAACTAGCACCTTGGCCCAACTTGGAGTTTAAAAGATGCTGAAATCAGCCAACCAACAGGGAAGAGAAGCATGATGGTAAAGATAGCTTGCTACTACGAGCTCTTGGGCAGTTTGTAGGAAGTCGCTGACCTGGGGAGGGAGTTTCCTTTACTGATCTCTGGAAGGTGAGAGGCCTAGGCTGCGACTTGATTCAGTTGCAGGCAGCATCTGTGGTTTTGCACAGCTTTGGTTATGGAGTGCCAAAAGAATACCTATGACTTTTCTCTTTCTGTTAGCATTATCGATTCTCCGCCAGGGAAGAAGAGGGGAGAGCTGTACTTTATTGGCCAGTCAGATATCTTTGTACCAGAGGGAGGATTAATATTTTTGCAATATACTTATTTCAGTTTGGGGTGCTTTTGTAGCACTGAGTGAACTTTCATCCCTTGAGAGCTTTTTCCCTTAATAGAATTTGTGACTGAAAACAGTTTGCAAACCAAACACTGCCAAGTTTTGCCTGATTTGGAGGTTAAAATAATGCAAAAAGGGTAGCTCTTCCAATCTTCATGACCTGCCCGAGTACCATAATTCAGCCAAGGTTTTCAAAAATCAGCAAACCAGTCTAAATTTGTGAATCTGAAGGATGGATGTTCTTCAGTGCTTGTTGCAAAAGACTGAAAAAGCTGAAGTTGTTCTTGGCTGACAAGTAAAGCTGGTAGGGTTGCACTAAATGGTATCCTTTCAAATTTTCTCTGTGGAAGGGTCAGTGCCTGTGACTGCAAAGCTTGGGGAAAGGAAAAAATTGGTACCCTTCTAGTAGCTTGTGAGCCTGTGTCATCTGCAAATAAATCCACAGGTCCCAGAGAAGTGACAGGTGATGTTACCAACAGCTTTCTGAGTATACCCCCTTGAGGCTTTCACCCTTGCCTATTTTTTTAGATAGTGAGAACATGCTATTTCTTCCTAACACAAGGGCTAGCTGTAGAGTGGTTAACCACCTGCCTTGATGGATCACTCCCAGAGGACCTTGGAGAGTCTGGCAATGTGCATGAAGCAAATGAACATTGAATTATGTGCTTTAACTGCTCTCCTCTGTCTTTCTGTGGCATACTACCCCTTGCACAGAGGGTTTCCCCTTCCTTGATTTGTGGGAGGTTGCAGACTTGCCAGCTAAGGGCTATAAATAACATCAGCTAGTCTGCTGCTCTTTCAAGGGAACTTCAGCATCACCTTTAAGCAGTATTTCCTTGAATTTTCAGAGTACGTACGCAGACATCTCAGGGTGGGGATGTGTTAGTTTAAGCTATGATGAGGCCAAGGCGTGCACAGCGTGGTGTGGCAGAGTGATGCAAACCATGGCTTGCAAAGTTTATTTATTCCCACCTGCTTCCTTTTCTAAGGAGTAAAAGCTGAAGGGTGGGGAAAGGAGAGGTGGAATAAGTTTAGGTTCTCTGCAGTTGATGAATTGCAGATGCTATGATGGGACAGAAAGAAGGTCTTGCCCCCCTGCCCCCAAGTGTTACAGAGCTGCTGTTGTATGTTCTTCCTGGGAGGCAACAGAATAAAGGAAGAGGAACTTGGGTGACAGCGCTGTTTCTGTTGGAGGTTATCTAGTAACCTGAAGATGTGAGTTCTGCAGCCTCCCTAAGTTTGGTGTAGTTAGTTGGTTCACGAGTAAGTTGGCTTTTAAAACAAAAACCAAAATTGTGGGGTTTGACTATTTACCTGAAGATGATATCAGTGAATGTTTGTTTGGCTTAGCCTGGTAGCCAAGGGAACAAACAGATCTAATTCCTGGAAGCAGGCTAGAGATCAAATGTGGTTTATGGGGCTTTTTCCCCTTAGGCAGTGAAATCTAACTTATTTTAGTGGTAGAGCTGTAACTGCGTGTTGTTCCGTAGATGTGCTGTGACACAGCCAGTGCTGCTGGGCTTGGTGTGGAAAGTGGTGCATGCCAGAAGAAGAGACAGGCTCTTGCTGTATGGCTTGTTGGTTTTGGTTTTTGGTTTTGTTTTTTTTTTCTCGAGCAGTTTATACCTCCTCAGGATACAGCATAACTCTTTTCTTACCTTTGAGATCTGAGTGAGTGTAGGTGCTGGCATAATCAGAAACCACAGATGACTGGCAAGTGCCATGGTATCACCTCTGCAAATGAGTATTGCTCCAATATCAAGAGAAGTATCTTTGGGTGATAATGTGATTACACCACTGTATCACTAAAACTATTGTTCAGAAGGTCACACTCTAAATTTGGTTTCCTAGAGTAGTTATACTTATACTGGATGTTTCTGAGAGTAGTCTTAGCAGATGTTTATCCACATGCTTGTGGAAGTGAGAATGTACTCACTACTCATTTTTCCCTTCCTGGTAATGATTAAAGTTGAGCTTTTTGATTGTTGCAGTCAGTAGTTTTATAGTTAAGGCTCCATTTTTTGCCATCAAGTCTAGTGCTTATTCCTGGCGAAGGTTCTGTGGTGGCTCTTCGTCACAGTAGCCGTGATTTTTTTTTTTTTTTTTTTTTTTTTGTGGACTGAGAGGATTGCTATCAACAGCCAAAATCACTGTTGGTAAATATATGTGGAGACAAGCTGTTGGGGAGTATTGTTCTCCCTTTTTGGCCTCTTTCTTTCCTGACAGAACATAGTGAGTGATCATAATGAGGGCATAAGCACCACAGCAGACCTTTTTCTAATCTCGTTAGTTCCTGGATGTGCAGATATGGATGGAAAGGATGTGCGGAAAAGGCACGGGTGGGAGTTGCAAGCTGACAAGACTTTTTCTGGAGCAGCTCCAACATAAAAAAGCCAAGATAGAAAGATTAGAATCAGAAGAAGAAATCAGAAGAAATTTCATGGTGGTAGAGAGTTCATTGTTTCCATCTGGATGCTGCTGAAGGAGAAAAGCTGTGGTACAGTTGGTGAACCTGAAAAGGAAAAACATGACAAGAGTCTGTATACTAATGGACAGGGAGGGACTGAATTTAATCTATTGTCATGTTAAAAATTCTGCCTGTTCCCTCAAGCAGCCCTTTTTGGAGTAGTTATGTTCAGCTCAGTGGAGGACAGGTACCCAGATATTTGTCTGGGCAAGAAGTAAATTCTGAACCCTCAGTTGGATGGTGGAGAGTTTACCACAAGGAATTCACTTGCTGTTCCCTGTGAGAAATCTTAAGGGCAGCCAGATCTTTCTGAGTCCTCGTCCATCCTGCAGCCTGTGCGTTCACACTGCAAGAAGTGATATTGATGTAAAAGAAAACCATGCCCAGCTTGAGGAAACGGAGGGAGATCTGGCCTTGCGTGAGAAGTGAAAACGTGTTGTTGAGTAGAAAAAGACTGAACAGCAAGTCAGTGTGGTTCTGGGAATGCAGTTAATTTTTAGAAACAAGGCCTAGCTTGGCTAATTCAGAGCAACTTATTTTATGTAGAGATTTTTCTCCTCTGTGTTAGTATAGGGAAATGTCATTTGCTCAGATCCTCCTGTTCCTGTGCAGATAGGAAAGCAGGGTCCTGTGGGAATTTATTATACGCTTTGTGAGATTCAGATCGGTAGAGTTAATATGCAGCCTTTCTGTACTTCTTTGGAGAGCAGCTTCACATGCTTGCCTTGTTCAGAGTTAGCGTGTTGAACATTTGTTTTTCTTGAGAAATGGGAAAGATTTGTATTCTCACATCTGCATGCTCACATGGCTTTTACTTCCATTTTGAGAAATCCCTTAATATTTACTTGGAGATTTTGTTGTCACTGTGTTGATGGAAACCTTCCATTTTTTGTTCTCATAAGCTTAGAAGTCTGAATTTTTCTGATAATTCCCCACAATGTAATGCAAGTGTTAAGTGGATGTTTGAGAGGTTTGAAGCCCTTTTTGTAACTGGTTCACATAGAGCATTTTGCAGACATGCTGTGAAATACAAGTTTTTGTTTCTTTCAGTACTATTAGCTGAAGCTGGAAATACTCTGCAGTGATAGCAAAAAGTCAGTAGGATATTTCAACTGAGCTAATGTCTGGGGGAGGAATGGAAGCCTTTTCCTTCGCTGTCTTAGATCCGTGTTTGTTTTAAATCTTTTGGCTTCAGCAAAAGGCTGAAAAAGAACAATGTGTTTCTGTAGTTTCCTAGGACTGTCTCGCCTTGGGGGCAAGAGGTCTCTCTTAAAAAAACACTTCCTGTTCAGTTTATCTCTTAAGGGTTTCACCCAGTTCCCACTGTAGTCAGTTACAAGTCTTCTGACTTCAGTGCAAGTTGATTTGGATCAAGATACCCGATTTTAACAGTGTGGAGGAGTTTAGAAGAACTGAGTAACGCTTCAAAAGAAGGGCCATGTGGGTTTTGCTGCTGCAAGTAAAATGGAACTTTTTTCTTCCAGCTGCTGCAAACATGAGCAGTAATGTTGACTCTGAAACTTTAGGTTTCACTTTTGGTATTTGATCGTCATTAGAAGTGACAGATGATCAGATTCCCAATACTTGGTTTAGTCCACTGGGAAAGTAATAATTTCCCTGTTTCTTTCCACAGAAGGGTATAAATTCTTACTACAATGCTCTGTTTTTTCATAAGCAACTTCACTGGTTTACTTTCTTTAGGAAAAAACATTTCTGGGTGAGTTGAGTGATCCCACCGTGAGGCCCTGCTCCAGAGCTGGTAAGCTAGGAAGCAAGTAGGACTCTGGTCAAGCTGAGAGAAGTTTTTTCCCTTTTAGAAAATTCTTACTGCAACTTGTACTTAGCCAATTTTCAGGTATTTGCTGGTATATGAAGAGCTTTTAATGAAGCCATAACTGATTCTTCACTAGAGCTTGGCTCTTTGCAGCATTTGCAAAAGTGTTCTTAGTGTCAAGAAAAAGCCATTTGGAAAGAATTTCCAGTTTATTTTAAATTTATCCATCTTCCATAGTTAGTACTCAGAATACCAGACTGTAGGAAGGTCACTGCAGTAGCTGATCTATCTGAAGAAGGTGGGAAAGCCTCGGGAAGTGTTGTAGGATGTCGGGTGAAATACTTGGAGGGCAAGGTGTTTCCCTGTTAGCAGTGACCCCAGAGAGGGTCTTTAAGACCAGCTAATAATATATGTATCTAAATCTGCATTAGTGTCTGCTTCTCTGTATCCATCGGCGCTGAAAAACATCCTTTCTCTTTTTCAGCATTCACCTATAAGCTTTAACTCATGCCACTAAGTGGTAAAGTATGTAAAGCTGCCAGACACTTGTATTGCAAGGTGGCTGTGGATTCAGTAGAGGGTAGCTGTATGATATGTACATCTCAAGCCATCTGGGTAGATGGCTGCTGCTCCATGGGTTGCTGTGCCTCTGTCTTGAGGCCAGAATGACACAATTATGGTGGGAATGCACTGCATCTAGCAAGGGGTTATGTTTAAAAGAATTCAAAGCGGAAGGTCTACTCGTGAGCTGTGACCACAGGTGTGCCTTAGTGCCTTTCCTGGAAGGCACTGAGGTACCTTGGTTGCAATGCCTATACCAGATGGGTGGGCATTCCCCACCTCCCCGGGTGACCCAAGGCTACTTTGATTTCACAGTACCACCCTGGTAAAGAAAATGAATGACGGTGGCACCAGTCCTAGCTATGCAGCCTGTCTACAAGCAGAAAAGCGCACTTATGTGTATGCTGAGGTCTTGAGAAAGTGAGGCAGAGCAGATGGGAATCTACAAAAAGGGGAAAGTACATTAAAATGGTGAGTCTTACCCAGTTTCTTCCAACATCTTTGCAAATATTGACAATGAGTCATTCTGAAGCCTTGTCATTTTTCCTGTGGTTAAGAGTTCCCAGACTTTTGTAAGATGTGTCCTGTTAGAAGCATGGATCTACTCCAGACTCTTTTACAGTGATCTAGGCTATTATAAACAAAAGTCAAGAAACCTTAGCTCAAAGCTTTTTTAAAAAAAAAAACACCAAAAATCGCATTAACACAGTCAAGGTAAGTGTAAGGGGCAGTGTCCTGATTTATGCATGGATATAAACCAAATCTTATTCTTCCTAGACAAGAATTAAGGAATATATATTTAGCTATTTGGATACCCAGCATCAACACTTAAGAAAAATGATCCAATGCTTACTTATGCTATAATGTTTGTAATAGATGTGCTTTATTGTGCCCCTCTTTTTTGGAAAGAGAATAGGAATTGGGAGTTGGCTTCACTGTTTGTGTTTTGAGACCCAACTAGATAGTAGGAACAATACGTCTTTGAGAACATGTGAGACAAAAGGTGGAGTCCTGTTCCCACTGAAGCCCATGGGAAATCTCCTACTGACTTCAGAGAGGACAAGGATCCCACCTCAAGTCTAGCATAACATCTGGCCAAATGGCAAGAGGAGAACTGTGGTAAGGAACTTCGCAGGCTTTGCTTGGAAGCCACTGAGATCAAGACTGCCTAAAGCATAGAAGACAACAGAGAGCGGGAAGGAAAAATAGAAAGATACGGACATGTTTAACCTTTGATTCAAATTTCTCTGTTTTTCAGTATCTTTCATAGAAGGGAGAGGGCAGTGCTGCTTTCCCCTTTGCCTCTGAATTTCATGCTGTCTTTAGGCACCTAGTACAGAACTTGCATTCTACTAAATGAGTAAATTTCTCAGATATAGGCACCAAAAATATTAAGTGGGGAAGGCTGAACTCCAGAACTACTGGCGTATGTAGAGTCTGATCCATTTAACAGCACACCCCAGGACCTCTTTCTTTCCTGGTGTATTGTATCCAACACAGTGGCAAATGATGTTTTTCCCAGTAACGGCCTTCTTGGGCAGCAGTCGTGCAGTGGGAGGGGTGACTTTAAAAAAAAAAAAAAAGCTCTTGACTCCAAGAAAAGTATTCCTACACAGAGTTATTGGAGGACTCTCCTTGTACGTCACAGATGCAGTTGGCAAACCCTAAACAACTCTTAGCTGCTTGTCCCTGTAGCATTTGTAATAGAATTTGACATGCTGCTCTGATATCCTTCAACATGCGTGTTTGAAACCTAATGGTTTTTTAGCTGTTTGTATTCTCCTGTGTTTGTAGGTGGAGCTGATAACAGCCGTTGCCACTGCAGCATTTGTGTTGTCATGCGTGGAGTGGTCAGCTCTATGGTAGCAAAATCAGTCAGCAGGAGGAGTAACTGGGGAAATTCAAGTCACCACATTTAAAGCATTATACTTTTAGTATTTTGGCCTGGCAAATGGCTCATTCAGGTAGCCCAAATTAACTAAAATTCATACAGTGTAATAATAGTTGCAGACAAACGCAAAGAGATTGGTACTTTGAGGATGAGCTGTGATATTTAGTAGTATATTTACAACATAAGTATGTGATCGGGGAAAAAAGAGGCAGAAAGGGAAATGGTAAGAAATCCCATAGTTCAGAGCACTTCCCCCACATTTCCTCCTCCTCCCTCTCCCTCCCCCAGCTTTTTTTAATGTGATATGTCACATTTTTGTGTGCCTAATTGCTCTGGACCCTATGGAAAGATGCACCTGAGCTGATAGGCGAGATGGATTTAGCCAAAAGATCCTGGGGAAGGAGCTTAGAATTGGAAAGAAGATAAGACAGTATGGACCCAGAAATCTCTTGGCAAGGTTATTAACTCAGCAAAGGCTTACATTAAGTTTGAGATTTGGTTTAGAGCTGGTTCATTTGATTATTTTTTTTTTTTTTTTAATTAGCTCATGAGGATCTTTGCAGTTCTGCAGCCTCCCAGGAGCACACTGTGGACCAAACAGAAACCCTCGCAGTTTAGCAGCTCAGGGTTACTTTGCCACGTTTGCAACACCTGAAGAAATATGAAAGGCAACCTTCTGTTGAAAGCTCTTGATTGTGCTTGTGTTCAAGTCGAGAGAAGGCTGGCCTGTATGCTGAATTTGTTTGATTACCTATGGCATCCTGGTGTCTGTGTAGCCCAGTAGCGTGTTGGGCAATGAATCAGTGGGGAGGAGAGCTGTACTAGGTCATGGTGGACCCAGTGCAAAACAGAATAGCTCTTTCAACTGTTTTGGAGCAGCATTGACTCATGCCAGGAGGAGACCTCTCTCTAGTTTCCCCTGACTGTCTCTTGGGCTCACTTTTTTTTGTCATAGTGGTGGTTTATGCTGTATGGACTACAAGCAGAGAACAGTCTTCCTCTGACATATCTCTGCCTTGCACCCCTCCTGCTCCTGGAGACCGCCACTGGCACCAAACCCTCCTTGAAGAGGTTAAGGAAATGGCTGTATTGGATACATTGCGGGATGGGGCTGGTAGGAAATTGAGTGGTGTGCAGTGCCAAACCCATGATGTGTTTGCTCTTTCCGTTGGGAACACTGAGTCATAAAACGAAATAAAAAGCTGTTACATTTCTGTATGATGAATAAAACGGGCCCCAGTCTAGCCTTTCTTATGCACTCGCACAATCTCTGTCCAGTGAACACTTTCCCTATTATAGGTTATGAAACCTGGCTCCCCTTGATAGAAATTCAGTTTATTTCAGCTGAAAAGAATTGGGCGTCACCTTGGATGGGCTTTCTCCCTCACCCCCAGTCAGGGCCAAGCACTAGTCTTGTGACTTTCTAAATACAATCCATGTTACTTATTTGCTGTTATTTTAATTCATCTGAGAAGAGCTTGGCAATGTCTCCATTTGGTTCTGTTGTCAGCTGGTTGGGTTGCTGATCAGTTGTCCAAGGTATGCTTGGTAGAAACTTGAGAAGGAAGCACTTCTAATAGCCATGGTTCCCACTCCTAATTCCTGTTTCAGGTGCAGAGCAAGAGTGTAACGTATCAGCAGGAGAAGTAGTGTCAGATAACTAGAAGCAAGGAAGCTTAGAAGAGGGCGTGAGTATTCTCACTTTCTGTGTCCAGTAGGTGCACTAGTTAAGTACCAGGTTTTATTGCATGGTCAGTTACAAAGTGAATTTGATGTGGTTTCAGGTCTGCAGTTTTCTTAAGCAGGTAAAGCTTGGGAAAAAAAAAATCTAATTATTGCAGTTATGAACTGAGATACACAGTTAAGTTACAGTTTGTATTACTGTGACTATAGATGAGCCATGGTGTCAAACTATCTGAGACTTCAGCAAATGCCTCTTTATGTTGCCTCAAATATGAACAAATGCAGTATAATTCAAATGGTGTGACAGAGAGCTCAAACTGCCTTTTGTAGAAGCAGCATTGTAAGAGTAAAAGGTGAGCAGACAATCTGACAAGAATAAATAAGGAATGTTTTGCTTTACGTTAGGGCACTGGCGCAGCTGAAGGAATTGCTGCTGCCTGTGCACACCTTAACAGTTGATAATTGTGTTAAGTTGTCCTGTGCCTTAGCTGAAACCTGTTACTTGTGTTTTGTGCAGTCTGGGCACGGATGCTCAGCTACTGTGGTTTTGCTGGCGGGGAGATAAGTTGTTGAGACATGGTAACTTGATTGTTGGGACCCTGAATAGTAGGATATCCTGAGTGATGCCAATTTGATGAGGTGGAAGTATGACCCAGTTGTACAGTAGCTAACTAGCTGGATACTTGAAGTCCAGCTACTGTCTGTCAGAAGGTTTCATGTCAGGAATAGTTTCATGGATGCAGACTTGCAAAGAAAGCTTTCATGCTTCAGAGGATACTGGTTTTGCTCAGGCCAATACTGATGAAGCTTGTGGGTGAGCAGGAATGCCCACTTCACCACCCTGTCTCCTTGGCCCATGCAGAAAGTCAAAAGAGCAGCCAGCTGCGTAGCTGAGAAGATAATCTGGGAAGCCTGGGTGGCAGCCCTGTACTTTGGCTACTGGCTCATAGGTAGGTATTATGCTTGCACATTTGCACTCGGCTTGTATTAGCCAGAGGATGCGGACGTGAAGCATGGCAAAGTCCTTCCTTATCTGAATCCAAAGTATTGGTGGCAGTCAGGTGCTTGCTTCATTTCGTGCTGTTGGTAATCATCACCAGGAAAACTGCCTGCGTGCATTTTGCATATTTTGTGAGCTAATGGAAATGAAATCTAGGTGACGTGAGCATGGCCTTGCTGTTTGGCAAGGATGATTCTTCCAAGGAATGTCTCCTGTGATGTGTGTGCTTAGGGGGAGTTCTGCTGTTCTGCCCTCCAGTGGGATGTACAAGCAAGATTAGGGTTACTTGGCAGCAATTGGATTTCTCTCTGATGTCCTGCTTGGGCCACTAAATTCACTTCTAGCTAGCTTAAGTTGTGCTAGTGAAAAAATTCTTGTTGCTTTGGTGGGACTTGACTGACTCTAACCAGTGTGTTTTTCATGTGCTTTGGGAACGCATCCTTGCTTTTGAGTTGAGCGTTCTGGATAAAATGCTGAAGTTATCAGTGTATGTGAATTTCTGGAGGCAGAGTGGTTTCCTGCTTGCAGTGGGAGCAGAGTTAAGAGCCAGGAATTCTGTTTAAATCCTTTTGTTATTAGCAGAGTGCACTGTGGCCTTTGGTATTCCCTAAATTCTGCTTCTCTATCTGCAAACTGAAGGTAATTATGGTACCTACCATTTGCAGGTCTGTGGAGGATTACTTGAGATGTATGCAGCCTCCTTAAAAATGTTAAGTGATTCATCTGTTGAGTATTAATGGTTTGTTAAATTTATTGAGCGCTTTGGGATTGTTGAATGAAAGACCTTATATAAATGGCACTTAATTATTGTTATTACTAAAGAAGGGCTAGCACAAAAGCAGCAGTTATCTGGGAATCCATGAAGCAAAGGTCTGGAGTGTACTGCCAACATCTGCTACCACTTAAAACTCCAACCCACTTACAACATGAGGCACTCTAATTTGGAGACACACACAGAGGAGCAGTTTTGTGATCACTAAGTCAGGGCAATCCTTCAGTCAGGCTGTTGATATGCTGAATATATTCTGTACACCTTACTCTGTGGGAAGTGCTCTGCTCTGGTAGGATTGTCACAGGGGTTGCGTGATACTCTTATCACAAGTCTGCTTTAAACATTGCTTTTTTCTTCCTCACAGAATTGAACAGAAATGTGCACTGACATTTTTCATTCCTGACCTCGTGTCCTCACAAACATGGGCAGGACTGTACCGTAGAGCACAGAGCAAAGTTTTCCAAGGCAGGTAATGAAGCTTTCTATTTTGAGAAGCCCTAACAGCTCCTTCAAACTCTTGGGTTTCAGCACGGGGAAAAATCCATTAGTCTGTGATGTCTGGCTCTGGGTGCACAATCTGCTTTGCTTCTGGAGCAGTGGGAAGCTCTACCCCTCAGTTTGAAGAGAAACTGATAACCTTGCAACACCAGTCTACTGTGAGGCATCTACCCAGTGCCTTCAGAAGAGAGATGATGAAGTCTTCTACCCCTAATGTTGACTGCCAGTGACTGTGGCAGTCTTATTAGGCCCATTTCCTAGCAATTTCACTAATACTATCATGAATTCCATGACGAGCCTGCTTTCTTTTTGCCCTTTCTGTGAGGTGAGAACAGCAGAGAAAACATGGCAGAGGCAAAGGGATTTATTTTAATGGCCCTATGTATGTTTATCTTGGTGAGCAATAAACTCTCAACTGGCTTGTGACTGTGAGCAAAGCTGTTGGTCATGAGGAGCAGGTAGTGTAAATGACTGGTGGAGAAGTTTTATATGGTGACTGAACTGAAATAAATTCTTCCCATAACAGCTAAAACAGATCACTTAGCCATTTTGAGAATATATTTCAGCTAAAGGCAAAGTCCATAATTCATGAAAGAAGGTGCCATGCTCTTTTTAACCTACTAGTTCAATATAATCCCGAGGTAAGGGAGATTCAAAATCTTGTTCTGTGTGTCCTGGTTTTGGCTGGCATAGAGTTAATTGTCTTCCTAGTAGCTGGTACAGTGCTGTGGTTTGGGTTTAGTATAAGAATGTTGATAACACCCTGATGTTTTCAGGTGTTGCTAAGTTGTGTTTAGACTAAGCCAAGGACTTTTCAGCTTCTCATGCCCAGCCAGCAAGAAGGCTGGAGAAGCACAAATTGGGAGGGGGAGACAGCTGGGACAGCTGACCCCAACTGGCCAAAGGGGTATTCCATACCATGGGACGTCATGTCCAGTATATAAACTGGGGGGAAGTGGGCCAGGGGAGGAGTGCTGCTTGGGCATTGGTTGGCGAGTTGGTGAGCAATTGCATTGTGCATCAGTTGTTTTGTGTATTCCAATCCTTTCATTATTATTATTGTCACTTTATTGTTGTTATTAGTGTCATTGTTAGTTTCTTCCTTTCTGTTCTATTAAACTATTCTTATCTCAACCCAAGAGTTTTACTTTTTTTCTGATTCTGTCCCCCATCCCACTGAGAAGGGGAGAAGTGAGTGAGCGGCTGAGTGGTGCTTGGTTGATGGCTGGGGTTAAACCACAACAGTCCCTCATGAACCTCTGAGAACAGCAGGCATGGGGCTTCAAACAGATCTGTTTGTCCCTAACTTTAGCCTATTTCTCCCCCACTTCCATTATCCTGTTTGTCTTAGAAATTCTTGCAGCTGTAAATGGTTGGACACAAGGAATATCATCTGTTTTCCCTGTTCCTATAGTCTTCCTTACAGATCTGCAGCTGGCCACCATTACGGCTATGACCCTGAGCTGGGACAACCTTTTGTCTGATTTGGTATAGACAGAAAGAAGGACACATACTGGAATCAGGAATGCTATAAGTAAAAGCACATTGAAGGTACAACTTCTTAAGCCTGCTTCATATTATGAACTTTGTGCATACATCACCAAACACCACTCACTGTTTCAAACTGGATATTAAGACACGCATAAAGCCACCCAAGTCTGAAATGCAAAACTCCATTTACCTGTTTTTATCTCCAAATACCCTACTTGCTGGAATTATGGTCTGCAGGAAAGCTGGTTTAATGCCAGCCTTAGACTTCCCCTACCACAGACTTCACAGGATCTGTTCACCCTCCTCCTGTCTCTGCATGACACTGCAAGAGCAGGATTTGTTTGGTTGACAGAGCACCCTGCAAAGGTTCTTGCAGAGATGGCACAGAACTAGTGATACAATCTTGCTCTGCCAGGGATGTCCTTGCTTGGGCTGGGAGAATTATCTGAGAGGCTGTGTGGATTAGACTACAATGGAAAGATTGTCTTCTGGACATCCTCCTACCTGCCGCCCTAAAACTCACCTTTTTCCCTGCCTACCTCTGCCTGTGTCAGCTTGTGCAACTCCCTACACAGTTAGAAAGGTGGAATTGGTATAACAAGTATTTCTACAGAAAATATTGGAACTATATTTTTTATAGTCTTCTGGTGAAATTCTGCAGTTGGAAAAAAAGGAGGAAAGTCCTATGTAGCCACAAGCCATTAACTAAAAATTATTAGCCAAAGAGAATAAAGAGGAGTTGCAAATTACAAGCTAGTTAACCACAGCTCCATTGTTTGTGTTTATATTTTGCTTTAGGCAATCAATTAACCCTTCTGTCTCAGTTACCTTATCTGGAAAATGCGGTAATACATTACTCACAAGCAGGCTGGGATAGTGAATTAGGCTGATCATTGCAAGGAGTGGCACAACATGTTGTAGAAGTATTAGGAATGGTTATATGTGAGAGAGAGGACTACTTAGAAAATGGTTTCTTTTCTCTGAATTTTCTCTTAACATCAAAGAGTCAGGACAACCTAGAGCAGCACTCTGGCACAGTTCTCAGTGGAATCGTGTGACACAAAATCCTTCAAACTGTTAACAAGACATCTTTCTTCTGCAGGATCCCTAAGAGGTCAATGAGAAGTGTTGGAAGATTTCTGTGCGAGGGTAAGGTGATGTACCTGAAGGAAGTTAGCTAAAAGAACAACAAGAAAAGCAGCCAATGGAAAATGCACTGAAGTATGTACAAATTGTGTCACTGGCATAGTAACGCAAGTGAAAGTTTGGAGATAGTCTGAGCTGCTTGTTGCTGTCCTTAGAGTGACAGATAAAGTATGGTCAATACAAAACCCCTGCATGGTAGGCAAGTGAATGGCAAGCTTGAGACAGGGGTCAGAAAAGCACTTCAGAGGCCTGTTTGTTACTAACACTCTGTTGGACACAACCAGCTTTACCCCCCTGCCAGAAAAACCTACGATGAAAGTACCCTTCACTTGCTTTACAGAAAATCAGTTCATTGCAGTTAAAACTGCTCTTGGAAGTGATTTGATTAATCTGTCTGCCTTTGCACTGAAGTGGATGAGGAGCACTCCAAGTCCCTGTTCTGCTACTTCAGGCATTGGACCAGGAACCCTGAGGAGAAGGCCAGAGAGCAAATACTATCTTAACGCAGGACAACTACTTTTGCAGTGCCTGTCCAACAGCTGGCTGCATCACCAACTTGTTATTTCTGTGACATGTCTAAAATGGATGGGGCACATGAGATAGCTAAACAGATTAGGGGATAACTACACTCAGGAAACACTTTATGATGGAACAAATGTTAGCTCGTGTTATCTATTACATTAACACAACTTAGCTGTAAGGGATATTTCAAAGCATGTACATTGAGGTCAATCTCAAGTCTTACGTTAAAGTTCAGTCATCTTCTGATGAAAGGGTGAGTTGACCAACAGCATGTATTTAAATGCGTCACTGTTATCCCATTACAAAGTTGTGTTCTCCATCATGGTAGATAAGGTACATTCTAGAGTAACATTATTCATTTAACCAATCGTGCTTTGTTCATTGGGGCACCTCAAAGCAGGAAAGGTTCCCCGTACACATTTGAAGAATCAAAGTCTAATACTGTTTTTCTGGTGTGCTCCTGCAAACAGGCTTTCTCAAAATCTCTTTTCTGACCAAGGTTCATGAAGCTAATCTAACTCTTCTGTTCCTCCTCCTTTACTGGAGCCAATGTGCTATCCTAACTTAATGTCCCACTTAATGGATGAAGCAAAGCTTAATGTTCTTCCTTAGTTTGCTGATTCAGGGTCAGTTTCTCATAACAAATCACAGCTTCTGGGGCCCTGTGCCATCAGAAGCATAGCTGTCAGCTCATCAGTAACACTGAAAGGCTTTCTGGCATGCATTTTGCAGCCTTCATTGCTTTTTTTAAAGAGCAACCTCCATGACTTTTGACATGTTGGGTAAGAGGGGGTGGATGCAAAGGTAAACAATCAAACTGGGAGTTGCCAAATCAAACCCAGGGATGCCTGGGAGGGAGGTATGTGAGGCAGAAAAACTGTTCTGAGCCAACTCAGAGCAGAGAGGTCTCTCTTACTCTGAGGCTTCAGCCTATCCTGAAGTAACTGGTTTTATCCTTCTTCATCCTAACAGCTGTTAGAAAATAAGTCTGCTTTGGTACAAAACAGACTATGCTCAGAGCTGTCTATTATCATGGCATTAGCTTTTCCTCTCATTCTTTTGCATTAATATGGTCAAAAGAATTGTATTGAAAGCATAAAACATTGATCATTGTTGTCAACTTTATAAACATTTTCATGGTATTTGTCTCCTTTGCCACCGTGTTTCTCTGAGATTTCCTACATGTGAATAGAAGAGTTAACTTTTTTAGTGCTTTTCAGGGCTGGATTTGGCTCTGATATGAACTGAGCAGAAGGGTCTGTACAGCCATTTCTCATTACATAATCCCTTTTTTATTCCTTTTCCATCTCATTTCCAGTATTTTGACCTCAGGGTGAAAATTAAGAGTGAGTGTTAAAGAACTTGTTCTTACATAAAGGCATGACACACACAACTTCTGAGTAACAATCTCAGCTTTAGTACTTGACTGCCACATGAGGCAAGTTAGAAATACAAAAGAACTTCCTGCTATGATAAAACTAGGTTAGCTAGCCTGATTTTCTGGCACAAGCATTTAAAATTCATGAGTCTGTCCCTTCCCAAAAATCAGAATCTGGTTCAAAAATAGTAAGATGATACAAGAAGTTGTTTGGAATTATTTTTATTTCCTTTCCTATTTTTTAGACTCTACAATAAATTCAGGTCATTTTCAAAGTTTTACCTGTCATTATGAGACATCTTTTCTTCAGGAGCTGGGGCATTATGAAAAGCAGCAAGTGACGTTAATGCTCACACACACATGCAAATCATGGAAGTTAGTGACTATGGGTAGGAATCCACAGCTCCTGATGGATGGCACTAGCTTCTGCTCACTCTGCAAATAAGGTCATCTGAATATTTTTAAAGGTGACTTTCTTCTTTTTCTTTTACTGCCTGATATTTTTACACTATCATCTTGAGTGTCAAATCTTTTTTGGTAAAAGCTGTTTCTGAGAGTTTATCCTGTCCTTAACTGAAGGAGTCTGTCTTTTGCATTTTTGTTAAAACGCAGGTTTTTTTCCCCTCAAGAGTTCATTCAGCCCTCGGATAAAGGCAACAGAAGAAACAAACAAGACAGAATTTTAAGCAGCCTAGAAAAATCCCTTCTCTCAGTTAATTGAATAATCTCAGTTTTGATTGTATAATACTGCAACTGCCTGTTGGAATGTTCCAGGAAATACAAGGAATACAAAATGAAAGAAGAGAAAAAAGTTCTTTCTAGCTTTTTTAATTTAGCATATAAAAGCCCCCAAATGCAAAGTTTTCCCACTTTTCCAAGTGACTTTTAAAGAGAAATTTCTGACCTTTAATCCTACAATTACAACATGTTGTTAACTTAAGGTGGTTTAACCATTTGAGGTAAGAAGCTCTCTGAATAGAAAAGAAAGCAAAAAAGACGTTGCTTGTTAGGCTATGAAAGTTAACACAAAGAAAAGCGTCATCCTCGAAGAAGTTTTGAACTATGTATTGTTTATACTGCCCTCCTAGAACACCAGAGAAGCAACCCTAAGGCTTCTGAGCTTCTGAAACAGAAGGGCCCATGTATTTCCTTCCTCATAGTTTTGTGCCTTAGGCAGAAGCTGCAAGGCCTACACCTCTCCCTTCTCAAAATCTGACAGTTCCGAAAATCCCTTTGTGAACAGATTACATTATGGACTAGTTGGACTGAATGCTTTCTTAGCAAACTCTTTGGAACAGGCACTTTCTTTTTCCAAACTTCTGCAGTCTATGTAAAGGAAAAATCTACATGAAAGCAACTCACACAGGCCTTTTAAGTCTCAAATTCTCAGTGGGAACACTGCTGTTGTAGCATCCAACCCCTGTTCTCCACAGCTTGTTAATTTGCAGCGGTGTTATCCTGTTTCTTTCCTGTACTGCCACCACACGTGGCAGATGTGGCTAGATCCCAAAACAGTACAAGTACTGCTTTACTGCAGGCATAGGAATGTGCTACTACTCCCCAACAGCAACCTAATGCTGTGGGTCCACCCCACCATCGATCCCAGTTTGCCAGTTCCCTGTCCCTGATCTTTTTATCGTTGGTTTATTGACTCGTGGACCTGTTCTCTAACCATGTGCTAGATATTAGCAGGAAAAACTGATGAGTTCCTTAACTTCTCTGGGTTATGGCGTTATCTTGCCTGAGCAAGTCTGCCTCGGCACCATTTAACTGCTTTTCCCATCTCCAACGTTGGCTGGACCCTAACCAATTTGCCATACGTGTGAGAAAACCACTGAAAGCTGACTCTCTCCGCAAGGTCCCAAAATGTCTGCACTGGCTTTCAGAGTAAGGAAAAGTCTTGTTTATGTAACGGTGCACACGGAGGACTGCATGGATCTGAGCAGCTGCCTGACAGCAATCTACTCCATCAGTCCTAACTGGTTTACCTACTTCAAGTACACCCCTTGGAGGCGACCTTCAGGAACCTATTTCTCAATCCTGACAACTCCTATGAACTTTAGGCCACAACCCCACCCTCTTCTTCACTGCTCTCCTTCTACACTGGCTAGCCATTGGTTTGGTGGCTTTATGTCGGACAAATGTGTTGAAATCCTCAAGAATAAAAATCACGCTTAGCATAACAACTGAGTACCACCACAGTACTACCCCAGGATATGAAACACAGAGATTATTCTTATACTGATTTGCAATTTTCTTAAAAGACACTGCTAGTAATTCGCTGTGCAGAGCCCACCACCAGAAGCATGGGCAGCATCCCACCCCCGCCCACTCCTCAGCCCCCAGCTCCGGAGGCAGCTTTCGCCCTCCCCTCCCCGCGCCTGCAGCCGGCCCTGCCGCCCAGGGCCGTTCTCCACAGAGCAGGGCGCCGGGAAGGACCGGGGCCAGCAGCAGCGCCTCTCTGGCGTTTTGGCGGCCATTTCGCAGCGCCGTTCAGCACCGCTCCCCTACGTGCCAGGCGGGCTGTAGGCGCCTTACAGCAGCGGGAGGCGCAGGGGAGGAGACACAGCACCGTTGGGGGAGCCCATGGCCGCCCCTCGGTGCCCCTCTCCTCCCTCCTCCGGGGCGGGGCGAAGGGCAGTGCTTGCGCGGTGGGGCCAGCAGCCGCCGAAAGTTTGGGGCCACGTGAGGCGCGAAGTGGGGCAGTCGTGGGGGTGGCTTGTCCGCAGACGCTCCAGGAGCTCCGCTGCTCTCGGCCTCTCTTTTCCCGCCTTCGCCATGGCCCCCGCTGAGATCCTCAGCGGCAAGATAGTCTCCGCGTACGTACCCTGGGGCGGGCCGGCCGCCCGCCCTTTCTTCCCGCCATGCGCCCGGCGCTGCGCGGGGCGGGAGTTTTCCTCTGGCGGGAAAAGTCTGTGGGGGAAGCCGCGAGCGGGAAGGAGGCCGGTGTGGCTGGCGGGCTGGGGAGTGCCCCGGGGGACCGAGCCCTGCTGGCCAGGAGAATGGGGCTGTGGTGGCCTTTGCTCTGGGTCTGACGGGATGAAGCAGTTTTAAAGACACCCTAAAGCTTTTTTGCTGCCTTGCATTCAAAGCTCCCTTCTTCCTGGCTGGAAAAGGTGGGAGTTATTAAATGAAAGTGGTATTAAAGATCTTGAGGAGAACCTAAAGTGCTGTCATGGCTGCATTGCCCTCCAGAAACCCAGCAGTGCATCTGCTTGGTTCTCAGTGGCAGTGTCCAGCATCAGCCCGGCAGAGAGGCTTGTGATTGCTCAGCATCCTTGCACTGAGATAAGTGCCCAGGCGGGTGTGAAATGGCTACCTGACTTACAAGTTTTGTGTGTTTATGCTGTGCTCTTGGGATGCTTTACAAGCAGCAGCTGGGAACCCATCTGTGCTTTAGGTATGGTCTCTGTGTTCATACTGTACAGGGATTGGTCACTCCTTTTTAAAGCAAAATAAATTAATCCATGTATTGGATAATGTCAAAATGAATGTTCACAGGAGTCCAGCCATTTGAAAGATCTGTCAGACCCTAAAGGAAAAGGCTTCCTTCTGCTTTTCAGCTTTTACTCAACTGGCAAGTTCAGAGTATAGGTGACCCTGAGTTGTGTCTTTTAGTTTGCTTATTGTTCCTACTTCTACTATACATACACATCTGGTAAGAAAGGTAAACAAATTTCACTAATGCTAGGAAAATGCAGTGTTTAGCAGAGGATAACACTTTGTTGTGATACTCTGTGCAAATGGGGTTTGGTTACGTAGGTTTGTTTGGTACCTCCTCTCTATAACCAGGGAATTTGGACAGAAAGTGTAAAATTGAAATGCTCTGAAGTAATCTCTGAGAAGTTGTTAGACCTGATGTTAGGTATTGCTGTGTACGATGCTTCTACATCCAGCCGACAGTGGAGCATTTCTGAAAAGTAGGCCTAATGTGTCTTGAATCTCAGTATCTGTGATGAAAGACTCCTTGCATACTTTTTCCTGGTAATTTTTGGGCCAGTACCACTTGCGTATTGCAGTGTCTCAGTCTTGCATGCTTCACTACACCTTACGCTTTTGGCAGTGTTGAAGCCAGCACACTCTGTATGCCATGTATGTGGTGCTGGTGGTACTTACTTATCTGCCTACTGCAGGTTTCCTTTTTCTGGCGTAGAAAGTGCCCCTAAGGTGTAGTAGATCCTTTCAGGATATATGTTTATTGCTAGATCCTTTCAGGATATATGTTTATTGCAATTTTAGAATTACTAGAAATCTGGAAAGATGCTAGCTTGAGTACAGTGAATGTGTTTTGGAGGAATTCTGAACATTCACCTTAAAACTTCTAGCTTCCTTTGCAGTGTATATTGTGTTACTTTCTTTTAATTTGTAGATAAAGTGGTGGCATATTTTTATTTAGGTTTGTTTTCTGTATTACATCAGCAGCTGTTTTCAGAGAGGAGGACCTTTGTGATGTTGTGCAGATACCCGGGAAGAGGTATAAGCTTTTAATAGACATGTACAGGAGAAAGGATTGCTTAGTTTCCAGCACATCTCCAAGGTGTTTGGCTGAAGGCTGTCTTCCAAAGGCATCAAATCTTGTCCTGAAGACAACACGAAATGGAAAAATAGTTGCAGCTGTATGGCTATCTTCCTTCAGTTTGTTTATTTCTGCTGTATTTATGTCCACTATAGCAAAACCATCGTGTGCTCTACAGGAATGGGCCTTGTGTAGTTCTGCTTTTTCCTAGTGGAGTACTTGAAGGAGGTATGAGGAAATGGGCTCTCTGCCCTGCAGATACCTGTCCCTTTCTTGCAGACCCTCTAGAGAAGTGCTGGTCTGGAGGATTCTCCTTGTTCAGAGCCACCCCCAGGCCAAGAGTCTGGCAGCAGAAGTGGTGATAGGCATGTGGTTTTTCTAGGAATTTTCAACTGAATTGCCAGTTGTGGAAGGGGAGTGTTTCTGACTTGAGTCAACTGCAGTCTTTTCAGTTACTATCTTTTAGGGGGCTTTTTTTTGTTACTTTATCCTTTAACTGAGAAAAGTGTGTGTCTGTAAGTCAAATATTAACAGGTGAGGTGAATCAATCAAGTAGTGTTACAGCTACATAATTCTGAGTTTCTGTGAGTGTTTTAAATCAAAACTCCTAAGTTTTGTGAACTTTCTTCTGCCACCAAGCACCCCTTCCCTAAAGGCAGGTGAAAAAAATACCTAATTCAGAGCCATGTCAGTTATTTAAACAAAAATCAGGTAGATAGTGGCATTCTTATTTTGTGAGACATGTAAAGAAAATAAATAACTTTGAGAGACAGCTTCCTTGTCTCTATAAATAAGGAAAACTTGACGAGGAGATAAAGCTAGCTCACACCTAGAAAGTGAACGCTGTGGTCCAGTGCCACTCAGCACCACTGAGCGGGCCCAAATATGAGCAAGAACCTCTTCTGTTATGTGCTGTACAGACACAGAATTAAAAAAATGGGACCCTGCTGCAAAGAGATTACGAGCTAGGAGAAAACATTGTGTGATGGACAGCAGGGCCACAGTGCTGTCATCTGTGCACATCAGCACCAGGTTACATGGAAAGGGGGAGTCCTAACGGAAAGAACCTGTAGGGGACTGCCATGTCCCCGTTGTGGAAGGAAGAAAATCTTAATACTGCACTTTGTGAAGACAGACCATTGTAGATATAGCCTAGAGTATTGTCTGGAGAGCTTGCAGCCCCACGAAGGTGGATTTCTCTTACGTTTTCCTCTGATTAAATAACCTGATCTTGGGTGTTGTATGTGTATTGGTTTTGGGATGCAGACCTGATTGGTGTGACTGATGTTGCAGCATGGGAAGCTGGTCATGACAGTTCATGGTATCGTAACTCATCTTTGGGGCAAACTCTTCTGTGGAAGTTTTAAAGACTCAGCTTTATATGAAACTTGAACTCTGTTGTTCTGTTGGCAGCTGGCCACATTTGAGATGTTCCTTAAATAGAGTCTATCCCATCCCCTATGATGATTGCTTCTTCAGCTCAGCCATTTTGTGGCCCTCATTGGACTAGCATTCTGGACATGATGAAAAAGCCTATAAAAAAAGTAAAAGCATCTTCATGTGTTTATCTGGCCTCAGGAGTGCTTGGACAAGTATTTGAGTTGACACAACTGGTTGTGTCAAGTATTTGAGTTGACAAAAGACTGGTTAAAAACTCTGGGAGTGTGGAAGCGGTAGAAAGAAGCAGGTGATTCCCCTATGACATAATGTGCTGGTATCACGCAATGGTATGACAGGATACTTATCAACAGATTATAGCTCTGTTGTCTGAACAGTGTCTTCCCTCAACTGGAGCCATCTGTTGAATTACCAGCAGCATTCAGATAGACTTTTCCAAGGCAGTTCCCAATCCAATGTCACTCCATTGCAACAGCCAACCTGTGACTCTCCGCAGGAGAGACTCCTTTCTATCTCTTCTTTGGGGTTCCAGTACGCTTGCTTGCAGCCTCTTCATGGTATTTGAAGATAAAGCAGTTGTCCTGCTAGCTAGGATGTGGTGCCATGGAGGTCTGCAGTGTGGAGAGACAAGCTTCCCCTTCTTAATTTTTGTTTCTTTTGTTCTCGGGGGAGCAACAGAAAGTGAGCAGTGGCAGTGCTGCAGGCTCTAAGGAGGAACGGCTACAGGGACAACAGCCCTGACCAAGATAGCGCAGGACCTAGGGAGGACCATGAGCTTTATACAGCCATTTCTGGAGTGCTGCAGCAAGAGCACTTCTGATGTATGTTTCTGAAACTTTTGGGAAATCTGTGATCCAGGCAGTGAGGCCAAACCCTCCTCTTTGGGAGCAGACCTCTTCTAGAGCATCATTGTCTCTGAAGGAGGTATTTGCCAGGTCATACTTTTGGCAGTATTCGCATAGACCCAGTGCCCTGTTACCCAGAGAAGGGACAGAAACACAGCCTGAGGTCATCTTCAGTATGGTGATGTGTATGCTTGCACCACAGCCACGTGAGCCTTTGCGTGTACATAATGATATAGGTGTAATGGTGGGGTCTGCCTGTGGAGGCACTAGCATGGGATCTGTGCATCTCTCTCCATTTACAGCAGAGCTGAAGGAGTGTGGTTTGTCCTTTGCTGTTCTGGGAAATTCACTTAATAAATTTAAATTCAGCTCACTGTTGCAGTCTAGAGAAAGAAAGGCTAACAGTTTTTTTTAATGTTTGGAGCTGGCTTTTACACTGTGTGCTCAGAGCTGTGTGCTGTCCTTAACCTGTGTGGACCCTGGACCCTTGTTTGCAGTGTGAGTTTGTTTGTGGGAGAGCATGTGGGCACAGGAGGGATCTTAGTGTCAGAGGAGAGGCTTTTGGAGGAACAGCCATGTACAATAGCAAATTTATGTTTGAATACTTCAAAGTGTTTTCATGCAGCTAATAAAAGTGTTTTTAATTTATCAATGTGAATTTTTATCTTTGTGAAGACCTGAAGTCCACAATAGAATTTTGCAAACTGTATCACTAAAGAGCTGCTAGCTTCAAAGATTATTTTGTGTTTGTAAGTCTGCAGAGATAAAACAAGGATTTTTTTTTCCTTAATTTTCTCTCAAACCGTTGCACCTGTGGCTTTTGTGGTAACTGGAGAGCAGTGGTACTTAACACTAGGTGGCTGTCTAACAAGTGATTTCTTAATTCAAGGCTCCTAAAGCAAACCAGCCCTGGCAGCACTACTTTGTGTGTTTGTGCATGTTACCTTTCGTCAGTAACTGAAGGGGAAGTGAGCTAGTGCCTAACTACAGAAAATGACAACAATATAATGTGAACAGTCTTGGCCGCTGGGGGTGAAAGCATGCCACAGACCTGCCTCACAGAGGACAG
The DNA here is from genome assembly GCA_034782735.1 of Sagittarius serpentarius. Taxonomy (NCBI): domain Eukaryota; kingdom Metazoa; phylum Chordata; class Aves; order Accipitriformes; family Sagittariidae; genus Sagittarius; species Sagittarius serpentarius. The sequence goes on from JAVKLA010000001.1 coordinate 12,778,920, forward strand.
AGGAAAACTAGACCCTTGGGTGGGCTTCTTTCTTCTCCACTGAGAAGACTGGATTAAAAGTAAAACCCAGGGCTGAGACCCTTTCCAGTTGACTGTCCCTTGAGCGGGCTTTACTGCGTCATAAATGATGATACATTTGTTTGCATTTCTTTTTGTTTTGTTTGCTGGCCACAAACCAGTGCTGTGCTTTTCTTATTGGAACCCTGGAGGCTGTTCTCAGAAACAGCTCCCTCAAAGAGCTGGCCCTCAGCACCCACTCAGAGGCCACACACAGTGGCTTTCTGATGCTCCTTGAGATCATTGCATTGTTACAGGCTGCTCATGAGCTCAGGCTCTTTTGTGTCTGCAGCTGGGCTTCGCTAGAGGCTTACAGCTGGAGTGTAAGGAGAGGCAGTTGGTGATTTTGCCACCCAGCAGGTGAACTTGCGTCACTTCAGCATGAAGGATTGCTAGGACAAGGCTGATGAGTTCAGAAAACAGTGTCAGCAAGCCAGTCTTTGTGTCAAGTCTTTTACAGAGGTGATAGCTAAAGGAAGCGTAGGAACTACTATTTCTTAAGTAAAATTGAAAACAACCTCTTTTACCAAAGCTTGTTAAGAGACTTTGAACAGCTTGGCTAGATGCAAACACCTATAAATACTCTGAACCTGCTCTTCAGGTGCAGCAGAGCTGTGACCGTGTGATTCAGGATGCACCAGGAGAGATGCATGATTTGGGATAGAGCAGGAGGCTGTGTGATCCCCCCAAGATGGGACTTAGAACAGCCTCAGGGCTGCTGCTGGCTGGGCCAGCTGCAACTGTCCTCTGGGATCAGAGCTGCTGGGTTGCAGCAGAGCCATGTGCTGCTTCCATTTCCCTTTCTTCTTGCCTCTGGCACTTCTGATTTGGAGCTCGTAGTTGCGGGGTAGAGTTGGCTTCACTGGCTCTCTGTCATCCTGGAATTTCCCTATATGGCAGGAATCACAGCCTCCCAGCTGGCATCAGCTACTTCCTCTGTCCTGGTACCCTTGCTGTTTGCATTTTTAATGAACTGGCACCAACAGCACCTCCTCCAGTCTTGGGAAGTCTGGTTCCAGTCAGGAAGTAGCAGACCTTGTGGTACTGATTTGAGGGTAGATTAGCACAAGGAGACCATCTGTGTTTTAAACAGTAGGGTGTTTGGAGCAGGGCAGATTTACTTATCTCTTTGAGAATAGTGGGTGGGACAAGGGCTGGAGATCACACAGAGGAGGACAGACCTGTCAAGCCTCTAGTGTCCTATGAGATTTGCTTACCTGGCTTTTGCCTTTAAGTATCTCCTACCCTTGCAGTGAAGTGCCACAGACTCCTTTCAGCATTGTGAGCCCATCAGATGGGCACGACTGGTCAGTTCTCTCTGAATCCCGACTGCTTCCGGTGAGGAGACAGCAGTGGTGCTGGGGCTGCACCCAGGCTTTTGGTGTAATTTCAAATTTGAAAGAGCACATTGGGCCTGGCACCAGGACCTCTTCCTCACCACCTTCCCTAGTGAAGGATCATGCACGTGAGGCCAGACAGTGACTGAGAAATTATAGAGGAGTGCAAGGCTGGGGAGGGTGGTGAGAGTGGCTTTTGAGCTGTCTACGGCTAATTTATCAGTGATGGGTACTTGTTATCTCTAAAACATTGCATAGTAAACTGGGTATGAGTTTATATCTAAGCTAGATTAACTAATCAGTGAATCCTCTCATGCTTCCATTTCAAAGTTTTGTTTTAATAATTGTATCCTTAAACTTGTCTTCAGTGAAGAGTTGACCTGAACTGAGTATCAGGGTTTAGCTAGTTTTCCTCACTGCTTCACCTCTGTCCACCTCCCATTCTTCTTTCTGCTCCCATGGAAAAATCTTTGCCTTGTTTGGAAGCTCAGACTGGGGGCATTTTCTGACATGTGTGTTGGCAAGTGCAGAAGTAGAGTGGAGGCAGGAAGGTGAGTGTAGGCCTGCAGCTTACCCAGCCTGGGTTAGGCCAAGCAGGCAGGAAATAAATACAAACATAAGGTAATGACTAACTGTAGAAGAGGTGTATCTTTGGGTACCTCCTGTTTGTTTAGCTATTTTCCACAGTTTTACCATTGTAGGTTCATCATCCTTTACCAGGACAGCATGTGTGACAGTGTTGACTGGTGCCTGTGGAAGACAGGGAGATTTGGTATGGCATATGTGGAAAGAGGATTTGCTTTTGCATAGGGAGTTTGAAATCCCAGGATTTTCCATGCCAAATTTTGTACTTTTTTTTTTTTTACCCTTGTATCCTATGAGACCGTGAAGAAGCACAATGTGGACTTTAAAAAAAAAATTAAGTAAGTTTGAATGAAACTTCCAAAGTCTCTTAGTGATTTATGGACGTTAATCTTATTTGGAGATTGCTGGGACTTGAGTACTCAAGGTATAAGTACGTTTTTGCCAGTCTTCCCATCTGTCATCTTTTCAGCTCCTGACTATCGCTGTATGATAATTCAGCCCCTTGGTTAACTTCTACCTTAGTTTAATTTTTTTTTTCCCCTCTTCAGACAAGTGAGAGAGAGACTGAAGGAGCAAGTTGTTGAGATGAAAGAGAAATTTCCAGGCTTCAGACCAGGACTCGCAATTTTGCAGGTATTGTTTTCTTTAATGACAACTACAGAAAATATGCGTTGCTTTGCAATGGTAAGTGCACAGCTGATGAGCTTGATCAAAGCCGACATGCAAATGGTAACGTTTTATAAGGCACAGAAGAGCAGAGCTCCCTGTGGGATCGTAACACAGTTCTGTGATGTCTTTTCCCCAAGTACCTGGAGCCCAGAAACATTCCATGGGTTTTGGGTTGGTTTTTTTTTTTTCTTTTTCTTTCATCAGACCCTTGCAATTCTCTGGGCGTTACACTTGTGAAATGGTGAATAGGCTTCTTGCCTGTTAAGAGGAAGCAGTGCGTGTAGACTGTATCCAAGTCTCTGCATTTGTGTGAGCCCCAAAGCCTGTCAGCTTTCAGAGATGTATTTGTACCAGAAATCTTTGAAATGGGCTGTTTATCAAGGGATTTGGTTTGCTGTTACGTCAGAGCATGGAGAGAAAAGGGGTGGGGGGGGAAAGGCAACCAAAACCACCTTTGGCCAAGAAGACTTTGAGTGCAAGGAATGGAACAAAATCCCATTGCTAAATTTGATGTCTGTCAGAAGTGAGTAAGTGCTAGAGTCTACACAGAAGTACTTGGGGAGGAGAAGAGGACTCATAAGTACAGGGTTTTGGCCTGTGTTTGGCAGAATTAAGGTTGGTTTGTTTTTTTTTCCTTGCAGCTATAAAAAAATGCACTCTTTTTGTGCTTAGGTCAGAGGGTGGCTAGTAGCAAGTGTCATGTAACAAACAGGAAGGAACACTGTGGCCACAAAGGACCCGTGGACTGAAAGTGGCTGCTTACAGAAGTGGCTTCTGTTCTTACTCAGTATTTGTTGCTCCTGAAGAGCTCTTGGTGCACATCTCTGGATTCCAGTGCTAAGACCACTATAGTATACAAAGACCATGCTCCTCTTCAGTGCCAGGAACAAATTTGTTTGTGGTTTGGTTTTTTTCTGGTTTTCTTCTCCGTTAGCTTTAAGAAGGACATCTATACAGAAGACTTGTCTTCAGGTATTTAGAAGGAAGGAGGAAGGTCTTTTATATGAAATCTAATAAGGGATGCTTTGGTGGAAGTTGTCAAACTGCTGACCTTGTAAACTCTTCAAAAACTGCTCTCTTGTAGTGTTATTAGAGTTTTTTCTTGGTTGGCCTGTGTTCTTTTCAATCCTGGGTTGTCTCAGAGTCCTTTACAACCTGTTTGCTCTTTGGCTGTCTCACGCTTTTGTAAACCAGCAAATGGTCTGGGCTTGGAGTTCGTCTCCTAATACTGATATTCTCAGCTGTCCGTTTTTCAGTTAAGTCAGGACAGTTAGCCGTTTCTGATACGTAGCACCCCACACAATATGTGCTCTTTTCTTGGGAGGTATCTGGTGTCCTCTGAGCTCAAAGAGTAAGTCAGTTAATCTTTATTTTTTGTCCTGTAGTCAGGAATGTCCTCTTTTGCACAATGTATGTTGTCTGTTTGCAGACATCTCCTGATGCCTGTTTTGTTTCTTCTTTTCTGCCCTGTATGAGGCATACCTTTTCCTAAACCGAGCAGACTTTAGTGGGGAGATAGCCCCTTTGTCTAACCCTCAGGAAGGACTAATGTATGCTGGGTGATCGGGTAATGCAGTCACCCTGTAATCTGGTGAGAACCAGGGATAGCTCCCAAGTACCAGGGAGTGGGGTTTCAAGAGTTTGCTTATCAGCTTTTCCTTATTTGTCCCTCATTTTCTTCAGGTTACAAGGAGTATTACCTTTAACAAAACATACTGGATGTTGCAAGCAGTCTTCTGAAATGCAGTTGTACTGTAGTCACCCAATACTGCCAAAAACTACAGGCATTTTTTCTACTTGCTACTTTCTCTTTGTGCACTGCTTTGTTCTTGTTTTGTTGTTTTTTCTTTGGCAGGAACATTCTCAAGGTACAAAACAGCAGTGGAAGAAATGTCTCCATCAAGGCACGTGTATGTGCATAAAATTAAGGTTCCTGGGTATCAAAGAGGCCCAACTTTTCTGAAAGCCTTAATCAGATAGTTGGATGTTATCAGCACCTGCTGATCATGTTAATTAGAGATTTAACTTTCTCAGATGAGATGGCAGGCAGTATTTTCTGCTTTGGAGAGCACTGTGTTTCTAAGGTTTTTCAACAGGCATAAATAGTGTTTAAGCAGGAGATCAGACAACTTGTCTTTAGCTGCCTCTTACTTGAAAGAACACTTTTCCTGTTAGCTCCAGCTACTTATAGCCTCTATCAGTGTGTTTTACAGTTATTCAAGAATACCTCTGTCTCCTTGGTGTAGCTCAAAAGAAGCCAAGGAAGCTAAGGGTTAAGTCCATCTCAGCCTGTGACTGGATCTCTGCAGTGTGACTCAACTGTCTTTTCAACCTTAGGTTGGAAATCGGGATGATTCAAACCTCTACATTAATATGAAGCTGAAGGCTGCTGCTGAGGTAATGCCCAAACTCTTAATATTTCTTTTTACCCTCCTACAGTAGGTCAGATCTGAATATGAAGAAACAGATGCAAATCAAATAGTTTCATCTAAGCTTTGCCTGTATTGGAGAAACCAATGTTGGCCTGAATTCCTTGTTATAAGGAAGTAGTATAGGTGTGTAACCTCACACTTAGCCAAGTGGGGTACTCCGGTAACAACAGTGTGGGTTGGTGCCACTTTTTGTGTGATCATCTCCTAGATTACACGTGTGCAGTGTGCTGATGTTCTGTCTTTCCTGACCTGTGGCCATGCACTTATCTTCCCTGAATGTCTTGTACCTGCAGTAGCATTGCATCTGTCACTGAGTGGTACCTTGCATGCTACAGCAGGGCTGGGAACGTAGATGAGTCCCTGTTTCCCTAGGTGACAGCTGGCATCTTCTCTGCTGGCATTTCAAGGCGTTATGCTGTCAAGCCAAGATGTTGTTCATGTCAAAAGGTGAATAGGAAAGTTGAAGTATGGACCAATGTAAGCAGGCAAAGCACTAATCTTTCTTCTTCTCTTTCACTGATGGTATTTCCAAATAATAGGACTGTAGACACAGGAACAGGAGATAGACCTGGGAAATGTGACAGAATGTAGCTGTAGCTGGGCTAGACTGAGAGAATAGCCAGATCAATTCAGAAATCAGATCATTTGTTGGTATTGTCATTTGCAGATTGGGATCAGTGCCAATCACATAAAACTGCCAAACACAGCAACAGAAGCTGACGTAAGTAATACAGCCAATAATGAAAAAATACATAATTTGGGTTTTGAGCTCAAGAGGTGAACTTATATTTGACCTCTCATTTTATAAAAAAAGACTGCTTGCCTGTAGATATGAACTCATGAAAAAAGAACTGGAACCTGCTGAGATTTTTTTTAATTTTTCAAACATAACTAAAACACTACAATGTAAAATTGAGAGACTTTAACAAGTATTTTTCTAAAAATAAAAAATGTGAGTCATTTATGCTCTGTGGTGGAAAAACTAAGCATACTGTGTGTGTCTGTTAATCCAGGTAGGATTGTGCTTTTTCCTTTGCATCAGTCATACTTCAGTTTATCGGCCATTAGGTTTTTGATCTTGTTGTAGGTCCTCAAGTGCATTGCCTCTTTGAATGGAGACCCTGCTGTTCATGGCTTTATAGTGCAGCTGCCACTTGACTCTGATAAACCCATCAATACGGAAAAAATAACCAATGCTGTTGCACCTGAGAAGGACGTAGATGGGTAAACTGACTTCACCCCTGGAGAGCATGACAGCTACTCCAGAAAGAAACCCTTTTTTTTTTCCTTCTTTTTTTTTTATTCCCCTTTTGAACGATGATCATGAGGCTGGGAGTCTTACTTGGCCTTTATTCTTTCAAAATACAGCTTAAGTAGCATCAATGCTGGGAAACTCTCTAGAGGGGACCTTGGAGACTGCTTTATTCCCTGTACGCCAAAAGGATGCATGGAACTTATCAGGCAGACAGGTAAGGAGGTTTTCATGCATTATTCATGAGTGCAGTAGTCTTCAGTAAGAGGAAAAATTATGCACATTGCAAGGCCGTGCTTCACATTGAAATTTTTTTTGAGATGCCACATTTCATCTCTGCTTTTTCAGACAGTAAAAGAACTAGTTTTAAAATGGTCCGTCCTTCCTCTCTGCCAACTCCAGTTCCCTATCACACACAACTCAGAAGAAAAATAGTATCCTGAATTAACAGATTCAGACTTAAACTGATCAAAAGACTCCAGACCCATTTGAGTTAATTTGTACTAGGATGCAGAATGACCTATTTTTATTTTCTCCTGACTTCCTCTGATGCAGGCATCCAGGTTGCAGGGAAAAGAGCTGTAGTGGTTGGCCGCAGTAAGATTGTTGGTGCTCCCATGCATGACCTGCTGCTCTGGAATCATGCAACAGTAACCACTTGCCATTCAAAGACCTTGACGCTGGCTGAGGAGGTAAGGACACGCTGGATGCATGAGGCTGTAGTTATCTGCAAGCCAGTGCTGCCCGCTGCGTGTTGCTACTCGGTGTATTGCTACTCTTAAGTCACTGGGTCTGGGTTGTCTTTCATCTGAAACAGTTCTCAGTCCTGTTCATTGCATGGTTGTGTAAATGCTTCTGCTGGAATAGGATCCTCATTATTTTTGGCCCTTAATTAGAGAGTTTTAATAATAACAATAAAATTATTATTTTTGTTTTCTTTGGGCAAGTGCTGAGAATTTAATCATCCCTTCCTAATTTCCATGTAGTGGCCTGCAAGACAGCATATGGTTTTGTTTTTTTCCAAAAAGGCCAGGTGGTCTTTTGCTTTAATGGCTGGGAAATGCCAGACCAAATGTTTTCTCCAGTTGGGTTTTTTTTTTTCCAGTTTATTTTCTATGACTGGGAGTTGGTACCATTTTCCTCTTTAGCAGTGAGAGTGACAGAAATACTGTGTGGCTGTGCTGCCACCTACTTGGATTTTGTAGAGCAGTCAACACTGCCAGGCTGTGTAAGCAAGTACTAAAGCTGAAAAGGGGGTAGGTGTATTTGAATATAACTCACAGGGAAGATCAGAAATGCTGCAGTGCTTCATGCCATTAAGTTGCTGTTCAATAAGACTGTCATTAGGTTGACTAACAATTGAAGTGCTAGTTCTTAATGAAATCTTAAAATCGTTTATCTCCCTTGAAGTTTAAAAGAAAAAGTTCCAAGGGATAGCAGCTTCCTAAGGAAGCATGAATGAAGCAGTGCAGGAACTCAAAACAAGCTTTAGTCACAGTCTCTAGCACCAGCTTTGTGACCACACCAGTCAAATTTTACTATTTTTTGCTGTCTGAACAAATATTACTGCTGAATGGCAATCAGCTTTTCCTGGAGTTGCATGTTACACAGTCCTGGACATAAAAACCGCAAGACAGTGCTGCCACAAGTGAAGTGCCGCTTAGAGTTCTGCGCAGGGGTTGTTCTTGGCTGCTGTCTGCTGAGTGCTGGGTATATTTCTAGCATTGAAGAGAGCAGCTGAATATGCAGGGATATTTGAAGGGAGGAAGATAATACGCAGAAGGCTTTAATTTTATCTGAAATTAGTCTGTATGATCCGCTTGGGAATCATGGAGAAGTTCAAAGAAGATTGCGAAGTGTTGACTTGCAATAACTCAGGGTAGGAGTGTGAAAATAGGGCATAATTTCTGGCTGCAGGAATTTGTCCTTGCCAAGTGACTGCTAGCTACCTTTAATTGCTGATGATGCCCTTCCATCCCTCTGATGGCAATGGGTGAGCATACAGTTTCACTGCCATTGAAGCTGATCTAAGTTGCTGCTGAAGCAGTCTCTGCAGTTTTCCACTGCCAGTGTGATACAGAGTTGTTTATTTGGCTTTTTTTATAGGTTGGTAAAGCTGATATCCTGGTGGTTGCAGCTGGTAAAGCTGAAATGGTAAAAGGTGAATGGATCAAACCTGGTGCAATTGTAATAGACTGTGGAATTAACCATGTGCCAGGTGCGTGGGTAATGTATAAAGAGTGGGGATGTGTTTACTTGTATATAAATGCAGTTGCTAAGTAAGTACATGGATACTGTTTCCTTGGTGTTTCTAGTCGATGCGGTTGTCTTTTCTCTTTAAAGCCTGTCTTAGGTAATGGCAGCAACCTCTGAAGATGCCAGTATAAAAAAAGGTTGGTCTGAAGTACTGTCCTAAAGCAGATCAGTGGCGGTTTTGTTTCTGCCTTCAATAAGGCTGATGATTAGTAGAGGAAGGAGGAGGCCTAGGAAATGCTACAACAGAATATCCATGTAATTTGACCCAAAAGCATAGTGAAGTCTTGCTGCTGTTGTCAATTATGAGCACACAGCTTTGCTGTCATTAGTTTGCAGTTAGACCTGATTAAGCTGTTCTGTTTGAAATACATAAATGGCAAGCAGTCTCTTAAAGTAGCTGTGGATTTGTTGAATCACAACATTAACTTCTTAGGCTTGAATGGCTGTTGTCTTGAAACAGAGCACCTTCTGCAAGAGTATTGGTGACAGTGGCTCTGGCATAGAATAAAGTGCTTTAACGTAATGGATTTTAGGGTACGGTTTCACTTAGCTACTCCCTCCTTGTAAAGGAGGAACAGACAGTCTGGCAATTTCTGTTTTCATCTCATTTTAAATCCAAATTACAGATATTGAATGATATGGAAAATTAGTCACCATCCAACTATCTCTGTGCTACACCTACAAGGCTTTTAAAAGGTAGTTTTCATAATTAATCAGTCATTTTATTGCCATTATTTAATGGAATGTAAAGAAATTTCTGTTCAGCAGTCTTGTTCCTCAAAGATGACATTGAGTTGCATTTAAAAACATTAGTCCTCTGTCTAATTAAAATTAAAAAGTCATCTGCTGTTGCTGTTTGTTGCTTGATGTATTTGTGCCAGGCTACCCAAACTTAGGCAATTTACCAAAACCCACATGGTCACTGCTGATTTGCATGAAGCAGAATGGCTTGGAGTCTCCCCCACTAACATGTTGCAAATAAAACTACTGTTGTGTTTCTGACATATGATGGTTATGACCTTTTTTTCAGGGTTGATGTGAACTGCATCTTTGAGGACACATCCCTGTTTCTTTGCAATTAGTCTGCCTTGGGCAGTGCACTGAGATCTGAGCTTCTTGTACACCCAGCCTAGTCAGTGTTGCATGGCGATACGCTTAATGGTGTTGTGAGACTTGTTAATCAGCGCTTGGTAGAGTACCATGGCAGTTGTCAGATTTCAAAATGATGAATGCCACAGACATTTTTTTTTTTTCCTTTGGTTCTTTGAAGCTGCTGAGTTTTCTTGTCTCTTTCTTCCCTTCTGATAGGTTGCGAAAAAGTTTTCGGATGAATCTTTTGGGAAATCGGTGCCAGAATTGTGAGAATTGCAATGCTATAGAAAGAATGGCAGCTAGTTTGCCAGCCTCTCCAGCTACATCACTGTACAGATAGAATATTGCTGCTAGCTGTGATGGTGCTTTAAACATGGTGGAGAGAGAGAAATAGCATGGTTGCCATACATCTTACCATAGCTGTAAGTGCACCCAGCTAGGTGCTGCCTAGGTGTAGATGTGAGTTGCAGCTGGGGGACATGGTAATCCCTGGGTATGCCTATACTTTGCAAGTTGGGGTGCCCTGTACGGGCAAATCCCAATATGATTTGACATATCAGGACATTAACTTAATGCAGGCTTGCCAAGTTGGAGTTAAATAAAGTTACAGCCATGTAGCGCCGTGTGAATGCAGCTGTTGTGCTTTTGGATGGTGGGTGGCCTGTATGCTCCCAAGGCTGTCAGTTTGGAGGCTAGAATAGGCAGCTTAGGTGCATCTGGCTTTGTGCTCATGTGTACTACAGCTGAACAGAATTTCTTCCAGGTCTCCAGGTAGAGGGGAAGACAGGATCTCCTGAAACCTCTATTAGAGGTGACAAGTGTGTCTTATTCCCTTTCCAAACTGGATTGTATTTGTCTTTCTCTCCGCACTGCTGCAGCTGCAGGGCTAGTGCAGCAAATATTCTGAAGGCCTTATTCCAGGCCTGTAGAAATTGCTTTGCTATAGGAAGGGAGAGCAGTGCAGGCAGAGGATATTCCCAGAGATGGCATGGTCTCTGGAGTGTCCCTCTCTGAGTCCCGATAGAGGAAGCAACCCTATTCAAAGTCTTCTGCTATCAGATTTTGCAGCCCTAGCCAACAGGGAACCTTGAACAGTGGGATAGGAGAGCAGCAAAGGAAGATCAGCCTCTGTGGATCTTGGTGCTATGCTCTTCAAACACCAGAGGAGCTAGAAAAATACAGAAAGCCTTGACTTGATGCTCTGTTTATATCTTTATGTACTGGGAATCAAGTTGGCATCACAGTCCTTATAGATCAGATTGTGTTGGATCCCTTGTGAAACACCTTTCCCAGTGGTGTCCAGAAAAAGCTGCAGACTGCAAGCAGGTGGTCTCATGTTTTATAGATGAGGGTCATGTACGGTCTTGTGTGTTTGCAGTCATATGTCCACCAGAAATGTGTTACAGTTGCACGTACATTGGCACAAGTTTGCTTGGAAGTCATGTGGATATTTCCAGCTGTTGTCTGGTGAAAGTAGGACTGTGAATGAGCTCCACTCCAGAAGCTGCACTCAGGCTGTCTCTCATGCAGCTTGTCTCTGGAGATAGATGGAGATCACCATACCTGTTCATTCCATATGTGTAGGCATGCCCTTCACTTCTTCGATCTCAAAGTCCTTGGATGCTCTCTCTCATGTATTCCAGCTGGCTAGAGAACCAACTGGACCAAAGAAGACACAGGCACTGGGAATGGTTATAGTGTCACTGATACTCTCTGTAACTAGTTTGTTTTTTTTAAGAATGGGATGATGAATATTGAGAAGGTGAAACTATGGGGAGAGGTAGAAAGTGTATGTGAGCATTCCTTCAAAAGAATATTTTAAAGGTAACTGAATAGCTCCTAAGTTGCACTCAACAGTGCTTGGCGTGAGGTGCAGATGCAGAGACTGGGGGTTTTTTGGGGCTTGTGCTCATTACTGTTTCTGTGTAACAGATTAGGCTATTTGTGTCTGGAGTGCCTAATTCATCGCTTGTTTTCTTCATTCTTGGGCCTGGAGTCTTCCTGGCCAGGGTGGCTAGTAAGCCTGCTTGACATCCTTGGAAGAAAATATAATTATGTTATTTGCCTTTTGCAGCCTTAATTAAACTGCTCTGTAGGCTGGAAGGCCAGATTAGTCTGCAGTTCAGGCAGCAGAGCTGACAGTGGCTGTAGAAACACTGTTTAACGACTGTGATGTTGTTCAAGCTTGGAACTTTAGGGGGAAAAAATGTTGCTTGAAACACAAACACAGCAAAACATCCAAGCTGCTAATTGTCAGTAACAGTGCAGTTAAAAATTAGTGTTGGCAGGAGCTGCTTTTGTTATCTTCAGGTTTTTCACAGTGCTTAGAAGTTCCCTAGGGTCCTCATATCTGAAATGAGAATCTGCCACTCCAGGAGAAACTTAAAATTTCTTTTTTTGATATGCTGTGTGTATAATCAGCAAGTTCCTTAGATGACTGTGCTAGTTTACTAATACCTTTTGTCTTTTTCTTTCTTTATGGGTGAGCTTAAAGGTCACCACTGGGAAAAAGTGCTGTATCTGCTTCTGAATTGTCAGGTCATGTAGTGCAGCAGGATACAATTTTGGGAATTTTTTCTGCCAGAGAGAAAGGAGATTATTCTACTGGAGCTCTCTTAAGCCACCTGTGAGGTTTGTTTTGACAAGACTCTGATCTCTGTAAACTGCAGTATTTACTGGTTCATCATTAGAATGGAAGTGAGTAATTGAAAAGCTTGGCATTTTCTGTCTTCAGTTTCTGTGAAGGCAGGTGATTTTATTCAACAGTAAGGCCTAGATGTCCTCCAAAATTGAATAGAGCAAATGTAAACCTGGGGTTTTGGAACAAGTCAGCCATGTTTCTTCTCTCACTTCCTCTAGACCATTGGTTTGTATCTCTTTCAAACTGGAAGCTGTACTAATCCTTCAGAGCACTACAGCAAGAGCTGTGAGACGATGGTTCAGGTGACATCTCTATTGTATGTCCCATTTGTGTGTTGTTATTGCAAACATGTAGGACTCGGTCTGTACTTTGGTCCCCCTGCATTTGTTTTGGAGTCATTTTTACACCGCCCTGTGGGCCACGTGCCACTGAGAAAATACTTGCATCCTCAAGGAAAGGGAGATCTATCTGGCTGAGGACAAATGATACTTAATGGGAAGATATGTTGCATGAGCTGTTGACACTGTCTGAGTGAAGTATGATGATAACAGCTTCAACTTGTGATGTTGTTTTAACTTTTTATCTTTCTTTACAGTTTCCTGGGTACTCAGCTTCTGTTTTGTTTACTCCAGCAAAGGAAAAGACTTCAGCTTTGGTCACTGTTGCCTCCTGTTGTTTTGGTGAAATGTGATGTGTAACTTTTTCCTTAAATCTCCAGACAGCACAAAGGCCAGTGGAAAAAGAGTTGTAGGAGATGTGGCATACAATACGGCAAAGGAAAGAGCTTCCTACATCACCCCAGTTCCTGGTGGCGTTGGGCCTATGACTGTGGCCATGTTAATGCAGGTACGTGGGCAGACTGAGGCTGCTGGTCATCTCCTCTACGTTTGCCTTGGGGTATGTTGCTGCTGACCATCAGCACGCTACCAAAGCAACTAGTGCTTCTTTCTTGCTCTTACAGAGATCTAGTTAGGATTTCCAGCTTCTAGTCCAAACAATTTGGATTTGGTTAACTGAGGAAGAAGACGGACCTTAAGGAAATGTTAGGACAGAGGGGTTTTGGTTGGGTTTGGGGGTGGTGGTGGTGGGAGGTTGGTTGGTTGTTTTTTTTGAGTGTGGTCTCTCAAAATGGTGAGAAACAGGCTTGTCTTACAATGCTCTGGCTGTAATTCTAAAACTATCCGTAGGGTGACTGGGTAAAAAGGAGGAGAGTAATAGTATAAGCCAGCTCCTTCTGTTTCCTGCTTTGCTTAAGAAACCCTGCTGGCACAGAATACCCCAAAAAATCCAGCACAGTGGAAGACAAGTAGATGGATACATAGATATGGTGGGATTTTTTTAAGAAAACTACGAGCAGAATCTCAGTTTGATGGTTAGCAAATGCTTTAATCAAAGGACTTTGTGTTAATCCCAAACTGAGACAGATGGGAAAGGTGAACCTTTCTGAGTCTCTTTGTTAACCAGCATGGTTCATACAGTGGTGGGTGCTATAATGCATTCTCATGCTCGTTTTAGAGCACAGTGGAGAGTGCACAGCGTTTTCTGGAGAAGTTCCAGCCTGGAAAATGGAACATCCAATATAACCAGCTTATCCTAAAGACGCCTGTTCCAAGGTAATGCATTCAAATGAAGCTGCTGGCAGTGTTCATGCAGTATAGTATTCACTTCTGTTCCCAAGCTTTGCATAATGCGGGTCATACATGTACATAGACTGTAGCTGGCATTGAAGCTTGGAGAGAAGTAGGGAGAAAGCACTGTGAGGCCTTCCTAAGGGAGCAGAGCTAACCTGCAGTGGTGCTGTGACGTACATTGAAGTGTATCCTGATAATACTAAGCCATAAACATGGACTTCCACAGACTCTTTAGGTCAGTTAGTCACTGATTCAGCAAATAGCTGAAGATGCTTGTATTTTGGAAAATTTTCAGTCTGACATGGCAAAAACCTAGCATCTTGAAGTAAGAGTTGTTGGTGTCAGGTCCCCAAGGAGCAATTGACAATATACAAAATACCATAAGGGAGCATAACACATTGCCTACAAAAAGGCATTCTTGGGGTGGGAGGAGTGGGGGGAGGTTTGGTGGGAAGTTTTTGTTATTTGGTGTGGATTTAAAAAAAAAAAAAAAGGCAGCTCTGAAGATGTGTCTATTCTACTGTAGCCAATATCGGTGGGATTGATTCATTTAACTACAAGGGGTTAAAGCTTTCCTTTTAAAATATAGATTAGGTGTTTGTAGTTTATACTGTCCAGAAGCGGGGATTTTGTGAGAAGTCTTTGGTTTATAAATTGACCTTGCTCTTTTTCTTTAAGTGATATTGAAATATCGCAGTCTTACATACCCAAGCCCATTGATCAAGTTGCAAAAGAAGTTGGCTTGCTCCCTGATGAGGTAGAGCTCTATGGCCAAACTAAAGCCAAGGTTCATCTGTCAACTCTGAATCGGCTGAAGAACCAGCCAGATGGCAAATACATTGTTGTTACTGGGTAGGTACTTCTTTAACTGGGGCATCACTTCTGTGGTGTCAAGGTGAAAAGAAATTTTAGTAGCATGGTTTGTTGTTGTCTTTTGGTAAGGTGACTGTATGGGGTGCTCTGGGTTTTAGTAAATCACGCTGTGAAGACCTAGTGGTTTGGGGAAATAGATTTATCTCGTGGCAAATAGTGGGAATACAGTTTAAAATTTCTGTCCTGGAGATGAATTATTTTGGTCTGCAGGTCAGGGTTATGAAGGGCAGACTGGATTGTAGTCCAAGTTCTAGTCTGGTAGCTTGCCTTCAAGAGTAACTAGCAAGTTGTTTTAGAGGAAAGTTTTTGGCAGTTATGTGATAATTTGCCAATCTCATTCCTGTTTTGAACTAACAAAGATTAGCTGAAGTCTGAGTCAGTCCAGAATTTGAATTGGTGTTAACTGCAGTCACTGGGTGACTTTTATTCCCTGTCTTTTGAGTCTCACCCACTAGAAGGGCTTAATTGTGTCCGTTCTGCTTTTTTCACTGCAGGATAACTCCTACTCCCCTGGGAGAAGGGAAAAGCACCACCACTGTTGGTCTTGTTCAAGCCTTAGGAGCACACCTTCACCAGAATGTCTTTGCCTGCGTTCGGCAGCCTTCTCAGGGGCCAACCTTTGGTATAAAAGGTATAAGCTGTTCTGTTGCTTGCAGTTGGACTAAATGGGGAAAGATGGCATTCAGAGATTTTATTCTGCTGCATTGTAGTTTTACATAATTCCCAGTTACCACTGTATTTCTATTAAGAAATAAAAACCTTGGGTAAGTTTTTCAGTGTTATCTTCAAGTGGTGTGCTGGGATTTAAACTAAGCTGCTCAACAGCAGCTGCCTTCTTAAATCTATTAAGCAAACACATGTAATACCACTCTGGGCTAGAGAGACCTTTATTTGCATGATTTTGACTATTGTCTCTCTGTAGGTGGAGCTGCAGGTGGTGGCTATTGTCAAGTTATCCCCATGGAAGAGGTAATTCTTTATACAAAGCCTCATTGCACATACAGCTCACAGACCTTGAAGAGATACTGCGGTCAGATAACTTAGAAAATATTTTCTGTTTATGGCCCAGTGTGGCATTCCTAAGAACTGGATGCTTGATTTCAGCAAATCTTTTTAAAATGATAAAAAAAAAACCCCACCCAACCCCACCCAGCCCCCCAAAAAACAAAGGTCTTCGATTGTTTCGGAAGGGTGCCTACATGGTCAGGGAACTTCACAGAACTGGGAATTCCCAGTTCCTCTGTTCTCTCCCCTTCTCTGCCTTGAATTGCTGTATACCCTTGAGCAAAGTAAATCCTGTACCTCTTTTTCCCAGCACTGAAATGAAGATGATAATGACTTAATATGTTTTGGAAGTATATTAAGTAGTTCTGTCAGCAGCAGGGGTCACCAGCTCTTTCTGTGAGCTATTTTGGTATACTTACGTTTTAGATTACTAACATGAAGTGGGAAAAGGGAAGTTGGGAATCAGTAATGCCAAGACCTCAGCCTGTGGCAGACTGGCACTGCAGCATATTTCTGATGTGACTTGGCAACAAGTAAAATCCTGTGTCTGGGGGCAGGGAATTGAAAGGCACGTGTAGCACGTGCTTTTGTGCTTCTTTCAACTCTCAAAGTAATTGCCTGTAGAATTCTACCTTTGTCTTATGTACTATAGATTGACACGGGGCAGTTTTAGGAAGAAAAGCAGAAATGATCAAAAGGCCTGTTCGTTCCAATTGATGCAGCAAGTCCATAAAAGATAAAATGTTACAGGCAGAATATTGATTTAGTCAGGTGCCAAGAACATGTGTGAATGGATAGATGTGACAGGAAAAATAATCTCCTCTTTGGGAGCATTAATAAGACGAGCCAAAATACTTGAGTGTGTGCAGCAGTGGGAAACAGCCCCACTCTTGGAACCAAACTGGCTGAAAGGGCTTTTTTTAAGTATGATGGACGTGGTATAAGTACACGTAGTTTTGTGGGGGTGTTTTTAATCGATGCGTCTCGTAAAACTGAAATATGTGGAGTCACTAGTTACAGTAATGACCTTGATACATCATTTATATTTCTGCATGCAGCTTTCACCCTAGGAAAAGATTAGCAAGTGAAAAACTTTTGAGTTCATACTGCAGAACCAAGGTAGTAATAATTGCTTCTTGTTGCATGTATGTAGAAGTGAGACAACAATTAGCATTTACTAATTAGGATTTATAATCAGTGTGTGACTAGCTGCATCTGCTTTTAACTATCTGGCTTTTAAGACCACAGTAGCAAGGCTTTAATGAAACAGTATCGTAAGGTCTTCTGTCATATCACCTTTTCTAATGTCCCCTTTCCATCTTCCTCCTTTGCTGCTCTGCTGCAGAGAAGGATTGTTTTAACCACACCTCTTACTCCCTTGCCATAATGCAAGTTTGTCCTGTAAGCTATATATCCCAAGCCATTTGTCAGTATAGCTACAGTGCAGCCAGATAACTCATGTAGACAAACCCACTCAAACTATCTTTTAATGAGATAGAACCAAGAAAACTACTAGCAGTGTCACTGTGTAGTACGTGGTCTACAAGTTCTGCCTACGATACTGTGTGTTTGACTGGTTAGCTTATGCAGAGCTCTGTACAACCACAGCTCTACTGCTAGCACTGCACAAGGTTGCTAGTTTCAATTTAGCTCAGATATCTGTGGGAGCAGCAGCAGCTTCAGCTAATGGATGTGTGAAACCTATTGTGCACATGATGGGAGTGGGTCAGAAGGAAGGTGAAGGAGAAGCAATGCAGATATGCCATACCATGGCCTTCTCAAGTGTCAAGGAGCCTGTGAGAACTGTTCTTGTGAAAAAAAAACCCACACCTTTTTATTTGGAAGCTTTGTTCTGGAAGTTTGTAAAATGACATAAATGTGGGGGAGGCATTTTTCTGTTTTAGAGAAATTCTTTCCTCTCTTCCACATACTGCACTGAGCAATCTCTCCCCCTCCACCCTCACCCACTTTAACATCGCTATTAATACTTCTCTTTCCATCTGTCTATGATGAATTGAAATAAATGAAAATTGCAGCAGGATGAGGTAACTGGTATGTTTAATCTCCTCTAGTTTAACCTTCACCTCACTGGTGACATCCATGCTATCACTGCAGCCAACAACCTGGTCGCTGCTGCTGTCGACGCACGTATATTCCATGAGCTAACTCAAACGGACCAGGTATGATCCTTTCTTATGATATATTTGGCCTAGATGTTTTGGGTGCGCCAGCAATGTTAATTAACTACCTGTTTCATTCTGCAAGGCTCTCTACAATCGTTTGGTGCCTTCTGTCAATGGTGTTAGGAAGTTCTCAGGCATTCAGATCCGAAGACTACAGGTAAGTTCACTGGTTTCACATTGGTTTCTGGTTCTGTTGCGTTTACTCATCCTTTACGTAGGCAGAGCTAGGTTACAGAAATCCTCATGTTGTCCTCTAGGTCATTCTGCTGGCATTTGATTTTTACCTAAAGTGTGCAGAAGTATGATAGCCCTTCTTACAGCACAGAAAACAGTGAGATGTAGCCCAAAAGGGAAGAGTCATTGATGTAACTCTCTTTATCATATGCTGTAAGAGTAATGCAGTGGGAAGAGGCAAAGGGATCAGTGCCCTTTATTAATAGTGTCAATTCAGTATCCTTAATGCACTTTAAGAAAGGACCAAATCAGTCTCTGTACCTTACACCCTGTTACAGCTAGACATGAATAGTTCCTATGTGACAGCTGTATAGATAATACAGCACAAAAAAAGGCATTTTATAAAATTCAGCAAGAAGAGAACACAGAGAATTGTTTGTCTTATCCAGATTGAGAAAACAGGGAAAAATAGAAAAAAAAAAAAACCAAACCTGTCGCCTACATTGCCCACTCCTCCTCTCCCCAGAAAAGAATTCCCAGTTAGATAAGTAGCCCTGTCATTGAGTGGCAGTCCCTGAGCAGACCACAGCTGCTCTGATCCTCAGAAATTAACGTGAACTAGCATGTGTCCCTGACTTCTGCAAAAATGAGGATTAACAGAGGAATAGTTTTGCACTGGGCTTGGACCTTCTGGCTAGGAGGACAGCCTGGGCCCTGCTAAGCTCATTCAAAGTACAAACCTGTTTGTACAGTTTTCACACTGGATCAGTTGCCCGTTTGGAAGTCAGGAACAATAGTCAGACTACTTAATAAATTAGAGTTTTAGCTTCCTAATTGGCTATAATTTTTCAGCTGTTAGAGACTGTGGTTTGCTTCCACTGCTGAGCAAAGAAGCTATGTCATATTGCTTGGTGTTCCTGATGGACTGCTGAGGGAACTCTACCCTAACCACTCTTCTGATTCTTAAATGTCAAGATGTGCATGGGATGCCAATATTCCAGAAAGATGTCTTTTGTTTGTTTGTTTATTTCTTCTTCTAAATGATGTGTTTGAAGAGGAAGAGAACAGACTTTCTTCTTCCCTGCTGCTTTTCAGGAGAAAAATACAACTTAGCTGTCTAGTTAATTAAAAAAAGCTTGCTCGTTCATAAATCAACTCAATCGTTCTCCTCATTCCTAAGCTTGTGCTTCTATCAGGCTTCTTGAGATAATTCTTCTCTCAATTAAGCAACTTGGCAAACTGCCCATCCTCTCAGTATGTTCAAGATCAGCTTTCTGGGATGCTGACAGCCTTGTGACAGAATTGTTTAATTCCTCCTTTGTGCTGCTTAACCAGCATGCTGAAAGCAGTGTCTTTAAATACATATGGCTGTGTGCAGTGACCCTAAGCAAACTAATGAGAAATGAATGTAAGTATGTGAGATTAATGATTAGAACAAGGTGTGTGAGGAACTGCAGAGTGCTCTCTCTTTCTGTAGATGCCTTGCACAAAGCTTGGTGACAACCTGCCCTAATGAGCTGTATTGTCTGCCTTGCTCTTTACTAGCTGGCCAGCAGCAAGCTCTGCTTCCAGATACACACTGATATAGATCATCTTACATTGTTGTGGGGTCTAGGAGAAGGGGCACCAAAAAGGCATCCCCTCCTTGTTTTTGAACATGCAGATGCTGCTGCCGAAGGCTCATTGCTCTAGTGAAAGGTTCATTTCTGTGAATCTGTTTGTTTTTACCTTTTTTCTTTTTTTGTTCTTTCGTCCCATAGAAATTGGGCATTAACAAAACTGATCCTACGGCTTTGACAAAGGAAGAAGTAAATGTATTTGTGAGACTGGACATTGACCCAGGCACCATAACATGGCAAAGAGGTACAAGAGCTATTAAATGAAAAAATTATTAAGAAACAAAATCTCCAAAGACAAATTTGCAAGTGCAGCAGGAACATGTGTTTCCTGGGAAAACAGGAAAGAGAGCAGGGCTGGCCTCTCCTGAGTGTTTGGTGGGATAGATGCTTGCAGCTGGGATCCCATTCCTAAAGGGTCTGACACAGGGGCTTGAACCTGCTCTGAATTCGCAGAGATTAAGACTTCACAGATTGGTTCAGGTTTGTGTTTCTGGATTTGTCAGGCACTGAGAGAGTTGAGTTTGGCAACTGTAGCCAACAACCTTTTTATCTGACTGAGAAAGCTCTGCAGACAATGGGAGGGTTCTGCTCTGGGATTAAACTCAGTTCTAATCTGCCCACTTGCTCTGTTGGGGACTGGCAGCAAATAAAGGACAGATTTTTAAGAGATTTTTAAAGATACCTGAAGGTAAGATCAGTCTCTGGTCTGGCAGGTTTAATATTTCACTAGCAAAAGAAATTTCAAATGTGGACATTTTTTTCTGATTTAGACCCCAAGAGTATTGCTCTTTCTTCTTTTTATTAAAATACAGTGTGAAATGTGTTCTTCAAAATTTGCTTCATAACCTCTAAAGGGGCTAAAGTAGTCTGCCTAATGGGAAATATTTTATAAAATACTTAGAATTTTTCAAGCAGATAGTAAGAAACAGGAAATTTAAGCCAGTATTTGATAGTTTGTGTTTCCAAGGTAATTTGAGTTCATGGGGCTGTGTGAAACTATTCTCACTAAATGGTGGAATCTGACCGTTTTATCACTTAACTTATAAAATGATAATTTTATTTCTTGGCTGTAATAGTTTCCTGATTTCACATTGACTAATGATGGTGAAAAAGCAAATGGAGTAATTCTAGCAGCTTTGCTTTTCAGAGAGGCTTTGGACTTGTGGTTAATGCACACAAAGGGAGGTAGACTTCCTCTGGATGCAGCGCAGGGTCTGCGTGTGACTGCGGGTATCTTAACTTTGTTACAGTTCAGTTTTGTGGAAGAAACATGTTGAATAGCACTTGCCCTTCTTCAGGAGAGGATGGTATCTCAAACTGCCATCCTCCCTTCACAGGTGATCTAGCTGAGTGTTTATAATAGGGCATAGATGTGACATAACTTGCAACGTGACTTCTCATCTTTCTCTCTGCATTCCTTGCAGTACTGGATACAAATGACAGGTTCCTTAGGAAAATCACTATTGGACAGTCTCCAACAGAAAAAGGCTTCTCACGAACGGTGATTGTTCCCTTTTTTTGAATGTTTTAAAAAGTACTTTGAAAAATGTGGTCCTAAAGCAAGTTTCTGTAACTCCAGATATTTCCATGTTTTACCAGTACCTTGTTAAAGAGAAAGCAGAAAGTCCCTTCAACCAAGCAGTTAAATTTGCTGTCAATGCAGTGTTTAGTTTTATTGTCTGTTCCCTCCTTCCCTGTTCTCTCCTGAATGTTGGCTTCCCAAACGGGGATGATTGTGTCATAATAACAGCAGTACACAACTGCCCTCTGTACATATGATGCGTGGCAATGGCTAATGTTCACCACTGCAGGTGCTTTGGGTGGGATGTATCTGGCCAAAACTAGACACAGTATCTGAGCTTGTTGTCTAGATTCATTATGTAATCAATAGAGTAAAATAGGCAATCTGGGCTGTGACTCCTCTCATCCTTAAGTAACTGTCAAATTAATAGTTCAAATGAATTGTGCTCAGAAAAGCCTCTATTGACTTGAAATGTCCCTAGGGTGCTTAGCATCGATGGAGGTGTCAGTGTTATGTCAGATGAATTCTACCCTTTGTTTTCTATGGAATCTGGTTTTTTTTTTTTTGTCATTTACTGCACTGTTTAGTGATAGATGAGTTAGTAAGCTCAGTCTTCAAAAATATAATTTGTTAGTGTTAACCGTTCTTACATGAATCACTGATGTATGTGCCAGGATAGAGTCATGTAATAGCAATGGAATAAGTAGTTTTTACTTATTTTTGCAGGAAAAAAAAATCCAGTTTAAAATGACCATATTAAATGAAGTATGTTCTGAGAGTAATGCTTTGGATTTCTTTTATACTTGTATGTCTGGGGTTTTTTTGGTTTTATTGTTTGTTGGTTGGTTTGGGGGGGGTGGGGTTTTTTTGATAGTGATGATTGGCTTTGCTTCAAGAATTTAGCAGAGGTAAGGATTGCTGCTAGGGAATCTTGATGAGTTCACATTCTTTATTCATCTCTTGCAGGCTCAGTTTGACATCACGGTGAGCAGTGAAATCATGGCAGTTCTAGCACTGTCTGATGGGTTGGATGACATGAAAAAGCGACTGGGCAGAATGGTAGTGGCTTCCAGCAAGAGAGGAGAACCAGTTACAACAGATGACCTTGTAAGAGAGTCATTCAGTTCTCAAATGCTTTTTCCTGTTACTTCTGAAAGTCTGTGGATTGAAAAACAGAGACATTTCTGTACAGAAAAGACCTTAGCATATGGAATATCAAAGATGAAATCTTAGCCCCTGGGGTTAACGAAGGTTTTTTTACTTCAGTGTGGCTAGCACCT
Source organism: Sagittarius serpentarius (assembly GCA_034782735.1). Taxonomy (NCBI): domain Eukaryota; kingdom Metazoa; phylum Chordata; class Aves; order Accipitriformes; family Sagittariidae; genus Sagittarius; species Sagittarius serpentarius. The sequence goes on from JAVKLA010000001.1 coordinate 12,801,528, forward strand.
TACCCAGAGAGTGTGTGTGTGCACGTGATCTGGGCAGGGGCAAAGGGTCCTGTGTGATGTGCTGTGTGTCAAGTTGAAGCTAGCACCATAGGAATTAATGGGGAAATACATGGTGGCTTCTAGATAAAAAGCATATTTACAAATCGGAAGAACTCAAAATGCATCCTGCTGGCCATCCTGTTTCTCAGGTTCCCTGGAGTGAGGAAAACATTGAACAGGAACAAAGCCTCATGCAAATTTAATCACAGATGATGAAATATCTTATTCTGGGAGGCCGGGAATGCTATAAAAGCCAAACCCTTTGCAAAAAGTGCGATGTCTCCATAAGGCAGCCTTTGATGAGGGACATAAATCCTCTGTGTGGTAAATTTCACTGTGTGAAATACTGAGTGTAGTAGCACTGGTGAGGTCTATTACCAGTATGTAAAGCAGTCCTAAGCAGCAGTTGCAAGCTGCAGCACTGTCTTGCAGCTGTCATACAATAATTATTAGTACAGTTCTTGGCATGTTTGTGGAGTGTGTCAGCTAGCACTCTCCCAAATCGTGCTTCAGCGTGGTTTCAGGGGAATAGCCTGTGCCCCAGACACTTCTTCCAGTAAGTGTTTGGAAGATGGCAACCCTGTTTGGAGAAGGGAAGGGGAATTGAGCCCTGTATGTGAACTGTGCCCTGCCACTTGTCATTGAGACAGACAACAGACTCAGGACTGTTGCATTGGTCAATAGAGATGTGATATTGGTGCTTACTCCTGTACAGTAGATATGTCGCAGCCTGCTTTGCAAAAGACAAGAGCATTACAAATTTGCATGATGTGGTGTTAATGAGGTTTGTCTTACATTTTCTGAATGAACATTTCCAGTGGGACAGAAGAATCCACCGGGTGGGTATCCTGACGTGTTTCCAGCAAGGTGGAACACAGCACCAAGGCTTACCCAGCTCTTGCTATCTTGCTGTGGGTTTTTATGTTTTCTTGTGTGTTTGGGGTTGTTTTTGTTTGTTTTACTTCCTTCCAGGATAGATTGGTAGATTGGCAACATGGCCTGACTCTGGTTTTGCAGGAAAAGGGCTAAGCTGGGAACCATTTATCTGTAAATGTCCTTACTAGAGACATTTGTTGGGAATGAGGGGGGGCATGTGCCAAAGTTCTGTAGACAGCTTTGAGATTTTAGTTTCTACTGCTAGCATGCTCCCAGTTTAACCTTAAGTACCTGGGTTAAACCCTGTTCTGGAAAACAGGAGTCTCTCCTGCTGCCCATCAGCAGTGGAGGCAGATGGTGTTTCGGTAGGGAGTTGGTTTGAGTTTTATGTAGAGTCTAGGTGACAGAAGTCTTTCATCTCAAGATTATTTTTTTTTTTTTTACTTTTAAATCTAATTATATTTAACTTTGTCCACTGCAACTGTGGAATGGAGGATGGTTCCCAGACCTATCTGACAGGTTCTCTTGAATGTTACATGTTTGCACTGATGGCAGCCGTTGGCTTGCATTGTTAGGCCGGTGTTACATAGTCCTCATGCAGGGAGAAATGTGGTGATTGCAGAGACCAGGCTGGCACAATAAGATGTCTGGGTCCTTCTGCTGTGATAAAACCAATGTCATGAGTGTGCTACCAGGAAGTGCAAAGAAACTGGGAATAAATGTGGAATCAAAAACTGACTGCAAGTTTTTAGAGATGGGATGTATTGAAGTGCCGCTGAGTGACACAGGCCTGAAATGTCACCATGGAAATCTCACTCTGTAGTTTTCATTATGCTGGAGATGACTTAAGTTTAAAGCTTATCCATTAAATGTTAAATAAGCTTTCATTTGGCAAGACTGAAACTAATGAAACAAAGCAGTGAACATCTTAAAAAAATCTTTCATATAATTGAGTGCTGCAATCCAATTGAAATTAAAAGGGAAGAAAAAGAAATCATGGTTCAAGGTTTTTGTAACTGCTGTGAACATTTGGCTCAGTACCCATGATAGCAATTCTAGTTACTTTTGCAAGCGTTGGGTAACAGCTGGTTCAGTTTCCACTGGACTGTGTTAGTCACAAGGATGACCAAACCCTCATTTTCTCTCCCAAAGCACATGTGGATGAAATCAAAAGCTTTCACTTTGCAGGAAGCAGAATTGCAGCAGGATATACTGCTGCACCTCAGAGGAAACATGGGCTCCAGTGTTTACCTCTCATGATGTCAGCCTGGTTTTTCTCATGAGCACAGAGGTTCACTTTAAAAGTTATTTCTGAACGAGAGACTTGGGCAGGATGTTAAATAAGCTTTCATGTGGCCCAAGAGACAGGCAGGATGTAGCAGCTTGTTAGGACATTTAAAGGCCAGTATGTAGAGCCTAGTTGCTGAAACGAGGAAGGAAAAAAGTCCAAGACAAATCTACCTGCAAAACCTAAGAGCATTGCTTTGTGCTGCTGAATGGGCTACAGTAAACCATAGATACCTAAAGGCTACCTCTTGCTGCTATTGTTTACTAACCTTGCTGTAGCATTGAAACAGCAATTGTTCTTTACGCCTTCCCTACAAAGTGATGGCTAAGCAAGGTTGCAATCAAGAGGCTGCCCCAGGAGAAATCACAGATCCTCTTACAAGAATGTAAAGGTCATTATTCTGCCTTGCCCTGACTAGAGTTAGTTATATCTAGACCAGCTGCTGGTTCTGGTCCTGAAAGCTCACCAGCATAAAAGCAGAGCCTTGACACTGCGTAGGAACTGTCTCAAGGTATCAGTGCATCTGGAAACTGATTGCCATTTTTTTCTTTTAGGGTGTGACTGGTGCTCTGGCTGTCTTGATGAAAGATGCTGTTAAACCAAACCTCATGCAGACACTAGAGGTGAGCACAGGTGATTTGCTGTACTGGCATTCTCAGAGGCAAGAAGCAACCGGTTTAGTTCATTCATCAAAATCAGCATGGACTTAATCGGCTTAGAGTTAGAAGTTTACTGTGTTTTCCTACCTAAGGTTCAGGGCTAGGGGGGAAGGCTAGCTTCTTTCTAGGTCTGCCATTGGCATGTGGGATGACCCTGAGGAAATACACTAAAATTTGTTGTGTCTCTGTTCTGTTGTCTTTAATGCTAGAAGGTGTTTTGGGAATCTTAAATGTTGTGGATGCAGGAGAATGGCAAAGAGTTGCTGGGATTTAGCCATCCTTTTCCTAAGTGGATTAATATCTCCACTTGTGCAGATTATTATAATCCTGTCTGCCCTTATTACTGATAATAAATGTTTGATCAGAAGGCTTTAAGATCTGTCTTCTAAAAGCGTTTTTCTTCACCTTCAGGTACCATAGTACTTAGCTCCTGAAGTGCTGCAGATTTGCTAAATTGTACCCTCTGATTTTCTTTCTGTCTCTTTCTCTCTCTCCCGCACCCCCACTTTTCTAGGGAACACCGGTGTTTGTTCATGCTGGACCTTTTGCCAATATTGCACATGGGAATTCTTCAGTATTGGCAGACAAAATAGCACTGAAGCTTGTGGGTAAAGAGGGTTTTGTTGGTAAGTGTGTGGAGTGTGTTTTTTGTTTGTTTTTTGTTCTTTTGTTTTGCAGAGAGGGATCTGCCTTTTTTTTTTTTTACCATGACTGTCTTTGGGTTTTTTTGTCTTGGAAGAAGTTTCTGATTTATATAATCAGAGCATGATTTCTCCACTCAGCAACCTCTCACAAGCTTCTTTTCTTTTAATTCCTACTCTAGTTACAGAAGCAGGATTTGGTGCAGACATAGGCATGGAGAAATTCTTTAATATTAAGTGCCGCTATTCTGGTCTCCGGCCTCATGTGGTGGTGTTGGTTGCTACTGTCCGAGCTCTGAAAATGCATGGAGGAGGGCCTGCAGTAAGTACTAGGCAAAAGGTTTTCTTTAGGCCTGAGTGGCTGTTACTGTTGTTCTGATCCAGTCACTTAAAGCCCTGTAGGGTTTGATCTGCTTGTAATTGTCTTAAGGTTTGCAGTTGTAAAAGGAATCCGTATGTCCCTGTTGCTTGTAAGTGGCTTCTTTGTAGTATGTTACAGGTACATACCTGCTTGTTTTATTGTCCTAATGAAGGGCTTGTATGCTGGGGCACTTGTGATATTACCACCATCAGTCATTTGTTGTATTGTGATTGCATGTGCAGTTTCTTATTCTTCCTTTTCGTTTTTTCTTAGAAGAAAGGATCAACCTGGAGTAGAATGTTGTATCTTGATGCTGTTTAATAAGAATGAAGCATGAATTGCTGTCATGGATAAAAATCTTACAGGATTCCATCTTTTTTCCTTTTTTTTTTTTTTCTTTTTCCCCTTCTTTCCAGGTCACTGCTGGGGTACCTTTACCGAAGGAGTACATGGAAGAGGTAACCTCCTTTACCTATTGTAACAGTTGACCAACTAACTGCAGTCATGACATGATGTTGTCATGCAGTGCATGCCTGGATAGCTAGTGTGTCATTTCTTCAGCTGCCAGGGAAATGCTTCCTCATACAAGCTGTAATGTTGTAGGGGGTTTTTTGTGTGGGTTTTTGTTTTTAGTTTTTTTTTTTTAATGTTGTTACTTTTGGCTCTGCTCTTTCAAGCATTTATTGTGCTTGACCTAGCCTTTGCGTTTCTCCTGAGCTCATGCAATTGTCTGCGTGCTCCATTTTTCATAGTAATATCTACCTGTGTCCCCTTGACCCTCTCAGTATGGAGTAATTGCTTGGCTGAAATATTGTCTCTGAAAATATTCAGAGTGCCTCTAATTACTCTCTTCTTAGCAGCAGCGGTTTCTGGTTTTATTTCCCCCTACCCTTTGCAAGCAGAGAGGAAGGCGAACTAAAGTCTCAGCCTCTATCCTTGGGCCTTGAATGGTTGTGTACGCTTGGATAAGTGGTCTGGTTGTCTTTACATTGCTGCAGCTTTTTCACTTGTGGAACTTCTGTATGGATTGTTTTTTGCATAGGAAGGAATGAAATGTCTGGATTTCCATGAATAGTCTCTGATGCTGCAAAATGTAAATATGTGTAAACTGAAAGTTGTTGCCAGAGACTTCAAACAACTGTCTTGAATTTCACTGCTAATGATATTTAATACATAAAGAGGCTTTACTGTGGGGAGTTAATGAGCATGGATATTAACTTACTAAGAATAACCAAAAAAAAAAGATAAAAAGTGATTTCTCTTGCCTTGGCTTAGCAGCTGAAACCAGTGATCATTGGAAGTAGTCATTCCTTTTTCTTTCTTCCATCCAAGAGCATGCACTGGTCTGGACTGTTCAGAAAGCAGCACTGGGGATTTGCCTTCTTGGTTTCATTACCATTTTGACATTTTTATCATTAGCTGTGGATCTAGTGGATTTGGAACAAAAATTTCATTGCCCCTGATAAAACATGCTTCCTGCTTGCTGTCTTCTTTACAGGATCTTCAACTGTTGGCAAAAGGCTGTAGTAACCTAAACAAGCAAATCCAAAATGCACAGATGTTTGGTGTCCCAGTAGTAGTGGCTGTCAATGCTTTCAAGTAAGTGAGCTGGGACGTGGAGGTGAGGCATGGATATAAAATTGTGGCACTTTATATGCTATGTTTAACACAAACTCTAGTTTTCAGTACTGTCCATGTACTGTTTACAGCATTTTGCATTGTTGGAAGGTGCTGAATAAAATAAGGGAGCTCTGCATAGTCATTTCAAATGCATTCCTTAGTTTAAACTAGCTTAAGATTTTATGACTATTATCTGCCATCATTTACACCCTGACTGGCCAGATTACTGTGGACAAAAGGTGCCTGTGGCGATGTGGAATCTAAGCTCATAATAGTTGGTGAGGTGCCTGTGCTGTTGACCACACTGTTGAGTAGTCTGCTGTATGGAATAGTTCCGCCTCGCTAAGAAGCATTTTGGGCTCTGCACATTGTACTGCACAGGAAGTTGTGTGTGGTCTTTTTATGCAAGCAAAAGGGCTTTGAACTGGTGTGTTAAAGCTGATGCCAGTTGAAGCAGAGTAGCCAGCTTCTCAGGATTATTCATCTAAGTAAATGTATATTGGCTGATGTAGAGAAATTATGGTTTTTAGCTTGTTGTGTGCACATGATGTAGCACCCCTTAGCATCTCTAAATCAGCAATACTAACACCTTTTTGAGTTTGTTCATGAAAACAGGAGTTGTATTGCCAATACAGGACAGAAATGACAGAAAGTCTGCATCACTGCTCTGTCAGTAGTCATCGGTTTCTGCATGTAGTTCCAGAGCTACCTGTTGCTGTCTGTTCCTCTGTGGAGTAGCTTCCTTCACCAAGGTGGAGAAGGCTGTAGTGGATAGCCCCTCAGCAGCTTCCTAATGACTGGATTCTCTGATTTCTTTGGAGAGCTTTTGGATCTTGTCAAGAGTGAAAATGGTTAGAACAGATAATTTACTGTTGTGCACTCTGGTACAAACATGCAAACTTTTCTCCTTGCAGAACAGATACAAAAGCTGAACTGGCCCTTGTAGTACAACTGGCGAAGGAAGCGGGAGCGTTCGATGCTGTGGAGTGCACTCACTGGGCAGAGGGAGGTAAAGGAGCAGTTGCACTGGCCCAAGCTGTTCAGAGAGCATCGCAGACACCCAGCAACTTCAGGTTCCTCTATAATGTGGAGGTAAGAACTTGCAGTATTACAGAAGTACTTTGTTTATAAGGTGGAGATTGGTTGGTTTCACTAGCTTAAGTTGAGTTGCTGAAGGCTGAAAGGCTGCTCTGAGAAGAAATTTGGTTTTAGAACATAACATTTATTCCACTAGTTTCAAAGACCTAGTTAGTCAGTTCTTGTCATTTTGTCTACCCAGTGAAATACTGTTTACTTTTGACACTGAAAGATGCTGCTGTGACTCTGCTAGAGATGATAAACAAGTTTCTACTGTGGCAGCCATTTCCAGGCTAGGGGGAAGTTTAGTTCTTGAACTTGAGACATGCATTCCTGTCAGAGCATGGACTGGAACAAGCCTGACCAAATCTGTTACCTTACTGCAGAGCTTCTGAGTGCACTTGTTGCTCAGGATGGGAATTATACAATGGGCTATGGAACAGAATTTGTCCATTTTTAACTTTTTTTTTTTTTTTTCTCTGCAAGTAAGGCTTATGGAGTCATACTACAGGTCAGGGTAGAAGAGAGAGTGTGTGTGTATGTGTATTTCTAGTGACTCTGTACGTTAAGCAAATCTGGCAGATGACTTGGAGGTAATGAAGTCACCGTTAGTTCCCAGGTTATGGCCTTCATCCTCCCTTAATAGCAAGCACCTATTCAAGAACCTAATGAGGTACAGAGCTATATTGTCATATCTGTTTTAGCTCCTTAACAGATGCTTTCAATTTTTCTTCTTTAACCTGTTTTATTTGTGCTTTTATTTAACCATTAACTTGTATTCTCTGAAATTATTTTTGTCCACTTTTTGACTTAGACTTGAGAGAGAATAAAGATGCCTCTTTTGCAGTGGGGGGTAATTAACATGTAAGCACAGCTTATAAGAAATACTGTTGTGTACCTTTTTGTTTCTGACTGTAGCAAACTAGTTTTGCCCTCTTACCAAGAGAAGCAACTGCAACAAGATAAATGAGATGTGTTTTGAAAACCCCCAAATTACTCTATAGCTTTGTTCTACAGCAAGTGGGAAAAGCTTTTGTATCTGCAGATGGGCATTCCATAACATGTATGAAGGATTGTGAAGCTGCTGTGATGTTACGGCTCTATATAGCTTGTCCACACTGACTTCCCTGTCTTTTTTTTTTTTTCCTAGCTCCCTGTTATAGATAAGATCAGGCTTATTGCACAGCAGATCTATGGGGCAAGTGACATTGAGCTACTTCCAGAAGCACAGGAGAAAGTCACCTTGTACACTAAGCAAGTGAGTTTTCCACGTCACCTGATACCAGTGGTGCTTTTCATTTAAAATGTTCGTATTGAACAGTGGTGTTCAAACTGTGTGTGAAGAGAATCATCACTCAAATAGTGTCCTTGTCCAGGACTCATTAGATGCTGCTATGGCAGAGAAGGAAGGGGAGGTGGTATGGGGAGGGAAAAACTGGTCCTGGCTTCTAGTGGAGAAGACAGAACTCATCTGGCCCAGTAGCACATCTGTGATAGTGTACGGGGAGAGAAGGGCAGGAAGATTCAGTGCTCTTTCTCTGTTGTACTCTCCAATCCTTCAGCAATTTGGGAATTAGGGAACTACAAGTGGTCACACTGGTGCTAAATAGTTTCTGATGATTGTTTATTTTTGATCTTGTTCCACTGAGTCATCTAGTCAATTTTTGAACCCATATGGATTTCTGGCAGTTGCAATTACATTGGGGAAAGAGTTCCACAGGTGATACTTCTTGTGGAGAAAACATCTACTTTTATAAGTTTCAAACCTGGCATCTGGTTGTTGAATTAGATGCTCTCTGGTGGTTGTGTTGCTTTTACTGTTCTTGAGCATGACATTCTTGTGAATTTACCTGCTTCTGCATTAATGAAGGTCTGTAAAGGGCTTTGAAGGGAAGAGCAACGTGAGAGCTAGCCACCATTCTTTGTTTACAGTATGCTCAAATAATTTTGCTTTTGCAGTCTATTTACTACTGCTGTATATAGTTTCTCGCTTTCATGTTTCTTGTATATTCCTTTACAAGTCTATCAAAATACCATAGGCATGTAATTGCCACTTCCTCGTGACCTGCAATTATATTGATCAAACATTTCTAATTAACTGACCTCAGCTGAACATGAACTTTAGTTCTGAGCTGTTTAAATTAACATTTTGGGAAGAAAGTAGAAAATAAGTTAGGTATCGAGATTGTGTATCTAACACTTCCATGCCATTAATTTTTTCCTCAATTGCTGGGGGCCATGGTAGTTCTTTCTTTAATACTTAGCAGGGGGCAGGGACAGAGTTTTAAGAGAGAAGGAATGGGGATGGAGAACGGTCAATGGATCTGACAGGCTGGGGATGAAGCAGCTGGTGAGGAGTAAAATGTCCGAATAAAACATCAGATGTCTGCAGAGAATGGCAGAATAGAGCAATTACATTTCTGTACAGGAAAAGTTACTGGTTTTTCACTTATTTCTCTCCTCTTTCTCTCTCTTTTCATTGCCTTTCCCAGGGATTTGGAAACCTGCCAATCTGCATGGCTAAAACTCACTTATCGTTGTCTCATGACCCTGAACAAAAAGGAGCACCTACAGGTTTTATTCTGCCAATCCGAGACATTCGGGCTAGTGTTGGTGCTGGATTCCTGTATCCGCTAGTGGGAACGGTACGTGTTTGAGTGAAATCCTCAACTGTGGGGCGAGGAAAAAAAACTTCACGTGCATTCCAGTAAGCAGTTACAAAAGGCAGCTTAAATTAGGAGAGTCCTTGTCATTTACAGTTGGTGTTTTAACAGTCCAGTATGTTAGATGCCCTTTAGTAGTCTTTTTTCTGGGGGAAGAAGGAAGCTAAAACAAGACCATCTGACCATTTGAATACTTAGCAAGCCCCCAGTGTACTCCTCAGGTCCCACATCTGTGTCTTCCTGGGTTTTGAGGAAAGGGTGAGCTCTGTAGCTAGTGAATTCTGGGAACTGCGGTCTGGTAGAGGGGTTGGGAGAAATCCTTGGCCCAGTTAATTGCCGTTGTGACTTTGCATTCCTGATGAAAGCACTTCGCTGCATTGCAGGTGAAGTCTGTGTACACCTGCAGATCAGGGTAGAACAAGACAACTCCTCCAAAGCTCACAAAGCAAACAACTTTTGATGAGACACCTCCAAAGTGAAGCTGACCTGTACTATTAAATCATTTATCAGTCTCCCCTCCCATTTGGTTCTCGTGGTTTTGCTGACCACCTGTTTGCTATTCAGCCTGCATCAGTTCTAACAATTCATTTCACTATGCCCTTGAGTTTTCAGTTGCTGTTCTTTGACATGATTGGCATAATGTTAGCTGAGAGGAGAGAGAGTAGCTATGATAGAAACAGGATCCTGGAATAGCTTTGATATGAATTGCTTGGCAGAAAGAGGAGCTACCTGCAAAATGAGCTAATGTTCAGGTTTGCATCCAAAGAAAGAACGTTAGAATGAAAGGATCCATTGGAAATCTTACCTGCGGAATCTCTTCTGAGCAAATATTAAGTAACTTGTTAGATTATTTTAGGGGATGGAGCAGTTGGAGCAAGCAGCTCTGTCTCTTTCTTGTTTTTTAGACCTGAACCTTTTTCTGAAGTTTTCATGGCAACATGTTTGTTTTAATGAGCTTTCAAAAGCATTAGGGGTGTGTGGCTCAGATGATGAAATTTGCTGATTTAAGAGTTGGATCCCTTCTTCCTTCAAATGCTAGGTAGAGCCAAATATTGGATATCTTTTTCTTTTAATTCTTAAAAAAAAAAAAGGTAAGGGTTTCCAGATCACCCAACATAAATAAAATAACCACATCCTGATTAAAGTCTGGGTCATCCATCTTTTTAAAGAGTAATGTGTGTTTTGGGATAAAAGGAAAGATAGCATGCTTGTTCCTGTTATTAATGGCATTTTTTTGCAAGCCAAGATTTAATCCAAACAATTTTATTATTTTTTTTATAAGTACTGGAGAAGGAAAGGGTACACAGCATTAATGAGCTACACAAGAGAAAGATGTTTTCAGACATCAAAACCTAGCATGTTGGCTCTTGTTCTGATGTCTTCAGTTTCCATGAAGTTGGACTCTTTCCTTTCTGCTCCCTTCTCAGATTCCTAATGTTTTCTTGGACATGTAGTAGATCATGGTGTTAATACTGCCAGAATTAACAGTAAGTCTTCTGGTTAGGGACATGAAGATCACTCTTGTGTGGTGTCTACAAAGCCAGGAAAGGGATGTCCTTTTGAGAAGAAATCCAGGGCATTTTGAATCAGATCGCTATTTTAAACCCATTCAGCAGGAGGTGTGTTAGCCTCAGAATAAATTTTTGGCATCAGCCATTGAACTGTGAGCTGAAAATGCAGCAAATATGTAGCTCTATGCAGAAGCTTTTAGGAGAGATTTGAGGTGAAATTAATCACCGGTGCATGCGTATTCTTGTTATCTGAAGTTAATCACAAAGGTATGTCACATTTTATTTTTTCTAAGCTTCTGAGTTTTCCCCTTTCTGGCTCAAAGTTGAAGCTGTTGTACTTTAATGAAATATTTTGAGGTTTTAAAGGAAATATAATTTCAAAGATTATCTAGATTTGACTTTGAGTATGAAGGGTAATGAAAGTGAAATAAATTGTTGGGCTCAAATTGGTTGGGTTTCTTTTCTGGTGCTGCTGATGAATTGAAAGCAAATTGCTTATTCAGCTCTGGTTTTTGGTTCCTAAATGGCATTTTTTTTCGGAAGTTCCACAAGTGCAATAAATAAAACATTCTTAGTCGGTATTGGTTTTATTTGAAGTCTTGCAAGGGAATTGATGATGTCTACGTGGTCTAATTTTTTTCATGTAAGTAAATATTGGGAATTGCTCTGTGTTCTTTTTCAGCACATGTGGTATTGAAGGGGAGGAGGATAATGGAGGAAAAACTCATTTCTTCAGCTCTGAAAATAACTGAGGGCATTAAGCACTGTAGACGCTTGTAGTGGTTGGTGTAGCCTGGTTGGAAATTATCCTGTACTGCATAGAAATTCGGGGTTTAAGCAGGCTGCCTTTAAGTAATAGATAGCAGAGTAGCCACTGTGGGCTGCCCTATGGATAGGAAAGGAGGAAAATTGACTGTTCCTTTCAAAATAGAAAGTGCAAGAAATAGTGAAGTCAGGCCCATCTTCAGCAATATGGCACCTCCTACTCTATTGAATGTCACTGTCTCAGCTCCTGCTGTGGCCCTCTGAATCTGTAAGTGGAGATCTGCAAAGCTCTGTGATTCTTCAGTGATAGAGAAATAAATAGGAAGTTTCTTGCTCTGCATGACCAGAGACTGGCAGTGACTACGGTGAGAACAGGAAAACCCCTCCACACACTTAGGGTCTCTTAATACCATAGCTTTTGAGAGCAAAATATTCATACAACTAAGCACAAAGACAAGGAATGAGGGTCTTCTCTGTAGTCGCCCTATTGTCTGGGAAAGCAGCGACTCTGACAAAAAACTAGTGCAGTCCTAGAATTCATTACAAAGAGTAGACGAAGTGATTTTTACCTCCATGTAAGCCATGCAAGACTTGCAATGGTATGTTACATACGGGACTGCTGTTAGCACTTGTAAGCGGCTGAGGAAAATGAATTGGGACTCCAAAAGCTCCCCAAACAGTTTGAGAACTGCAGAAAACGCCTAACCAGTAGAGCTTTGCCTCGTTGCTGCCTAGGTTATTATCAGAAAGAAGATTGGGAGGTAACTTGATTAGTGTGCAAAATACTTGCTCAGGGAGAAAATACTGGGTTGCCAAAGAAATCTTTCATCTAGCAGAGACAGGCATAACAATACTGATTGTGAAAGCTGAGGCTGGATGATGCAGATAGAAAATGAGATCTTGCATTTTTTATTAAAGGGGTGAATGACCACTGCCACAAACTACCAAGCATGGTCACAAGTTGCCCACCTTTGTAGAGCATCCATGTTAGCCAATGTGTGCTGCTGGACTAAACACTGAGTTAGGGAAGGGGGAATCCTGTCATCTGCAGTAGTAAATCAGGCCAGGTGTAGTCCCTGCTGGTCTTGTGTTCTGTGGCTCTGAAACTGGGTACTGGGCAGTGGGACAACTGGAGAGGACTGGCCTGAGGCAGGTGTAGTGCTGGCAGCTGTTTTGCTAGCTTCAGTTCTGCCACCGCACAGCCCTTCTATCTTGAACATCTCAGAAATGTTCCAGTCAGGAGAACTGACCTCTCCATCTCTATTTAGGCTTTATCCCAGTTAAAAAAACAAAACCAAAACAAACCTACTTAAACTCTCTTCTCAACAATAATTATTCCTAATTATTTAACACTTCTAGTTCTAGACTCTTAAAAGACTTGTCATCACCTGAGACTTTACAGTCGGCAGAGTTGTATTAAAACATGTATCCTCATTTTAATAACCAGAAAACTGCCACAAGTAATAGTTGTCTCACCACAGTGAAGTCCATGAATGCTCCTCTAACAGTTAACTGGTCAGCTGGATATCGAAGTACTTTGCCAAATCGTGGGCTCAGTCACTAGCAGAGGCAGAAGCCGAACTAAATCCTTGTGGTAAAAAACAAAAACCCCAGATCTATCTACTGAGCCAGGAGTTCCTGATTCTCACGGTGTGCTTCAAAGTGGTACATGACTGTCGTCCAACTAGTGTGTATGTGTGCAAGGAGCTGCATTGGCTGTTGCCATTGTAGTCTTCAGCAGTGATTTAGTATTCTACCTTCTGCACGAAACTATGCTGCTTCCATTTTAACATTTTATCTTTTGTTGTCCAGATGAGCACTATGCCAGGACTTCCTACAAGACCCTGTTTCTATGATATAGACTTGGACCCAGTGTCGGGAGAAGTAACTGGGCTCTTTTGAAAGGAATTATTAACCAAAGGTAGGTGCCTTCTTGAAGGCTTTCAATATTTTGGCTTTATTTCTCATCTTGAGATAATGGAGTTAAGCCAATCTCATATTATGCCATATGTTTCCAATGACATTTGCTTATAATTCAGCCTGAAAGTTGCCTGCAGTACCACGTAATAGTAATTAAATTTATTTTTCTTTTTAGCTCCCAGAAGAACACCTGATGAGTCATGTAAATGGAACTATGGCCTGATTTTTTTTTTCTTAAAGTCAAAACAAGATATGACTGAGAATATAGTGCAAGAAGTGACTGGAAGGAGGAGTGCTAAAGAATCAACTACTTTTAATCTGTAATAATTTTTAAAGTGCTGTGTTCCAAGCTCGTTAACACTGAGCATATAAAGCATATTTCCTTTGCAAACCTCTTGCTTCATAGTTGTAGCTGAAGCAGAATACAGGAGCTTGGGTTTAGTGACCTCTTTTGATTCAGTGACATGATTTTAATAATAAAAATCCTAAAGCTGGAGCTGTTTGAAGCAGTCTTGGGGCTTAATTGTCTTAACCATAGGTTTTTTGTAGCATATATTATCTTTGAAAGTCTTGTACACTGTATATTCCTATTTGCCATACTGAATTCTATATTCCGCTTCTCGCAGTATGGGAGAAACCGCTGTGCTCTGAAACTGCACCGATGTCATTTTAAAAGAGGGAGCAAGGAGGAATCTCCTTTGCTTCTCATCTCTCTCCAGAAGCACTTACCCTGGCTTCTGCTGTGAATTATTCCTGCAGGCACCTGAGCCATGTCAAATTTCCCTTTTAGGAAGCCCAGCTGTGACTACTGTGTTCTACTGTTAATGGAAATCAGACTTCTGGATATCAGACGTGTAGGAACTGGTTCTCTGGCCCGTATCTATGGCTTCTACCAAATGTGTCATTTGAACCATTTTATGCTCAACAATAAGTACAGTTACACCGTTGACGAGCCTTGTTTCCTAAGGTACCTAATTGGTGAACAGAGACAATGTGAGTAGTGATCACGTCACTTGTAGCAGGTTTTGTCAGCAGGCCAAAAATAATTTTGTAACACAAAAGTATTGTTGCTGCCGATTTTTTAACTAATACAAATAAACTGGTAAATACTTAAGTGCCTTTGGGGTTTTAATGTAGGCACTGAGATTAGTGAAGTAGAACTTATTTCTGTGATTAACTGTACACAGCAGCAGTCCTTGTATTGACAAGTAGGAGTGATTATTGCAGTAATAAGTTGCCTGCAATGCACCACTGTGTGTGTGCGCTTTTAATCTTTTTTCCTTTCCTAGACGATGTGTGTCATCTGTAGGAAACAAACTACCTGAATTATTCCATGAATTGGAGATACTTGCAGTTGACTGCAAAAGATCTGAACTAAGACTTGCAAGGCCCATCTGCTTGCATCGGAATTGAATCTAAAAACATTCCGATTTTGGTGAGAACTGGGAGAATCAGGATGTAGGTGTGCACCAATGTAAGGGCGCATCTATAGTACACAGATACTGTGTGTATATATGGGGGGGGGAGGGGAGAGAGTGATCTCTATCTCTCAAGTTATTCAGGAGGGGAGAATAATTACATAAAAATTACCCGGTTGTCACAGAAGCAGACAGAACAGCTTAAATCGTCATAAGACCGTTTGAGATACATTCACAGCCTCCTAAAATTTTCTTTTTGGTGGTATTCAGCTGTGGCTTTACTGGCAGCTAGGTTTGCCAGAGCACACACTGGCCACTTGCAGGAGGTCAGAAGGGCTGTTCCCCAGTCGCTGCCCCAGCCCCCGTGCCTGGCTGACAGTGTCTCTTCACCTCCGGCGCCTCAGCCAGGCCTTCCCTTGAAGCAGGTTGCCAGAGCTGATGCTGCCAAGTCTGCTGTCAGTTCCTGCATTTAATCTTCCCTGCTACACTGCTCTCCTGCGAGTGCTCTGTGTTCCACCTTCATTTTATGCTTATGAAAGATGGGATAAGTGTAAATTTATGCTAAGATTAGCCTCCTTTTAGTTTAGCATGAGATCATAGACGTGCTTGAGAGAGATGGTTCAAGAGGTTGCCAGTCCACATCCTGCAGTGAGGCAAAGCAGCAGTTCAGGCACGCAACTGTTCGAGGGTTTGCTACGCACGGTGGGACTGGTGGCAACAAAGCATAAGGGCCAAAAAATAGCCCCCAGCCTCTCTAGGCGTTAGTGGGGAATGCTTTTCTAACCTGCGCTTTAAACCTATGGAGATGTGAGCTCTCCAGCGCCCCTGCTGTAGGCCTTGCAGGACTGATACATAAATAGGCTGGTTTTTTTCCTCTCACCTTTCCAACTAAGTATGCCAGCTAGTTCTCACCCTAGCAAACAGAACACAAAGGACGCTTAATTTCTTCTAGCTAAATATTGGAAGGTTGTCTTCTCTTCCTGTTGCCTAGAGAAGAAACTAATTATGTATGAATCTGTTCTCTGTGGGCTATTTGTGGGCCCGGAGCCCTTTGCTGGTGTTATGGCCATCCGTTCCCCCAGCTGTGCTGTAATAAGAGTCCTGCATCATGTCACTTAAGAAATTACACAGTTTTTTTGTTTTTTGTTTTGGTTTTTTTTTTTTTGACTAGTGATAGGAACAAAACAAAAAGGGGAAAGCGTTGCTTGGCTGGCTTGCTGCATGTCACCAGCACTTCGGTGTGGGCCCAGAAAGAAAACAAGAGCTTACAGCTGGGCTGGGATCTTTCAAGCTTATCCATCTTCTGACCAGATCCGCCGCTTGCCGCAGTCCCTGTTGTTTACTTCCCTTGCACCACAGCCTTTGGTGCTACCATCTTCCCCTGGAGTGGCAGGAATAACTGAATTCCACGTGAGGTGTTTCCGAATGGGATTGATGAGAACCTGCCTCCATCACGTCACCCTGGAGGCAGCGCACACACATTAGCCATCCTCGTTACTGTTGCCTCATGCTGAGGGGCCTTGTTTGGCTTTAATGCAGAAGTGCTTTGTAATTATAACCCACCGCCCACCCTGGGGTGGAGAAGCTGTTTCCAAATGAAGATTATTATCCTGAGTGAATGTGAGCAAACGCATCTTGTACGGCAGCTTTTCAAAAGGCAAGGCCTTGTCGTTGCTTGATCCGTGTTTCTGCCCCACTGGCTGACATTTCAGCACAACAAACCCATGTTGTGCCTTTTTTTTCCACGAAGACGCTAAGGCAGGGGGAGGCTACAGTGGAAGCCACTTGCAGGTGGGAAGTGTGCTGCTTCGCCTGGTTTCTTATGTGCAAACATGCTGTGAAGTAGTTCACGTTCTTAAAGGGTTTGTGGGCGCCAGTCAGCAACCCGGGGAGATGAATGGGGACATGCGGGCATCTCGAACTATGGTTTCATGTAGTTCATCAGCTGTACTTGGTAGTCCTTTTCCCAGAGGCCCTCCTATCAATCATAACAGCTGGAAATGCAATTGTTCTTTAAGTCAGATCTTGGCTGCTTTGGAGAAAAAAAGGCTCATATGAAAGAGGCACTTTCTCTGGTATTTTGGGCAAGGATTAGTTCACACCCAAGAACTGCCTGTCCTTACCTCCGCTGCTGAATGTATAGCTCCTGCAGCAACGCAAGCAGCGTGTGCCTAAAGCTGCACCGGTTTCAGGTGGGACAAAAAACCCCTCTGCCAAGAGCGAGACCCCCTTCCTTCCCACACAGCCAGGCAAAATGCCGGATCCCCCCATGCCTTCCCCTGGGGCGTGCGTCCGCTTTCTTGCAGTCCATCTTGCTGCCATTGGGATCCAGATTGAAAACCACAGCTCAGTCCCCAGGAAGACTTTTGCGTGAGCGTAGTCTGCGCGCGGCCTGGGAGGGGAAGAATGGTGCCTGCGAGAAGGAGAGGGATCCTGCCCCGCAAGGAGGGATGCCGCCTTGCAAAGAGGGGTGCCGCCCTGCAAGAAGAGGGGGTGCTATCCCATAAGAGGGAGGGGTGCTGCCTTGCCAAATGCAAGGGATGCCCCTCTGCAACCAGGGAGAGATGCTTCTCTGTGGGAGGAGAGGCGGGATGCTGCCCCGCACGCCGGTCTGGGCCGGGGTCCCGGACCCCCCGCAGCCCCGCGCTCTCCGGAGGCGGCGGGCACCTGCCCGCACAGCCGGCCCGGTGCC
>JAVKLA010000001.1:12819157-12836515 GCA_034782735.1 Sagittarius serpentarius
TGTTGTTATTAGTGTCATTGTTAGTTTCTTCCTTTCTGTTCTATTAAACTGTTCTTATCTCAACCCACGAGCTTTATGTTCTTTCTAAATGTCTCCCCCATCCCACTGGGTGGGGGTGGAAGTGAGTGAGAGGCTGCGTGGTGCTTAGCTGCTGGCTGGGGTTAAACCACAACATTCTGATAGCTATTTATGGATTTTTATATTGTATAGGACGAGGAGCTGTAGAAAGAGGCCCTGGCTAGAATATCAGATGTGTGAGCAGCCCTTCTAGGACACTCAAGATCCAACTTGAAGTTTAGTTTTATATCAGGTTGAGGAGGAGTTTGCAACTCCGAGGTCTCCCATGTCACATGTACTTCCTAATCACAGGAGGAAGAGAAGGAAAGGCTCCACCTCCATCCCCTGTCTGGCCTCTCAACCAGCCTCAAATTCCCTAGGATGCTTCGTTTAGATCCATCTGCTGTATTTTTTCCAGCAATGGTCATAATGGCATTTTAACTCTTATTTTGTACATAAATACTTTATTATTCAGCAAAATCTTTTGTTAGTGGTTGGGAGGAAAGCAAAGGACAGATGCTAAAATCTATAGGTTCTTTTTCTATGAGATCTTTCTTCTGGTTTTAGCAGCTTAACTACAAATGGAGGCAAAAAATAGAAGCAATGAATAATCTAAATACTTTTACTCCTGTTTGATCTTCCCTGCTCTTACGACATTTTTGTTGTTCTTTCCACCCTGCATAGATGTGGACGAACACTTCCTCCAGCATCCACCCAACCATAAATCAATACGAACAAAGGCTTGTGGCTGCTCACCACACTTGCATTGGTAATATTTTGGCTAAGAGTACTGCCAGTCACAGGAGTGCCCCATGCTGAGGACACATCTGTGATTGCTCTTGCACTTGCTTTGCCAGGATTCTAGGAAGGAAGATTGCCTCAATAGTTCATAGTATCATGGCTCAGGAGAGAGGAGTACCATTCCCTTTTCTTAGACCCGTCTTTTGTGCAGCAACAGCTGTGCAGCTTCACTTCACTCTCTACCACAGAGAGCCTTGCAGGAGTAAAGTATGCCAAAGATTAATTGGTTCCCAGATAATTTCATGGTGATGGGAGCTGTAATTTCCACAGATAAATCTGTGTGTTCTGGTTTTGACCATGAGTGTGTGGCTTTCCTGCTTGTGTGCTGGACTGTAAGAGTGCACAGTAAGGGAAATGTTAATTTGGGCATGGAAGATTAGTCCTTTTGTCAGTGGCTCAGGACAACGTAACTTAGTATTTGTGCATCGATGTGAATTCTTGTTTTGCAGAAATATTGTTTCTTTATAAAGCAGTGGATACATACTTCCTTCCAAAGGCAAGCAAGAGAACGTTGCACTTATGACTTGTCTGTATTTGACTAGACTTTGAGAACTGACTGCATTTCAAATTGTGCTAAGTAGTGCATATTACATATCATTCCCAATTCAAACTGCTTGGTTTCACTGCTTCATCGCCTGTTCTGCACAGTCATTGATGTTTAATGGGATAATTCCCTCAGTTAATAAAGAACTGATTTTTTTTTTTCTTCCTAGTCTTGAAGTTTCCCCTTAGGAACAATTAAGGCTGACTACTGATACTTTAACTTTGAACATTGCCTTTGATACTTTTCTGATCTTACTTAAGTAAGTATTGTTGGTCCCTAGTGGTTTAGAAACCATAAGTCAGAACCTCAAAGACTGAAAAATTAAAACAAAATTCCTTTTTCTACATCTTCTGTTTCTAAATCTTTTAGAGCTTGTTAACTCCCATTCCCATGGCCTTCCTGAACTGTAACTGCTGAACTACTTTTTTTTCCTGACAAAATAAGATAACTGCCAGAGCAGCATCTTGGATAAAATATTAGGTATGCAGAAGTTGACAGCGTTGATTGTGTGGGGTGTTGTTGTTTTATTGTTCCCTGTGCCAATTCTAAACGTTCAGTGATGCCGAGTACTGTTCGGAGTCTGATTAATATATCGATGTGCTCATCCTCAAGTTGTCTGCAAAGAAGAGGAAAGTACCTGGGCTGAAGTTCAGGCAGATGGGATGGCCCTGCTGTGAGCTTCCCAGCATTTAAAATCTAGGCTCTACCTGGAGCACACTGAGCATCCCCCTTCCATATGCTTTCCCTAGCAGGGGATCTGAGGTCAGGACAAGCACCAGCGCGCTTGGGAAAGATCATTTCCACTCTTATGCTGAGGGCGTGTACAGCTACGGTAGCCCATGATGTCAGGGAGAAATAAATCCTGTGCTGCTGCAGCTCAGTTTGCACTCTAGTTTTCTAATGGTTGCTGTCTCTCAGGCCCAGCTACTGCTGAATTTGTTCCTCTGGATCATTCAGCGTATCTATATCGGGGATTTTGTTTGGAACTGGAGAGAAAGCATGATCATTCTGCACTTTACGCTCTCTTGAATCAAGGGCTGGATGAATTTTCTATCTTCCTTTGCAGTAGTTTTAGGAAATGTTTTGTTCCTAATGATGCTCCATCAGAGTTTCGCTGAGGAGACGCTCTGGCTGACACCCAGCTCGAGCCTTGGCACTTGCTCCAGAAACACTTCTGCCAAATGCCTCGCCACTGAGTTACTGCTTCCGAGCGCCAACTGTTTGCTCTTTGCAAGGTGGGGAACTGCTGGAGAAGGGAAGCATTTAGTGAATCACAACTCCCACGCCTTTGCATACCCACTAATTCCCAGCCAGAATACTCTCGCCCTTACTCACACCAGATACCACCTTTACTCCAGAATCTTTTCCATCCATCCTGTAGGCTGCGATGCATACAGGAGATGAGAGACTCTGGGGCTTCTCTGAAGACAGATGGCTGACCTAAAGCAATAAATATGTGTGTGCCCACATCAGACCTTCGAGTTACCTTAGTGACTTCTCTTCTGTTCCTGCTGTCAGCTGCCATCACCAACACAGGGGCGACAGCAGAAAGAGGACTGAGTCACCCATCAGTTTGGCTGTAGGAATATCTTTCAGCTTGACAAGAAGCAGTATCAATTTAAGTGGGTGCTTGAAGAAGCTTTCTCAGCTTTGCTAGCTTTCAGTGGGACTGTGCTGATCCTTCATCAGATGTATATTTGACAGTAAGGCAGAAAGAATATTTCCTCTGGGTCTTCAGCTATATAGTGACAGGGATTTGTTGCAGTATGGCCTATTTTAAGCACCTTAAACCATGTGCTGACTGGCATAAGACATTCTAAAGTGGCTTGATTTTAAGATTCATGTGTGTTGATGTCAGACAGGACCCACTCAATCATTTGTCTGAACTCTTAGACACTAGAAAAATTGTACTCAGTGAAACGGATTGTATTGTGTTTGTGCCACTGATGTGAGTGGTTAAAATTAGTGTTTCTTAAAGACAAGACAGGTCTGAGAGGAAGGTGCTTCCTGGGTCTGCACAGAGCTGACTATCGGAAGTGAAACTATGTAGTGTGTAGTAAGCAAGTCGCATAATTTCTTCTGTGGCCCCTTGGACAGTGAAGGGGGTGAGGTGGGTGCTGTTTGTACCACTGAGATCTGAGGCAACAGTACAAGATCTAGGGTGGGAGCAACACCTGTGGAGACCTACAGTCTGGAGCCACCAAGCCTGAAGGTACGAAGGTGGATCTGAACTCTTCTGGTGGGCCAGACTTGGAGCATCTTCTGGCACAGGGTCAATGCCAGATGATGGCACCAATCTGAATCCGTGGTATTCATGGGATGGAAGCTCAGCCTCAGAAAATAGGGAGCATCAAGTCAGATATTCTCTTCTCTCCATAACTGTTTGAGCTCACTGTGTAGAGTAAAGGCAAGTAATGGTGGTGTTACTGGCACAGAGCATTTGAAGGATCTAGGTGTGAGTGTCAGGTAACACCTGAAGCTTTTGTGATCTTATGACATTAGCAGAGCCTGGAAAGGAAAAGATTGAGGGTTTTTTTTGCTGATGTGAAGTGGTGGAAAGAAAAACTATTGTTGCAACATTAATCATGAAGGTACAGGTCTTGATGGCCCTTTCTACCGTATGTTCAGGTGGTAAGAGTGGTGTTCTTGCCACAGTCCTTTTCCTTCTTTTCCCATGTCTGTGAAATGAGGATGGTCTGCTTACTTGGTAATCTTCCTAGATGTAATGGAAGGATATTTGTCCTGTGCTTTGAGTTGGTATTTGGATACCCAGTGAAATGGATGGGCATTAACTGTCCCAGTCCCACTAGGCGTATCTTGTCCTCAGAGGGCTGAATCTGCCAGCTAAAATAAGTATTGCTCAAAAATAGAGCCACTTCAGTTGGGTTGATGACGTTGAAGGCTGGCTCACGCTTTGAGGAGGCAACGCCAGGCAGGAGTTTGTCACTAAATAAGTGACTGATACTATTCCCTCCACCCTGCTTCCCTCCCTCAACCTAAAGCTTTCCATGGAAAGTTTAGCTGCATTGGCTCTGGCTGAGACTTCAGGCTTAGAAACATCCTTGGATTTCTGCTCGCATTCAGGTCTTTAACGAAACACAGCAGTGAGCCAACCCCTGTGAGCTTTCTGGTTAGCGTGGCCTTCCAGTGATTGATGGATAAAAAGTTGGCCTTGGCCCCCAAGACAGTGGTTGTTATTTTCTTTATGGTTATGCCTAATAGTCTCCAGGGTGTTCAGGTTACAGAAAGGGGTTGACTCAGCTATATCAACATCTGAACTGCCTTACAATGTCATCTGTCTCTTCATTAACCATGTAAAGAGCTTGAGCAAACTGGGAGTGGAGGTCAATGCCTACCGTTAGCTGGGTTGAATCTTGGCCATGGTGAGAAGCAGCTTTTTCTCCCTAACTTGATGATAAACCATTGTCAAGTTTGGCTGCCACTAAGGATTAGGAACCTTTGTTTTGGAAAGAAATTCAGCATTAGGAGACAGAGTCAAGATGCTTATTTTGTTCATGACGGAGATACAGAGAATTTCAGGATGTGGTTCTGACTTTTTCTCAACCAGAGTAGCATTGTATTTTACTCACAGCTTTATTTAGTGTGATGGGCTACTCAGGCTTTAAAGAGTTGGTTCAGCCAGAGTCAGGTCTTCAAGAATCTGCAGAAGCTCACACTGGCTATGTGTGGTAGAGTTAGAAATAAAACCCACGTCTTCAGAGACTTGGTTGTCATAATTATAAGGCAGTTCTCAAGGTGCTTTGTTTTCCTTGTGTTATATGAAAAGAAGACTAGACTAGAGTGTCTGCCTCAACAGAGTTTTTCTTGTTGCACAGAACGAGGGGAAAGTCACTTCTTCCAGTGGCGATGAGAATTGCCTCTGTGTTAAAGTCCATAAACTGCAAGAGGTTAAGCTGAACATTATGTACAGATTAGAAATGTAACTTTGCCCAAGAAGTAAAGATGCAGGAAAAACAGAATCATGGACTTGGCAGCAGCCTGGAACATACAGCAAGTATTTACATTGGGTGTGGGATGTAATGCCATTACTTACTCCCGTTGCAGTAAAGGCTTCGAGTCTGTCTCGCAACAATTGCTGGAGGCTTCCTGAGAGCAGAGAACTCAACAAGGCCATGGGGGAACACTGCAGGATTTCCCTTAAGCCAAACCAACCGCTTGTTAGCCATTGCCTTAAGTCTCTAAACCTGCCCTGCACCCCAGGCTGAATGTGCTCCACTGCTCCAGGCGAATCATGCAGCTTAGGGACTTGAATTAGAAAGCAGGAGGCACTCTTCTTTTTAATCTGGGAGACAGAGGTACAAACATACCTGGTACAAACTGTTGGGTTTTGGTTTTTTTTCACTGTGTCTGGGTGGGGAAAATTTGGGGCTTTTTTTAGTATGAATGATAAAGATGAGCTGTAGTTCTTTTTCCACTTGGAAACCGAGGGGGTAGAAATCACACCTCAAATAAAAAAAAGAAAAATACATTACTGGACCTGTTTAAGACATGAAAAATTCCTTACGTTTCAGTTCAGCTTCAACAGCTGAACTTGGAAAAAAAAAATCCGTAGAAGAAAGAAACATTGTTTTAAATGAAGCCATTTCAGGCTCTAAACTTGGAACTTTTCCCTTGAAAAATGTTACAGTGCAACATCTTGAGAAATTTGAAACGTAACTCATCTGAAATAACTCTTTCCTATGAATATTTTCATTTTTAGTGAGGTCTCTATTTGCTCCAATGTCTGAATGAAATATTCAGAAATAACTCCTATGCCCCTAAAAAAAGTGTCTCTTCCCTGCCTTCAAACCAGCTGTTACTTAAAGTTTTCGATGAAGGGAGAAAATATGTCAAGTTATGTTTGCATTAGGGAGCACTTGAAGTTCAAAACCCACTCAGTCATTCTGATCAGTTCAGTGGTACTATATTCGAGACTGCAGAGACTGGCATGCTGAAGGCTCAGTGCTTTGTGCATTTCCTTCTGTTTTTAAATTCCTGGCTATAAACATTACAGAAATTGCTGCCATGCTTTGAACACTCGCATGTCAGAACTTGATCAAGTTTAAAAAAAAAAAAAAATTGTGTTCTGCTTTCCAGTGAATATACGCTGTTCAGCTGAGATCCATGCCTCTTGTTTTCACTTGCCAGCAGTTTTCAGCTGATGCCATGGTTGCATGAAGGCAACACCAAGTAGGAACGGTATTAACCAGGTCAATTTTTTCTCCTCTGATCTTCCAGTTTTATCCTCTTCTGTTCCTCTCTGACTACTGTTTGATATAAACCACTTTCAGCAGAAGCATACTGGGGGTTTGTTTTTACTTGCTATTAATTGAAGATAGTGTAGGACTCTTAAGCATGCAGGCAGAGAGAGTGGAACTCTGAAAGGTGCTGCTGGGGGTGATGGGACTATGGTTCTTCAAAGTTTTTGGACCAACCAGGCTGCCGTCGTCTAACTTTCCCCCAGATCACCATCAGGCAAGAGGTAGAAGCAGGACCTCGGGTGACACTTGATGTATGCTATGAGACCAATCTGGTCACGCAGTTAAGGAGGTGACTGTAAAAATCCCTGATGAATTGCATCTTTTGCTGCAGAAGGGTCTGTGCATGTCCCAGCTGCCAGTGAGGGAGCAGAGCTCCATGCAGCCAGGGATGCTTGGTGTCCCGTGGCTTCCTGGTGAGCTGGTAACATGCTCATGTCTGGGTACCAGTGGCAGGATATCGACGGAAGCTCTGCAGATCACGGCTTGCGTAAGGCTAGATTAAACTATTAACTTGCGAAGGCTGTGAATTCCGTTAGACTCAAAAATGCAAAGCAAAATCAGTTGGAACCAATAACAGGAGAAAGCAGAAACCTTTCTACATTTAAAAGCATAAGAATGGCTCTGCTGGGTCAGATCACAGTTCTGCCTGGCTTGGTATCTTGTTCCTAGCATCGTCCAGGGGTAGCTGGAAGGCTTCCTGAGCCAGAGGTTGTTTCTCTGTGTTTATTAATTCTAATTTTGATTTCCGAAAATACTTATGCCCTCTTCCAGCGTAGAGGATTGCAGAGGGTCTGGGGTTGTGGAAGCAGCAGTGTAACTAGCCTGCCTGAATGCAGCACGACCTCCTGGGCAGGACCGCTAAGCGCTGCTCTGCGCACAGGTCAGCTTGGTGCGGCTTCTCTTCCTCCCCGCGGGGCTGTTGTTTGCCTGGCAGCCTGACTGTGAGGACAGCTTGTGATCTCGGGGTGCAGGAGAGGCCAGGCTGCCTTCAGTTCCTCCCTGTGGTGCCAGTGCAGGTCCGAGGGGTCAATGAGGTGGGTGGAGAGGAGACGCTTCAGCCTAGTTCAGGGATATCAGGCAGTGAGAGGGCAGTGCTCTCAGCTCTTGAACTGGTAAGTAAGGAAACCCAGGCTGTGGTATATCTATCACCGCAATTGAAAAGACTGCTCTCTGCAGAGGCTGAATTAGCTCTTGGGTTAGGATATCCAGTTTACTGCTGCTACAAGCAGCCATGTGTGTGCTGTCTCTTCATGAAGTTACCTTGGATGCCCTGGGCTTTCCATGTCCATAAGGTGGAACATGACTAGGCTTTGGCTTTCACCAGGGCGGCAACATCCCCAGCGCTTTTACAGGCACTTTGCTGTTCAAACCGAGTCTAATATGCATTAGGCATCACAGGCTGACATCAAAGACGTGTGGGGATAATGCCAAGCAATAATCCTTGCCATATCCCTGGACTGCGCTAGAAGTCACCCTTGTTCTGTACTGAGGCTGTTCTGGGAACTAACTGGCAGTTAGTAAAGAAATATGTCACCGTTAAAGATGCTACTAAGCCTAGCCCATTTGTCTGCTGATGGAGACATTCCTTGTCTGGCTTCCTCATGAATCACAGGGAGAGTGAAAATTTACTTGTCAAGCCTCCTACTCAAGTTTTTCCTGAGAATATTAATCCAGGGTCCTGACACTTGTCCAGAAGCTTCCTACATAGCCAAGCCCACAGAACAGGAGGTACTTCAGGAGCTAGTCCAAAGTCCTATAGCTTCCAACCTTGTTTGCACCATGGAGTCTCCACTGTGGCTTTGCAAGACCACAGAGAGAGTCCAAACACCAAACTGACTAGTGTATAGGATGCAGTTCACTAGTTTCAGTGCATCGCACTGAGGCCAGTGGGATCCAGGTAGAAAGGCACACTTTTCCTCTCTATCCAAACTGCGATATGATTCAAGGAGCTTCAGGTATAATTCCCAGAAGCACTGTGTACCACTCTCTTCCCAGCATAATCACTGTGACATCAGCTCTATTACTCTGTTTATCTGCCTCTAAAAGAGGTACTGTAATATTTAGTTCCCAGTATGACTTTACAGTTGTTTTATTGCTTAGGAAGAGTGAATAAGGATGCAAATCTGAATGAATAGAAAGGTCTTAGGGTCAGAGTTTGAATCCAGTACTCAGGAGGGTGACATACATTTTCCAGGGTGTTCCAGGAAGATTAGAGTAAGTACTTTGCAAAATGGGTGACTTAATCTTTTGGGATTTTTCTGTGTCTTGGTGAGCTACCATGCTAATAGGAATACTGTTATTTTAAAGATTGCCCTCCTTTCCTTTTTGTGCACCAAACTAAATGCTAGACCCTCAACCAGAAACCTTGCTTTAATTAGGTCTGCTTCAAACAGCAGACATACACATATACTATGAAGAATTTTGGGCTGTCGCTGCCAAGGATACCATCAAATGACTGAGTGAAAGGGAACATTTACAAACAAATAAAACCCATTATTAAGGGGATTATTAATGAAATGCCTTTGAACAAAAGAACACCCTCCTCCTCAAAATGTTTGAGGTTATTTTTTTGTAAGCCTCTTTTTTTTTTTTTTTTTTCTTTTTAGTAAGCTTCATGGGAAAATAAATACCACACAGTTCCTCCAAAAGAAGTGAGTGAAGCAGCAGTCAGCATCATATGGGTCAGTTCTTTGGAACCTGGAGGTTTTGCAACAGCTCGTGTCATGTGTCTGTGCACCCCTGCCATTTTGCACAGATGTAGTGACCTTTACGGTCTGGGCTAATTAGCACCAGGCCTGATGAGGAGCTGTGGAGTGGGAATTCAGGAGTGAGGGGATCAGAGAAAAATAATTCATAGTATTATTTGGCTTCGGTTAGCTAGGGAAAAATGTTTGCAGGGCTGGAAAATACGATTTGGCACTTAGGGTTTCATTCAGCAAATGGGGGTGAATAGCTGGGAGATGGGGCAACTGGTCTGTTTTCCTGGTTTTTTGATCACGTAGGCAAGAGTTTGCCTGTCGTGTTGTCTTTGCTTGCCGTGCTAGGTATTAAGGCCTTGCTGTACTGAGTGTGAGAACAGTGGTTGCATGCTTTGTTTTGCTGCTGGGAGGTCACTGCTTCCCGGCAGAGCAGCAGCAGTGTGTGTCCTTCCCCAGCAGCTCCGGTTCCTTATCCAAAGTAATTGGTGCTATTTCCTAGTGAATGTAACATCAGTAGGTCGGCAACACCTGGTCTGCGTGCCCGAGAGAGCTCTTCATACATTGGGCTGGATATAGCAGTGCCTGAGGAGCAGACGTTCTCCCTTTTGTGCCATGTTTGCTATGGGAAGAACTGGGAGGACAGCTTTCTTAAATCACTGAAGATCTTGCTTCCTGTGAGAACCAGCTCCTGGCTCAAAGATGGCTACACAGATGAGAAATGCCAACAAAAGAGAGGAGGAAAGAGAAGCCATGAGGAAGGAACTGATTCCTCCGTAAGCCATTGGGCAAGTGGCGATGTGAAGACAGCCGGCACCTCCTGAGGGTCTATCTACCTTTACATTTGCTCAGCCAGTTGCTCATAGCCTAGTTACAAGGTGAGTCTGCGTTCCTTGTCCCTGGTACAGTACTCCATTCCTGGTGTGTATCATCTATTTTGAAACCAAGCAGGGCTGATGGACCAAGTTCAAAGACACTTTTGCCTACAGTAGCACCCAGTTTGCCTACAATAGCATATGTTGTTGCTGAGGAAAAGGACAGGTCTTGCTGTGCAATTCTGACTGTCCAAGGCCGAGGTGATGCTCCCCCACGCTGGTGTGCTATAGGCAGGGAGAGGGAAGCATGTTTCTGAGCTGGAGAGTGCCTGGGGCTTTCAAGGGAAGCCAGGGCTTTGCTGGGAAACTCAGAGGAGTTTGGCAGATGCTTGGGGGCTGGAAGAGGTACCCAAAAGAGAGGCAGGAGTTGATCAGTGTGAGGAAGAGGGAGGGCAAGGCCAAAGTACCTGGGATGGAGGAGGCAGCCTGTACTCAATCAAGGGACCTAGCTTGCTTGTGCAGCAAAGGGAGTGGGGTCCTGCAGCTCTCCAGTATTGCTTCTGGTCTGACACTGGTCATGAGCTCAAACAGCTGGTAGAAAATGGATGATGCAGAAGAAGTATCTTTGGAGTTGGAAGCAGTAAAAGGCTTGGCTTTTCTTTCACAGCAAATGTTGCCGGGAATAAGGATGGAAAAAAAATTCAGCTGGATTAGGAGTGTGCAGCTGGGAGCAGGGACCCTGCCAGTTCCTCCCTCCTTGCTGTCACTGCAAAGGAAAGCAAGAGAATGCGATTAAAGTGTTTTCACATGATGCAATTGCATCTTTCTTGAGGTCTGGGAGGCAGAGGCCTTGCTGATGTCTGTCTTGCTTGCATCCGATGTGGATTGCCCCTGAGGGCCACATGCTGCTTGCTCTCTGCCTATGCAATCCAGCTGCAGTTTGCTCCAGATGAAAACCTCTGGTCTAGGAAAACCAAGGAGCTGAGCTGTTGCTCTGATGAATGAAGCACCTATTTAATGTGTGGCACTGCACAGCTTAGTGGGAACCTGTCAAGGGGAATAAATGGGATTTGCTCTCCATTAGTGCTCACTGCTCCCTTCCTGCCATCTCTCTAACATAGGAGGGCACCCATGAGGCCTAATTCAATGCCTCTCAGCACTTCTGAGCGCCAATATGTCCTGTGTCACCTAAGCTGTGCAGCTCCTACAAATGCCTGGGAACCCCATCTCCTGAGTGTGGCTGAACTGTCATTCATAGCGCTGTGTTTGCCACCGAGCAGCTTGCAATATTTAGACTACAGTCTTAGGTGGCTTAATACAAAACTGAGATCCTCGAGTCCTCCTGTTCAGGAGCTGCCTCATGTCAGAAGCATGGGCTGATTGCAATACTGTCTGTGTTGTACCATTATAACTCTTGCACTGGTGTGGCACGTGCCCAGCATGGCTGCTGCTAGGAAAGGAGGCCAGTGTTTAAGGCTTTGGATGCAACTGCAGCAGAAGAGGTCCCAAACCTCCACAACCTGGCTCCATCCCTCACTGTACCCAATAAGGCAAGCCCAGAGCACAGGATTTACCTTGTGTCTGAGGTCTCCCACCAAATCTATGTAAGAGAAGGCAGCATCCTCCCATTATTAGGTGGTTGGCTTGTTCAGAGATGGAGATGGGCCTTTTGCCTTTGCTGCTCAAACACTTCCCTTCCTGGGAGCGTGCCCACACAGACTGCAGAGCAGCTCTAGCTCCTCCAACCCAATATTTGCTGTGTGCAGGAGGCAGGGGGAGCTCAGCCCTGCACCTTGAACGCTTGCCTAGTCTGAAGGGAGGGCTCAGTCCCAGCTCCTGCTCCAGCAAAGGAGCTTTAAATGAAGTCTATACGTTTGAATGAGAAGCACCAAGAGCAGCCTTTCTGCCCTCTTTGTAGCCTGTTGCCTGGTACTTACTGTGTGCTCCTACTGTGTGTGTTTAAACCCCCTCCAGCGAACAAGAGGATCTCAAGGAAGATAGGAAAGCAAGCAGTATGTAAGCATCTTTACCTGGTAAGGCTTTTGACTGGCACAGGGAGCAGGGGGTAGGTGTAGCAGGGGTAGGACGCAGTGGAAGATGTGGGCAGAGAGATCTGTGAGTAGCTAACTTGAGGTTTGGAAGTGGTTTCCTGGTTGCTTGCTCTTGAGATGACACTGTTGGCTTAACTGGGGGGGTCACTGCTTTCTGTGCTGGGCAGGAGGGGAGGATCGTCAGCTCAGCCTGCATCTTCTGAGTGATGAGAAGGAGCAGTACTTCAACAGACATCTTTCCCTTCTCTCTTGCTCTATTAAGATGATCAGGGCATCTGTGCTTTAAAGTTTCTGGTCTAAATGCATGCCACATTTCTTTTTTAAAAGCTTTATTGCGTCAAATGCTTGTGGTCCTGCCTGTAAAACTGTACTTCCTGAGATCCTTGCTCATAATAGTCCTCTGCACTTTCTTTCCTTGGTGGTTGATACTCTCCAGTTTTGCTTCTAGGTTTGCTTCTGCTCTCTCTCCCTGCTTTCTGCATACCCTCATTGGTAGCTTTACATTTGCTTGAACCTCTCCCAGCTGTTAGTGTGATTGGTGTCAGAGCAGCATGCATTTTCATGTGTGACTTTGTCACACAGTCAACTGAGGGCCATATGCCTGCGGCGCTGTCTGATTGAGGCTCATTGTAAGTCCACTATTCAGTACTCCATAGCAGGCTGCAAAAGAAAGCAAGACTTAACGTAAGGCCATAGAGAAAACATTGCACTTGGATATTTTTTTTTTCCTCAGGTTCAACCTGTCCACTATTTCTTCCACTTTGCATGCAAAGAAAAGCTCTCCGTGTCAGTAGGTGCGCACAGTGACTCTCTCAAACAGATTTAAGTTAGTACACAGGAGGTCTGTGGGTTCCCCTTACGACTGGGCCTGGTTCTGCCACCTCAAGTGACACAACAGTGGGTGTATAGCTAAACAGTATCCATGGGCTTACTCTGTATAAGTAAGGAAGGTGGAAGTATGGAAGCATAGTAGGCAGTAACTACGCCATTAAAGGTTGAGTGATAAACATATCCATAGGGATACACAGCTTCGTATTGTAGTCAGATGTGTGAATAGGGAAAAGATGGAAAACATAGGATTTGGGTAATTTTTTTCCCCAGATACGGTTTCTTAAGAACTGTTACTGGAAAACCTTTAGATTTAACAAATCAAAACAAAAAAAAAGGAAATGTTTGGGTTTTTTTAATTGCATCTAATTGATAATCTGGCTGCTTTGGAGAAAAATAAGTCTTAAAGTGAAAATATCTTTTTTGGTCAGAATAAACATTTTCCACTGAAGTAAAGACAGTTGGAATGTTTTGAGCCATTCCTGCAGCAGTGTCTCACTCCTGACTGCATGTAGTTAAGTTTGGAAGAATAAGCTTATTTAAGGGTTCAGACTATTAGAAACATCTGCTTTCCCATGTATCCTGAAACACTGCAGTATTTGAAAATGGAGAACATGTATCATGCTTGTCCTAGCCACCATAAAATATCGGCTCCACAGTTTAAATTGTGGGATTTTAATTATGGTGTGGATATATTATTCAGTCCTATGTAATGCACTTTTGGTTATGGTGCTGTGATCTCTTTTCCTGGGTTGGTACTGGGCCAGCTGACCATATTTGCAGTATGTGGCCAAACATCAAATGCATTCGAGTAAGCAAAGTAATCACTTCCAGACTAAACACATTTCAAATTTGTTTAAAGTATTGAACAAGCTTCATCACTGGGAGATATCTCTTCTGTGACATTAAACTACATTGATGTGTCACTGCTGATGCCAATCTCTTTTTCTCGTTTTAGGTCTAAAAGCACTGAGTCCCCTGAACTCCAGTGAAGTTTTTCTTTGACTGTGGTAACTCTTGGCGGAGGGCCAATCTCTCTTACGTCTGAGCATCTCTAAGTATTAATAGCTATGTCTTCAGTGGCCCCTGTGGAGCAGAAAGTTATAACAGTTATCCTCCTCTTTCAGATGGGAAAACTGGATCATGAACAGACAATAATCCTCATCTCTATAGCTTGGAATGACTTGGGAGAAGCTGGTGTCAGTGCTGGAGGAAAGAAGAGGTTTGGCATTAGTTGGGTTCACTAAGAGACCCTTACTTTTTTAGCAAAACTTCTGGTGGTCAGGGAGAAAGGCAAGCAAAGATGCTTCAGATCTCAGCTGTGCTGGAGGAGCAAGTAGAGCCCATGTATGTGTGTGACTTCTATCCCTTCCTACTGATACGCAGTTTCATGGTTATGATTTTTTTTTTAGGCTTTTTTCTGTTCAGATGTGTAGTCCTGATGTTATCCTGACAGCATGCTCTTCACTTCTTCTTGCTGTCTTTGCCTTTTTATTTAATTCTCCGAAGCACTAAGGTAGGTGTCTCTACATCTGTATTGTGTTTCAGAGACAGAGCAGTGAGAGCTTCAGCTGAACGGCACGTATTCTACATCCATTCAGGTACTGATCTGATCGTGTCTCACGCTGGTATGTCTGGCACCAAAGGCAGTGAGGATGTCCAGTGCTTGCAGGGTCTCCTGTAAGTGGTCCCACAGCGAGAGGGCAGTGGTGCTGCTGTAGGTGCTGGCCAGGAGATGTGATGCTTGGCTAAAGCTCTGCTCACGTTACAGAATAGGAGTATAACAGTACAGCCCTCCCGCCTACATATATGCTCTTTTGCTAATCTGGCTGTCTTCTTGCTGGCTACATTTCTGCGGTTGTGGAAAGAATCTATAATGCATCTGTTGTCCTTAAAGACTCTCTGGCTCCTTGTTTCTCTGGAGTGAAGGGTGCTATTAAATACAGCCTCCCACCAAATTCCAGTGACTAATCACACACAGACCATAGTCCCAAACCAGCCACAGCTCAGACACCAAAGACCCTCTGAGTAACACTGCAGGAAGAGCTATCGCGCTTCTTCCCTGGCCTTGCACAGGCAGTGGGAATGCTGAGTAAGAGCAGACCAAATAACAAGGGTGGTTCCTGAGCCAAAAAAAAAAAAAGGTGCCTGCCATCACTAGGTATTGTTCCATGTTAATGCTGAGCTTTCCTGTGGCCACAGCTGAAGCAGAGGTCTGGGGCAGAGTCAGCTGGCTGGCAGGGTGATTGGAGAAGTTCCCATTGTGAAGCTTTCCTTTGAGTTTAAAAAAAATATTTGAGCACATACCTCAGGGCAAAGAGGAAGTCTTGGGCCCAGCAACGCTCTTTGTCTTTAAGGTTAGGCATAAGTTTGAGCATCCTACTGGAGTAATGCTTTGGATGAGAGTTAAAGGATGAGTTCCTGATTGAGCTCTTTCCCACTCAGATACAGTTTTCATCTTGGACTTCTTAAGTTCTTTACAACTGAATCTTGCCTTCCTCTTTTAAAATAATTTATCTTGACTAGCAATGTAGTTGGTCATTTCAACCTGCTTCTGTAGCGCTTGTGCTTGCTGCAGTTATTTTTGTACACTCAAAAGTGTCATTTTTTTCTCTGATTGTACCTAAATAGTAAAGGACACATTGAAATGGATAGCACACAGGTTTTTTTCAAAATCATTTGAATACAAGAATGAGGATGGAGAGTTTGTGGCAAGTTGCTGTGTTTATGAACAAATGGGCCTAAAGGAATTAGCTTCCCAAAGCAACTGCAGCTGTTAAAAAGTCCTCTTAAATGTTTCTGGCTTTTCTGAGCACATTCTTATCAGTAAGTTATTTTAAAAAATATTCTTTTATCTACTGAAAAATGTCTATTCTGCTTTTTTCAGAGCCTGAAGTTTTGAAACTTAAAACAAAAAAAACCCCTCCACTTATATTCCGAGAACAATCAAGTTTTTCTTTAAGAAGATGCTTTCCTCAAAGTTTTTATTTTATTAAGAACAGGGCATTCAGAGATGAGGCTGGATGCATAGTTTTGTCATGTTTATGAAGTCATGAAAACATCTGGATACATTATGGAAACCCTCAACCAAAAACTTTTTGAAGTCTTTTTTTAATGTAATCATTCAGGCTTACTCCACTAAACGATGTATTTATTGGATTTGGATGGAAGATGAGTTAAGAATCAAACTGATATTGTTGAATTTAAGTGTACTGTTAAGATTGCCTCATTTTAGGGATGTTAAATTGTAAATGTTAATTGTATGCACTTTTCAGTACGTAATAATTGCTACTTCTACAATTGATTCACAACAATCATACTTATCAAACAAATCAACTAGACAGCAACGTCTCTTCAATGTGCTCTTAAAACAACATTGTGGCATGCCCCTTTCCTTTCTTAAGTATCAGGGAGCAAAGAAACAGAGTAAACTGTGTGCGTGTCCCTGAGTTTGCAATGCTTGTCTTCATTGGCATCAGTTCCTAAATTATGAAGTGGGAATATGTTTGTAGAATGAAATATAAAGGTTTTGTTTCTGTTGAATTTTTTTCAGAAATTTAAAAAAATTTTCTAGGGCTCTGAAATACCCTCATCTTTTTAACACCTCCATTATCTTATTATAGTCTTCAACTTTGGAATACTTAGCCCCTTGAGAGTTAAAGAACAACTCCCCCTCTGCTTTCACAGAGATCGGAATCTTCGGGAAGACACTGGACAGCACATCTGTACAGGCTTGATTGATTCACTTGCCACTAACTTTTCAGTGTTTTAAGTCACTTCTAAATAGCAAAAGGAAAAATCAAATAACAGTAATGAAACCTGAGGCACCACTTAGTATGCATTGTCCCAGGATGAAGAGCTTTGCCCTGGCTCTGTTGCTGTGTATCTCTATTGCTGCTAAATACCAGTGTATGGAATAATGCAACATGGGGTGTATCAGTGGCCTGTCCTTATTATCATTCACCTCTTTCCAGTCTTCGTCTCCTATAAAATTATGTTTCTCCTGCAGAAAGTGGCTGCTCATGGCTTAGACAGATGCACTCTTAGCTGGGTAAAAAACTGGCTGGAAGGCCGGGCCCAGAGAGTGGTGGTAAATGGAGATAGTTCCAGTTGGTGGCCAGTCACGAGTGGTGTTCCCCAGAGCTCAGTATTGGGGCTGGTCCTGTTTAGCATCTTTATCAATGATCTGGACGAGGGGATCGAGTGCACCCTCAGTAAGTTCACAGCAACACCAAGCTGGGTGGAAGTGTTGATCTGCTTGAGGGTAGGGAGGCTCTGCAGAGGGATCTGGACAGACTAGATCGA
>JAVKLA010000001.1:12836615-12890109 GCA_034782735.1 Sagittarius serpentarius
AGTGGTGGAGTCCCCATCCCTGGATGTTTTTAAAAGTCATGTAGATGTAGTGCTTAGGGACATGGTTTAGTGGGGGGCCTGTCAGTGCTAGGATAAACGATTGGACTAGATGATCTTACAGGTCTTTTCCAATCTAGACAATTCTATGATTCTATGTTTTTAACTGTTCTTCTTAAAGTCTGGTATGTTGTAATACTGTTGCTTGCAGATGTGATGATACCTGATAAGAACAGCTGTATTAGACGGGCCGAAGTGTCCATCTTGCCCAGCATCATGTCTGCAGCACTGGCCATGAGTGGATGCCTGAGAAAGATGAAGCTCAAGGTTGATATATGTGTTATTTCCCCCCTTACACTCTCCTGTCCTTCAGCAGTTTTCCACCCAGGAACTACTTGAGTCTATCTCGAGGTTCTTACATGCTTTTTTACTACTATGTCTCTGCCTTAAAATTTTTCAGATGCCACAGATATACCTGGGAGAGTGTATATTTCCAGGCTGAGCAGAAGAGTTCAATTAAGCTTCTCATTAGTGTGACTTTCATTCCATTTTCCCACATAGCAGGGTCACAGCATCTTAGTCTGTAATGGGAATTACACCTCTCAAGTATTTTCAAAGAAGCCCTTGAAGTAAACTACTTGAAATGACACAATGAAAAAAGGATGTGATAGCTGTAACATTTATTTCTTCCTGTTTGCAAGGCCAAAAGAAGCTGGAAAAGAAAGGAGGAATGCAAACAGATATATACAGGAGTATGGCCATTGATGATAGTGACTTTGTTCTTCATGTTGGTGTCTCGTGCCATGTGGTGGGTTACGAGGGGGGTGAATCTTTTGGATTCCCCAAGACCAGTGGAAGAGCCAGTCTCTGCTCGGCAGAACCACAGGGTGGGTTGAGTCACAACAATGACCCAGAGGAACGATCTCGCCGGTAACTTTATTAGCTGACAACTTTAGCGAATGAACGGAGACAATTTGGCAACAATTAACTGATGACTTTCCATGAGTCAATCAAGGCACTGTGGCGATGAGGGTATTTTCCTAACAACCCGTTGCAATCTGTACGAAACATATACATAAATGTCTTTGAGAAAGAAAGAGAGAGCAGAAAGGGAAAGAGAAGAGAAGGGGATAGAGAAAGGGAAAGTATCACCACCCTTGGATCCTGTGTTGTCGTAGAGGAGCAAGCTTGGTCCATAGGCGATGCATTGACAAGGACACAGGTGGGGTGTTGTCTTTATACAGTCTTTCTTGCGCCTGTGCAATTGGTTGTTCCAGAACGTTCTCGCCTTCTCTAGCTTGCACCTGCATGGTCAGGTAGATTCTTTCTCTGGGTAGGAAGTAAGAGAGAAGCAGCCTGCTGCCCCACCTCCATAGAGCTTGTCCCATCTCTCTCCCGGTTCCTCTTTCGCAAAGCATTTTACTCAAGTTGTTTGGGACATCTTCTTTATGAACGGTTTGTGCTAGTTGTGAAGTTTTCTGCTATCAGTCCACTTCAGGATAGCTGGTGACACCTCCTGTTCCCTGCATACACAAGCCATCCACTGGATTCAACACAATGAGCGAGACCCTCGGTAATCAGTAGAGAAAGACTGATAGCAACAAAATGGTGCCAGTTTACACCAACTCATCTTTGATTCTAGGGTTAGTTTCTGCTTTTGTTTCTTTTGAGCCAGTGCTGAAATTGCCAATCAGTGAAGGAGCTAATTAGTAGGACAAAACACTTTCATGGAGCAGTTATTTCCGCACTTTCCAAAACTGCTGATAGTGTTGGAGAAGGCCGTGTTTTCTGTGTGTTACACAAGTAGCAGACAGGTGTGAAGTGTTTTCAGTTTCTTGCAATCCAGATATACGATGGTGTAACTGTCTTCAGTTGTGCACTGCAGGGAAAAGAGATGGTGAAAGAGTAGAAATGTGTTCCTTACTACAAGGTGGGAAGTAACCTGGGATGCTTTCCAACGATCTGTGCCTGAAACTGAAGCCAGCCAAGGACTGGAGGAGAGTTCCCAGTCTCTTGAAATCCCTGGTCTTAATCTAGGCTTGGGGGGTTGCTGGACTGTAACAGGTAAGGGAGGCCAGAGCAAAGCTAACTGCTACCTGCAAAGCTGCTGTGGGGGAATGGCTTGTATCTGAGCTAAAAACAGGTCAGAAACGGTCAGATCAGTGCCCAGCAGGAGCCATGCAGATGGCCTGGAGGAAGCAGCTGAAAGCAAACAAACATTGGGTTTTGTATTGTTTCCAAGAATTGGCTAGGTCGCCTCCTTATCTGTTATTTATGTATCTCATGAATAGGCTGCTCAACTATCTGGATGAGAGGACTCACTGCCTTGGAATTAAAGCTGGGAAATGCTTTTGGAAAAACAGAAGATGTGCTGGATGAGGATAGTGTTGTCCCTCTGGCCTGGCAGGTTCGTATAGGCTTTTTTTTCCATTAAGAGGAGAAATTGATTATATTATTTGGAGAGAGGTATTCCTTGGAAAAATTATGATTTACTCACACGCCATGTACGTGATGTCTTGTTGCTATGATCTCAAAAGAAACAAACAGTTTTGTTGTCAGAAATCTCCAACTCTCTTCAGCAGGCTCTGTGCCCCAAAAGCTCTGTCTGTCTTCCTCCTTATACAGGCATGCCTCCTGCTTCTTCCTTTAGGCTTTCTCCTTTGCTTAGGTACTTGAAAGACACATTGCCTTGTCTTTTTTGGGGTCTGTGGTTGTCTGTGGATCTCGGAGTGAGTCATTATCCAGCTTCCAAAGTAATTGTGTGCTTATAATATTCTGGAAGGATGGAGATTTAGCTCTGGAGTAAAACAAGAAGACATTTCTACTGTCTTTTCTTTTGCATATGACTCTTTGGACTGTGTACAGCTTTTTTACTTTTCACCAAATGGTAGATTCTTCACCCCTTGTGGACTTCAGAATAAGATCGGAATATAGGCATGATGAAGGATAACTGGATTAAAACCAGTGTTTGGTTAAGGTAATGTGGTGCTGCCTTCTGGACTTAGTCTCTGAGTTTCTAACTGAAGGACGTGCAGTGCCTAGTGTCAAGGCTGTAGTGGAAAGCAGCTAAGTGTGGAGGAAAAGAAGGTATTACAGAAGGGAGACTGTCCTGTAGCAGGGTGGGATAATCTGGTCTGGGTGGGAGCACATGCGCTATCCACAGTGTCTCAGAGCACCATTATTGCACAAACGATGTTAATTACATTATTGCATGAGCAGACTATGCTCATTCATTTCAGCTCTGTTCTTAGGGCTGACAATACTGAGAAATTTTGTGCCAGCCACACCACCCTGGGGATTTCTTGGCTGTTTCTGTAATCCTTTATATGCTGGACCAGATGATCTCCAGCAATGTGGGGCTTCCCCTTCCTAGGGCGGCTGCTGTTTGCTCTGGGATTTCCCATCATATTCAGGCAGCAATGAGTCTACTTCTTGCATGGAAGGCTCAGATCTACTCTGGATGCACAAATATTGTACAGCATATGCGCAGCCCTCTGAGAGCTGGATTTCACTGAGCTGCCATTCACCATTGTACAGGTCTGTCAGATACTTGCTGAAATCTTTGACTAATGGAGAAAATCTTAAATGCCTTTCAGACTCGGTCTGTGGGCAGGAAAAAAGCATAAATGTAAAGAAATATGACCATATCTGACAGACTGTAAATTGCGACTGATTTATAGTACGTGGTGCGACCTGGCCCTGCCTGAGCTGCAACAGAAGGAAATTTGTCTTGCAGTCAGAATTGTTATATGTGTATCTATTTCTGTCAAACCAAGGGGGAAAACCTTTGGATCCCATTCAACAGGTTGAGAGAGAGACGACTTAGTCACCAGACTCCCAGCTGAGTTGGTCACCCTGTCCCAGTACATACAGTATTTGCCACAAAGATTTATTTCTGCTGGCTCACTTACTGGGGATTTTTTTGTTGCATGTTGCAAAATCATGGCCTGTTAATCCCCTGACAGCAGCTTCTGTTCTCTGCTGTGCACTGCAGTGCTAGCTAGACCTTCATTGCTCTCAATGTGTGATGAGGAATGGGCAGTTTCTAACCAAATTGCATGGTCTCCATCTCCTCCTTATCATCATTCCCAGGTTCCATGGGACATTTTTCCAAACACCTCATCTCTTATGGCCTGCAATGGGGGACAAGGTTTTCATAAACCCTGTGCAGCTGTGAGACGCAAGATGAGATTTTTCCAAAGCACTTACCCTATGAACTCCACTTCTCTTGAAATAAGTGGTGAATGATTGTGATTTCTGTGGGCCAGGGTTAGAGCAACAATAAAAGTTTTGTAGAATCCCACACATCAAGCCAAGATTTTGGCATTCACCATCCTGAATCCTCTTTTAAAGAAAGAAAATCCCAACAAGAGACTCTAAATGAACATCAAATTTTCCCCATTCATTTCAGCACACAATGTGGGAGCAGAGAGCTCTTGTGAACTTGCCTGAATGTTCCTGCCTCTGTTTATCCTATAAAACAGATATAAAACAAATAATCTGAACAAAAGTTAATGAACTTTTCAGATAGGTAGATGTGTAATCTTGAGTTAAATGAAACTTGGCCTTGAAGTATCAGGCCTTTTTGTGAATGGCCTTTGCTCTAAAGTAGAGAGCGTGACGTTAGTCTTAAGGGAAACAGGTTTCTGCTAAAATTATCACCAGTAGAAACCCTGGCCCTGAAATCTGTCATTAGGCTGTAGAGTTAGATACACAATTCAGGTCACTAGTGGGTATAGTATTCGGTGGATACATTCACCAATTCAGTTGGTGTACTATCTGCAACCTGTGGTCTCGACTCCCACCAGAATTCACCCCAGGCTGACTCAGCTGCCTGTGGTTGTCTTCTCCATTGGCTTGAGGAATGACAGTCAATAGGGTATGATGCTTTATCACTTCCTTGCTACTAGCTAGCCCAGAGGGCCATTAGGCATGTTTGACTGGGCCCAGTTCTTAGAGAAAGACTGAACTTCAGTTTCACTGCTCCTGGGGCCTGTTCCTTGAGTCCCAACGAGAAGGTGTTGTATCCCCTCCAAAAGAGGTAATACAGCTTTTTCCTGTAGCTGATTAAAATAATTCAGTATCCTCAATATCACCTGGCTTGGCAAAACACTGAAGTTTAAGTGAAAACTCCATTAAAGCCAACTTTTATTCAAGTTCTCCGTCTCCTGTATCACTGTAAAGACTCCAGCTGTCCAAGCAAGCAGAATAGAGCTGCCGCTCCCTGTCTGTGTGCAATGTGTGTTCCTGGCTCTGCATGTCTGTGTGGTAAAAATAGCTGTATTTTAAATCTATTGGAAATATTAAGGGCTTAATTATCATCTGCCTTGGAGCTTTTTTCAGCCGAGACTAAGGAGATAGGAAGAATTTGGCTGCTGTTCTCTGCTCCTGCACCACCCAGCCATAGTGAGAGTTAAAGCAACTCGGTGGCTACTGTACTTTTAGTGGAAGAGATTAGAGGGAATGCAGCTACTTCAATACCCCCTTGTTCCAGGCGTGTGTCTGTCTGTCCCCAACAGACCCCTTGGCTGTGTGTAGCTGTTGTAGGAGCTAACTTTATATGAAAGAGGGAAAGTAAAATCTATTTATAGGCAGTCTGAGCGGCACATTATTCAAGGCTAGGTTGTTGACTCATGCCCATCTGATATCATTTAAAGGGTTAGATATTGCCAGCGAACAAAAATAAGTTCTGTTACTCCCTTCTAGTCAATAGAATTAACTGTTCTTAAGCTGACGTTTGCTTTTCAGCAGAAGCAGCATTGTGTCTCAAGGGTCCTGTTATAAATATATACATTGCTGAAAAGGTGCTAATCTGGATTTCCTTGGGATTATGGTGATGGAAACAGAAATATGAGGGCAGCAAAACTGGCAGAGAGCCTTCAGCTCTCTTGTCTGTTGCTTGTGTTCCTCTCTTAAAAGGACCTGCAGAAATCAAGGGGGAAGGAGACAAAAGGCAGCCCTGTTAACACCAAGTGTTCCTCCTTTTCCACAGTAGAGTCCTGGAAAGGCCCTTCCCTCCTCCCCCTCATCCCAGCCTGTCTCAGGAGTGTTCTCTTTGTTAAATAGAAACTGTTCTGTTTCCTGTCTGTCTTGGGCCATTGGCTTTTGGTGTCAATTATCAAGCCCTGAATCACTCGCTCTCTGGGGATGCGCACTGGAAAGCTGATGGGAACCGACTGCCTATCAGCAGCTGAGATGCAATTCTTGGCTTCGCTCTGCTTGGGAATCACAGTGTGCAGACCTGGACAGCATCACACACATAGTGTAAGAGACCAAGCGCCTCTCGTGGGCTGAGTGCATGGAATCCTAAGGCAAATGCTTATTGCAAACTTCAGGGCACGAGGGAGGTGGGAGGGAAAAATACCAGCTCATAAAGCTTTGCCTGCTGGCTCAGGAGCAGGGAAAGAAATAAAAAAATGTATGTAGTTCCTTTTCTTTTTTAGGTCACAGCTGAAATTAACCAAGAGGTATTTAACACTGAAGTGGAGGAGAAAGCTGAAAAACTAGGAGAGCAACTGCTTGGAAACTGATGAGCCAAATGTCTCTTTCCAAAGAAAAAGATGCAGGATTTGCTTGATGTAAGGTCACACTTACCAACAAGATCCTTGCCTTTCCTTCCCGTAGCTGGGATAAAGAAACTGAGGCCAAGGCTCCAGGCATCCCGCTTGAAATATAACATAAGGGGAGATGCAACAGGCAGGTAGGGAGAACTGCCTGTGAAACAGGCCTCCCGTATCCACCTTATGCTGTGGCTGCTCTGGGCCAGGTTGGCTCTGTGAAACCAGAGCAGCAGCCATAGATGAAAGGATGAAAAGACAGCTGAACTGCTCCTTACAGCTGCTTTAATTCCCTTTGCTGCCCAAGTCCGAGCATGGTGGTGGCCATCATCTCCCACTGGAGGGATGCTAATACCTGCTCTGCAGAGAGGGTGCACCCTTTGGCTCAGAGTAGTGGCAGTGGTACCTTGATTGCCCTAATCAACACCAAATCAACACCAAATGGTGTTTTGCCTCTAGCATAGTTTTGAGATATCATGATAATAATAGCCATCTCAGAAATATTCCTGGAAGGGGCTGTTTTTCTCCCAAATGGGGATGGGGGTGGAGAGAATGGCACTCGTAAGAGTCAATAACTCTAGTTGATCCCAACTCTTTGTGGGGTCTGGAAAGACTTCTTTGAAGTGCTGCTCTGTTCTCATGAGATGCATTAATCAAAATCTAGTCTGCTGCTTCTCAGGTTAGAACTGCCTATGCTGGGCTGTGCTCTTCCTATCTAACTAGGAAACTTATCGTGGACCTGAAAAAAAACCAAACCAACCTTCCCCGATATAGATAAATTCCTTTCTAATAAAAACGCATGTTCTTTTTCTGACAAAACAAGATTTTTTTCATGAGGTGAGTGAGAGTAAACTACTTCCAAAAACACACAGCAAGAAAGCACATTGCAAGAATATAGGCAAAGTAGTCATCGACAATTAGAATAGTCTCTTGGAGAGGGGCCTGAAATGTCAAAAAAGCTGCTGCATTTGTGATATGTTGGTTAATGATGTGGTAATAGCTGAGACATGTCTGTAATAACTAATTGGTTTTAAAATAACCTAAGCAGAGCCAGGATCCTCTTTGGACTGAAAGGGCATTTACAGTTTGCCAGCAAGGCAGACATTAGGATCGTACCCAGCAGATCTGGGAAATCACAGGCATGGTTCAGCAAAGCCCGGAAAGCACATGCCTATCCCTACCCTTCCTCCCCAAAACTTGTGATATATATAGACAAGACAGAGTGAAAGAAATATTGCTGCTATTGGACAAAGGGGGAAAGATTAAGTGAGTTGGCCAAGTCAGGCAGGAGGCCCATGTCAGAGCCAGGAGCTGAAATCACCTCTCCTGAGGACGGTCTTTAATGTTGTTGCCAAAGGCAGGCTCACCTCTAATCGAGAGCTGACCTCCCTGCAGCTCCTTGTGTGAGATACCCCTGCTCGGCCGGACCTGCCACTTGGATCCAGCTTCTTACTTTTCTCTTTTTTTGCTTGTCTGCCCTTGGTCGGCTTTCCGAGTGGACCATGCTAGAATAAGCATCACCAGCGAAAGGCTGTGAGAGGGCTTTTCCTATTGCAAAAAACGAGCGAACAAACAAAAAAAACCAACCGACAAAAAAAACCTTCTCTGATATTCCTTTTAACCCAAACTCCCAGAAAAGTTTGATGCCATGGTGGAGGACTAGGTTGTGCAGTGTGGTCCAAAAGGTGGGGAGGAGAGGGAGAGCAGGAATTAACCCTGTGGCACGTAGTGAGCAGAGACCCCAGCACAGGGCAGGGACTTCCAGGATCTGCCCTGCAAAACCCAGGGGGAGCGGATGAAAGCTCAGCCATGACTGCAGGCAGGAGGGATGGAGTTAACCGAAAACAGAATTTCACCTCTTTGCTCTTCTGCTCCTCCCTTTTAAGAAACCCTCAACAAATGGAGCTGGTTTTACAGAAGCAGAGGTGGCCCCAGGAGTTGGAGGGGCTGCGAGGACAGACTGCCTGCCTGCGGGAAGCCCTGCACCAGAGGCAGAGGGCTGTTCCTTGGAGGAAAGGATGTGAGTGAGCAGGCTGAGCCAACACCGCTGTGTTTGACGGTGGTGAGGAGCGCGTCAGCAGCAGAGCGGTGAAGCGAGCTGAGCAGCAGCGGGGAGCACAGGGTGGCCGTGCCTGAGCAAGCTGCCTTCTTGCCAGCTCCGCTGGGTTCTGTGGGAGGGGTGGGCTCAGGCCCCTGGCAGTGAAGCAGGTGCAGGTCTGCATCCTGTACAAGCAAGCAGGTTTCCGTATGTTGGTAACAGACCCCATTCACAGACCGATGGGTGAGAGCAAGAGGCAGAAGGAGCAGCGTGAGAGGGACTAACTTAAAAGGGAGCATTTTCAGAGGAGCGAGTCCAGTCCACCCTACCCCAAGATGTTCACCTTCCAGACAGATGCTTTTCAGTGGGGATGCAGTCCCTGCCTAGTTGCATTTGCCCAATCCCTGACCTTTTCAGTCAGTGGGAAGAGTCCCAGGCAGTCAGCAGGCTTAGGAAAAAGCCCCAAATGACAGAGAAAATTAGGCTTCAGGATCTTTGAACTGTTATTGCTGTTTGACTCATGGCTGTGGGTATTTTCCTTTCTGTGCAGCTGTTGGGAGAACTGGGGGTGGCTACTGGGAGATGATTGAATACATGTGACATCCCTGAGGTAAAAGAGCTCTGCGGTGAGGCCTTAAAATGTTACAGCAATCTTAAAACCCAGCAACTCTGACAGGCACTGCTGTCTTGCAGGACGGTATTTGGGGGAGCAGACGTTGGATCTGTTGTGAAATTCGAGTTATTTGCGCAGTGATAGCACCCACCACCCCGAGTGTTACGTGAGCAAGGTCAAAGGGATGGTCTGTTGTGCCCAAGAAACTTACTGCTTACGTAAGAAATGAGAAATAGAAATAAAGGGGCTGTTGCAAGTTTGAAATCTTAAAAGAAAGAGGATCGGTCAAATGTGGGTGTTGAAGACCAAGCTCCTCCAGCTGCTTTTAGGTGCCTT
Source organism: Sagittarius serpentarius (assembly GCA_034782735.1). Classification (NCBI taxonomy): domain Eukaryota; kingdom Metazoa; phylum Chordata; class Aves; order Accipitriformes; family Sagittariidae; genus Sagittarius; species Sagittarius serpentarius. Next base: position 12,846,157 of record JAVKLA010000001.1, read on the forward strand.
CTCAAATGGGGCTGGCTCTCTAAGGAGGGTTTTAATAAAGTGAAAAGGAGCTCATCTGCTCCAGAAGTTAGGACTGAGGATCACCCCATCCTTGTTGGCCAGGTCCTCTATCAGTCGTACAGAGAAAGAGACTGCTGTCAGGCTGCAGCTAAGGGAGCCGCACAGCCATGCTGCTTGCAGCTGCTGGCTCCTGTCTCTTCCCAACTCTGCTTCTAAGAGGGGTCAGAGTCAGGGCAACAGTCAAAGTGCCAGGGAAAACTTTCAGTGGTGATTGCTGTAGTTTCTCCTCCATCTGCAAAGCTGAAAATGGAGAGAGACCAAAAAAAAGTCTGAAACCCCACAATGATGATGATAATCCCCAATTCCCTTGTAGTCAGTCTCATCTCGCCCCACCCTTTCCTTTCTTCTCCAGCAGGAAAATGTTTCCCCAGCATTGCTGGCACCCTTAGCAGGACAAATCCGGTGCGGGAGTTGTGCTGGGGGTCAGGCAGAGAGATACCGTGAAGAGCTGGGACAGGACACTGGGTTTCTTTCAGGACAGCGAGTTCAGATCGTTGCTCTGCCAGAGGTTTTTTCCACGTGACCTTAAGCCTGCCTTTTAAACCCCTCTGCCCCAGTTCTCCAGCAATTAAATGGTATTGTACTTTTCCCTTTAGCTGTTTGGAGTGTAAGCTCTTTACGGCAGAGGCTGTTCCTTCTTGTGCTTATGTACATCTCATAGCATGCCTGGTCCTGGCTGTAACTGCTCCTGTGATATCCCTTTTAATGAGAGAGAATGAGCACATGTCCTCCTCTCTCTGCTCGGCGTCAGCCAGTTCTTCCTCTTTAGGTTTCCTATCACAAAAGTTGCACCAGCGTCAAAACAACAGGATTTGAGTCTAAATTGTCCAAGTGTGAAAGCACAGCATGTGTTGTACCAGTCAACCCTGAACCTCACGCAAATCCATTGCCTGAGCTGGAGGAGAACGCAGCAGCTTCCCCAAAGTTATGTCTAAATAGAATTGCTGCACAGTATAAATTAGCCAGGCACATTTGCAAAAAACATGAGGCAGTCTCTGTGCAGAGAGGGAAGTCCCAGAAGGTTGTGTCTCAGCCCACAGCATGCCTTGGGACAGGCTGCGTGTACACTGAGCATCTGGGTCCCTCTGGACCGCTGGGCTCTCACTAGCAGAGCTGGCTGTAGGACTCTGAACAGGTGTTGCAAATTTTGCTCCTTCTTTTTTATAAGCAGGGCAAGACCATCTGTTATGCTCTGAGGTCATTAATGATTTCCAGGATTGCCAGGAAATAGAAAATACTTCTGCAGCATACAATGTGTAGGGCAAACAAATAATATACATGCATATGCAAGAAAACAGACCAGGGTGTAGTATTTTATGAAATATTACAGTGGAGTATCTTCTAGCGGTTTTGCCTTAGGAAGCTGCACAGCTGTTTCAAGCTGTTGAGCACTTGGGGAGATGATCTGTATTTGCATGACAAAGGCAAAAACAACATAGTTGTCTACATTACCTCTTTCTTGGTGTGCCACGCAAGGGTGCCTTCCAGCTCCTTGCTCAGACGGGGGATAGCATTGCCTCTGCCTGCAGCCAGGGGGATCTCCAAGGTTGTCACTCAAACCCACCTCTTATCTGGAGAACTTGGTGTTTTGGGCTGTAGCCCAAAAAGCCAAATGAAAGCCTGCTGAAGCCAGTGGGAATCATTCCATGAAATGCTCAAGGGTTTGCCTTGGATTTCATTTGCTTTCTGCAAATCTGACCCAAAGCCAATGGAATGACTTTGTTTTGGGATACTCGCACTGTCCCTTAGAGGAGCATTTCGGAGGTTAGGAAGAGCTCGCCTCCAGACAGGAAGCAGGGCCCTGCCGGGAGCATGTGGGGTCCCACGGACCTAATCACCCCTAAAGCCTTAACGAAGCGCTTTTTGGGGCAAGGCCACTTAGCGCTGCAGTCAGGCACTGATGTACAAACCACCCGCTGCCCCTGAGGCAGCTGTGCGTGCTTGGAGGTGGGCTGCGACGCGCTCTGCTCGTGCAGTTTTGCAACTGGCCATCAGCATCTGCCTCAAGGAAGCCGTTGACTTCTGTGGGACAGGCAGGATGAGGCTGTGCTGTCGAATTGGTTATCAGGAGCCTGAGTCAAGTGGGAGGCAAAAGGGCTTACGATAAAAACGTTGATGTTTCACTTGTGGCCAAGAAAGGGAGCTTAGTTTTCCTGGGCTGGCATAGGTTTCCTGTGCTTTGACAGTACAGTTTTTGTTTTGACACTATCAAAACATTTCATTTTTATGTACTGCTTTGCCTTTTTGACGGAGATCCTTTTACTAAAATATGACTTCAGTATGCTATGTACTATGTTCTGTTTTTTTACTGTTATTGCAACAAACTGTTTCTACATCAATGAAAAGGAAAAAGTTTAATTACCAGAAGAAAAATCAGCATTACTAAAGCAAACTATACTATATTTCTGGGGTTTTTTAAGCAATTCACTGATAAATTTCTACAATGCAATTTTTGCTTAATTTGCCTTATTCCGTCTAGGAGCTTATACAAAAATACTGGGGGTTTCCAGAGAACAAAAATTATACCTGCCACCCTACCTGAGTGTGATTCTTTTTGCAGAGGTAAGGATGCATTCATTTCACTAGTGCAAGAGTCTCTTTATAAACCTATGTCATGATCCATGTGGTCTGGCAATAAGAACCTGCAGTAATTTAACATTACCCCTGTCGTGTCAGTTATTAAATGTACCTGAATTACAACAGCACCCAGGAGCTTTAACTGACCCTGAGGCTGGATACCACACAGACAGAGTCAAAGACTCCCTGCCCTAGTGTAATTGCATAAAATAGCCAAGGGAGATATTGTTAATCCTCCTATTTTACGTCTGAGGAATTTGGGAATGGAGAGAGGAATTATTTTCCAAAGGTTGTGCAGGGAATCAGAGGGAGGTGAAACCATGAACACTGGTCCCAGAAATGCCCTGTAGCAACAGGACCCCCAGCAGCTCCCCACGGGTGCTACCCATGTTTCCCATTCTGTCTTGCCGATGGTTTCTCCACATGCCAACCTTCTGTAGTGAGATGCTGTAAAGCTCTGTCAGGAGCAACCACTCTGTTCTGTTGTTTAAAACTTCGCTGTCTCCTTGGGGAAACAGGAGTTTTTTTCTCTCTCTTGAAACTTGTGGTATCTTCAGCTGTAGCATCACAGGAAATCAATCGGTATGATCCAGCATAAAATTGTTTTCTCAACAGCTTCATCCCACCCAAAATTCTTATTTTCTGAAGGTTATCCCAAGAGTGATGGTTAATACATGCATCTTTTTGAATTTGCTCAGAGTTAGTGGCTTACCAGGGTTGTTCCAAACTTAAAAGCTAAACTTGGGAGTAAAAAAGTGCTTAAACAGATTGTCGTGGTTTGATGGTCCTACTTGGGTAGATAAGTGTATCTTTGCATCATATGTATAGCCTCTACTCCAGTTCATCCAAAGGCTAGCCTGATTTCACTGCCAGCAAACTTTTTTTCTCCATCTGGGTGAAACTGGATGAAATGGCAAGGACTGGCCGGTCAGATTGCAACACAAGGGTAGAGACTGCAATATTTGTGGTATGCCAAAGTAGAAATCTGGTGCAGCGGAGCCTGGCTTGAAGCGGAGACTGCAACTCCTGCCTGATCTGGAGACATGCCTACAGTCCCATGTAAGGAATTAGAAGGTTTTTTACTCAGTAGATGCACAACACTGCTAGTGCTTTGGACAGATTTACACGTAGGGTGATTGGAGACAGACTATCCTGCAGCATGATGTGTTTGGGTTTACAGATTTCGAAGTGTTCTAATCTCCTTTTAAACAGCTATTCCTTTATTCAAGGAAACCTGCTTCAGGCTCTCCCAGTTTAAATTCCAGATTCCCATGGAAATCCAGGAGTCTGGGGACATTTCAGGCTGACACTTCTGCTTTGTGATGTTTTGCCTTTGTTCGGAAGTGTTAGATGCTACATGTAGAGTAAATGCTAAAGTAAAAGATCTTAGGAAAGGGTTCGCCTTTAATTTTGTTTACAAGATGAGAAATGTAGTCCAGCCTCCAGCCTTTCATCATGTTGCAGTTACCCAGGCTTAGAATAAACAGTCTGTTAAGATAGCGTGAGAGCATGCAGCTTGCCAGGGGTCTGCTTCATTCAAGTCTCACCTACCAAATATTTGGGCCAGGCCAGCTCCATTCTGTATGTACTTTTTTTAGCATTCTGTAAGCTTTCGAGGAAAAAAAAACCCGCTTCCTGTTACAAGGTCCTGCAACCAAAGATAGTTCTAACTCCTACACTAACAACACTTCTGATGTGTTGTTCAAAGCAAATCCATCGAAGCAGGATACTGTTAATAAAACTCAGGAGAAACAAGAGGTCAAGTGACGTGAGTAAATAGACCTCTCAGTCCCTTTGGAGCTCCTGTTCAAAGCCAAGAGGAATTTATCCTGACAAAAACACTAGTTTTAACTTTGGAGATTGCTCTTTGAACCAGAAAGAACTACTTCATGCTAGCAGATTGCATAAAGACACTTATCCACATCTTTCCAGTGCTCCCAAATGTATCCAGGGACCACTCCTTTTTTTTTTTTTTTTAACATACTTTTCCATCAAAAGAAATAAACCCCAAACCAGTATATTTAAACCTTTGGTGTCCCCTAGACTTGCGACAGCATTTTAGCATGTCAGTAGCAGAATCATTTGTAACATGAGATGAATTGTCATTGTTTATATTTATCATGTAATAGAAACTTATGATGGACAGTTGTTGCGGTGATACAATCTCTCTCACCTGGGCAGTAGGAATATTCAGTGAATTTAAAAGAACTTCAGCTGGCAAAAATTGATTCTTCCTGAAGTGTGTCCAGTTTCCCCTAGCAGCCTTTAGAGAGGGTATGCAGGTATCTTCTGTGGCACCTGTGGCTTCATACAGAGGTGAGCGTCAGTCAATACAGAAGTCCTAAACCTTTTTTGGCCTTTGAACTTCTTAGGTTCATACCTCATTTCTGAGTAGAGTTCGAGGTATTTAATCTGTGGAAGACGTGCTGGTGATACACAAGGGTTGACGTGGGATTGCAGCTGGCCAGGCCTATCTTCACCTAAGGAACCTCTCTTTCTATAATCTGCTGGGTTTTTGTTGGTTGTTTCCCCCCCCACCCCCCACCCCAAGAGAAATCCATGATATTACTTTCTTTTCCACGTGGCCCGGTGTTTTTAGCTGGCTTTCCACCCTCCACACAACTGAGATAATGCTAGCATGCAAAATACCGCATGTCTTGCAGAAAACTTATGCCCCAGACATTTTATATGGTAGTCACAGAAGATCTGTGGTTCTTATCTGGAGGAGCGGCAGGCAGCCGCCTGTGAGATGTCTGCCCTGTATGTTTGGTAGCGGGGAGGACTTGACACACTGGGCAGGCTGCTCCTCTTCTGCGAGGTTATCACCAGCTATATCTCTGTCCTAGTTTCAGATCGGTGCCACCAGGGTGTACATCTGCCTTAGCTGATGAGGAGAGCTGCACACAAGGGAATGTGTCTGTACCCAAAGCAATGACCTGTCCCACTCCCTCTTAATGCAACACGTTGTGGGAAGCCGTTTACTGATGCTGTCACATCCTTGTTTCCACCAGGGTGGGAAACCAGAGGTAAGGAAAATGACTGTGGCTGAAAAATTCATTTCACATGGCCCACCCAGCCTTGTGGTTTGTCTCTCCACCTCTTGTCGTTCAAAAGCCTCGAGCGGCTTGTCGGTATGGGGACCGCCAGCAGTGACGGAGGGGTGTGCTCATCTCTTGGCAAAGATGTTTTTCATGTAGACACAGACCCAGAGCACTCCTGTAATGCTTGCTGTTCCTTGCCACTTCCTGCCTGCTCCCAGTGTCCACAAGTGACTTTGCAGAGGCCACTTGCAGGTCTTTCAGGCCTCCAGCAAGATTATCCGGTAATGGGAGAACTTTAGCAAAAAAAGCACGCCTCACCAAATTTGGCTTTCTCTCCAAGTCTTGCGTCTACTTGAAATCCCTTGGCACAGGCACTGTGTCAACCGTGTGGGCTGTCAGCTTGGCAAAATACGTATTGTCTGCAAGCTTCTACGTGCCATGAAACCTCAGTCCCACTATTTCCGTGTAACCTGAACTTATAATTTCTGCCTAGGGAGACTGAATTAAGAGCAGCCTGTGGTATTCTTCAGGGATGAAAAGGAGCGTATTGGAAAACCTGAGCTGGCCCCAGCCTGTTGAAGGTCCAAGGAATACTTGCTGATGGGAGGACAGTGCGTGGGATATGCTCCGTGGGGACTCTCCCTTCTTTCCACTCCTTTGGCTCTGTGCCTTTGCTAGCAATTTCTGTGGCTGTCATCCTGGTGACATTCTTGTCAAATTCCTCCCTTGGCTAACAGACATGGTCATCAGACTCACTGAGCAAAAATCTTGCTCTGGTTTGGCTCGGGACCTAACTGGTCACCGTTCCCAGCCCCTGCGTGGATTTCTGTGCCCACAGACATCTATGGCTCTTTTGGACTTAGGAGCGGCCCTGTGAACCAGTTGCATCCCCAGGCCCAAGGGGCTTCCCTTTCCTCCAAATGACTCATGGCCTATGTGGATAGAGGCCCTTTCTTCTAGAAGGCTCCTAAAGACATTGGACATGTTGCAAAAAAAGGACAAAAGTCATTTGGAAATTACTGTATTGTTGGGATAAAATTGCAAAGTGGGGTTTGCCTTCCCAAGGGAATGGCAGGCTGGCTCAAATATACATCCCTCCCACCTATCTCTGGACAGACTGACTCAGTCTGTGTGGCTTCTTCCTTCTCTTTCCATCGGCTACAGAGTCCTGCATGCCAGCTTAGGTGGGTGTTTAACTGCTAGGATCTTTGCAGGATGCTATATTATCTGAATTTCTCTTTTCAAAGGAGTTTGGTGCACTCACTTAGCAAGTCACTAGATAATGTGTGAAAAGAGTGTTCAGAAATACTGAACCATAGCCTCAGCTCAGCCTAGCAAAATGCACGGAGAAGTAAAGAGCATTAGGAGCTTGCCTAGGCTCCTTTAGGCTCCTGATCCTAGTGGGTGAGGATGGAAAGAAAATAGCCACTGCTGGAGTGGATGCGTGGGGAATGAGCAACTGCTGGTGGACGCTGGACATCCCTAGTCCCACGCTGGGGAAGCACAGGTAGAGGCTTCTCTGGCTTGTGAAACTCCAGGCTTAGAAGTCTTCAGTTACACGGGAAAAACTGTGATATCTGTGGGAAGTCCCAGAAGTGCAAATATATTCACCTCTTACGGGTCTCTTCACTGTCAAGGCAGGATAAAATGACCCTACTTCCCTGGCACCTCTGTGGGTTGGCAGAAACCAGCCCAGCTGCTGAGCAGCTGGCTTATGTTTTAATGCAGTACAAGAATAGAGTAAAACATGTAAAACTTACTGGTTTAAGCCAGGCATAATTATCTGGGCATTTACGAATGATGCTTGCAAATTTTGGTTAATGTTGTGTGTACCTGAGGGCAGAGTTTGGATTTAAAGATCAATTCTCTACAATGCTGAGTGAGAGGAGGCTATCTTTAACAAAGATACTTTTCCCATAATTTTTCATACTTCTGTGACTGCACATCCCTATTTACTTTAAGTACAGCCCTCACCACAGTTATTACATCATGAACTTAATATCTCTCCCTGGGAAAAGAAACACTTTTTAGGAAAAAAAGAAAAGGGAGGCAAAAAAAAGAAGGAAGTGTTCGAAGAAGTTCAGAAAGCCTCAGATTCCTCTAGGGTCTCCAGCTGTGCTGTATGTTGTCCCAGCTGAACGCCAGATATTTCCGCTCTGCACATTAATGCATTCAAGGAGAGATCAAAGCGGCTGTCTTGAGCGTGCTTTGGGCCAAGTGTGTATGTCCTGCCTCAAAACAGCCCTGATGCCTAAGGTTACAGCCCTCTGTTTTTCCCTCCTTATAGGCCTGGGGCTGAACACAAGTTCTCTGGAGCTCATTACGGCTACCTGCCTGTCAGTGCGTAAAGTGATAGACAAGTCTTCAGATGCTTCGTGGTCCCTGTGGCCTGGAAGCCACATCCTCTGCTGGACCATTTCTGGGGATGCAGCAATCTTTCCTTCCCTGCTGAGGGGAAGACGAGCTCTGATGGTCTCATCGCATCCCAAGTCCTGTTGCTACCACTCTTCACAGAGGTATGTCCTTTGGAGACACGTGCTGGTGGGTGGCTAAGCACCCATGGCACTGGGGCAGCCCTGGGTGGCAATTAATCCGGTGTGGTAGGAAGGCTCTGCCAGATACATTGCCCCATGGGGTTGGCTTATTGGTCTAATGTTACTTGGGCTCAGCCGTCAGCGCAAAGCCAGATTTTGGCGAGTCGTGTCTGCCAGCGGAAGCCCTTGTCACGGTCCCCCTTTCCTCATGGCCCTGACGAAACTCTGTGTGGGGCTGTGACCGTGCAGCAGAGCAGAGCAGGGCTGTGTGCTGCAGCACCCTCGGCTGGGAAAGCTGGCTGGGGGCTCTGCAAGGTGGCAAGTTCTGTCCAGCCCCACGGTAGCATCACTGCAGAAGCATTGCAAAGCAAAGCAGAAGTGCAATAAACTGAGTATCTGGCAAAAATTATCTGGTTGCCTCCTTGATGAAGCGAAGATGCAGGGGGCTGGGCTGACCTGGACTGGTCATGCACATGGTTTACCTGGTTCATATATCTTTGAGTTTGGAGCTGCTGTGGCTGTCGTTCAAACATGCCCCTGCCCTTGTGTTATTTACTGTCCCTCAGCGGTTTGGTTTTTTTGTCTCCTTGTTGAGGGACCATTTCTCTGTACACTGTGTCTTGTTCTTGCTTGCTTAGAGGATGTGTTATGCAGCTCAGGTCAAAGCCATGTCACTTACCGGCTAGTAAATGGTTCAAAGCAGTATTTCCCATCTTCACAATAATTGTTCACTCTAACTATGAAGAAGATTGTTCCGAAATCAGTGCTTGCATCTGCCTTTCTGTTTGTAACTGCTCTAAGCACCCATCACTGAGTGCAAAGGAGACAGGGAGATCTGCTGAAAATTGAAAGTACTGTAGACAGTAGAGTGTGTTATGCAAGGGCTCTGTCCCTCATCAGTGTCAACTTGCATAAAACAGTGTTGGCCAGAAGTGAAATCACAGCTTACTTCCTAAAATGGAAACATCCCCATATGTTGTTCCTGGCCGAGGACTACTCTCAGGGGCAAGATCAGCAAGCGGACGGTGGTGACTGCAGCATGCACCTCCCTGCTGCCGGTCCCCATGGTGCTCGAGGGAAGGAGAACAGCACTATTTGCCATAGATCTGACAAGTAGCGGGGGACTTTGCACCCTCTAAAATCCCCTTAATTTAACTGTAACTGCCAATAAATGGACTTCAACCTAAATAGTGTATCTTTCTTGAAAAGAAGCTACTGTTCTCTAGGATCCAACCTCCACTGGTTAGTCTGTTACTGCTCATGGCGCTCTGATATTCCCTAGGGCTTAAATGTTTCAGGCATGTTGTTCGCACAACAGATTAAAAAGGGAACTTGGAAGATCCTGTACTGGGTGTTTATTTGCACAGTTTATCAGCAAAAGACTGTTTTTCAGTGGTGGAGAGCAGTCAAGGGTCCATCCGTGCAATGTGGGGAAAATGACTGGTAGGTAACAGTGGAAGAAACGCAAATATACCGTGGGACTCCTCACCCTGGGAACGATCCATCAAGGCCAGAGGAGCAGCTAGCCTCTCTCCCTGCTTGGGATCCCAAGACTGCAGGTCTTTTTTGGTTTTTAGTTTTAACTACTGTCACCATTTTTAGCCCTGCCCTGAGGCTTTGGGCAATGTGACCTACCCAAAGCCCGAGGTGTCGGTCATGTTCTGCTATCGCAGCTTTTATACTTAGATGGCTGCAGCAGGATGGTATCATGAAGGTATTTACGGATAAGATATTTAGCCAGAAAGCATATTTGTTTAGCAGTAGCTTTGGCCACTAGTTCCTTCCAGATGTCCTTGAGAGTGTCTTGCCCACAGCTATCTACCAATCGTGCAGTCTCTGCCTTGCTTGTGGGTGGCGTTTGTCCTGATGTTGCTTCCGATGTATCTGAGCATTTTTGTCCATTTAAGGACTAGACTCTTGAATTGCTTGTTGTCCAATATGAAGTTCCCCATAATTTAGCCATCTGACCAATACAAGCTCTTATTTTGTAGTTAACTTTCTTCCCCCATTATGAATTTGCCCGGCCCCTCATCTCTCCAGAATTTTCTCTCTCCCACACGTTTTCTTCCCAAAAGCTCCTTAACGGTATCTGTGGACCTCTTGTCTTGGCTTTCTGGAGCCCTTTGGCAAAACTCATCTCTTTTGTGATGCATCATGTGGAGCTTCACTGGTTGCCCCTGCAGTCTAGCTCAGCTTGGTATTTCATATGAGTTTGTCACCCCAGCTCTCAGCCCTGCTGTGGCCTGCTTTGTATCACTCACCTCTTACATCTCCTAGTGTCTGACCCTGCACATGGCTCAGTGGAGGTCTTCAAGACCTTCAAAGAAGGTCTGCAAATATCAGTTTTTCTACAGAATTGATGAGAATTGCATCCAGTCCACAGCTTCCTTCCATAGCTTAGTTTCAGAACTAAACCTGGCACCAGCACAGCCAAAGCTCTGCATCACGCTGCCACGCAGATGTTCCCACTGGGATGTCAGGCATGGCTGTGCAACTAAACCAGAGCTAGTTAGCAAGTCGCCGAGCATCATCGTTCTCTTGCACGGTCCTCGTTCGCTCCTGTCCTGACTGTGTGAGCAAAATGCAAGCAAATCAGAAGAGATGCAGATCTAATCCAGGTCGGGCTGCTGCTAGCAGGATGCAGGCAAGCAGCCGCAGCAGCGGCAGGGATGTCAGATTCAATAGGGAGCACATGGCTGCTTTCATGTTATTGTTCCGCTTATTTTAAGATCAGGGATCAGGAACGGGGATATTTGTTCTAGGAAAAAAATCAGTGGAGTCATTCATGCATATCCAACCCCGATTACTGAAGTTAGTCTACAGATTTAACATGGTATGCGTCTCTAGGTGTAGATACATATACACACATTATATAAAGTCCGCGTGGTTCTTCAGCAGAAAAAAGGGGCAAAATCTTGTCCTGATTCATGCAATGGACATTTGCAGCCGTGTCTTCCGGCGCAGCCAAGCTGGATGTGGAGGTGGAGGGCAGAGGAGTGAGGCTTAGCGTTGGGAGGCCTGAATTTCGGCTGCCCTTGCTCCGTGGCAGACTTTACTTCAGCATCGTCTGAGCACTAACTGCAGCAGAGACTGGTTCAGATGGTGTCAGCAGTCAAACTAGGAATTTCTGCTTCAAAAACAAGGGAAGCATTTAATGGGTTTTTCTTATTGCTTTGGTTTTTCTTTCAGAAATAGGAAAAATGACAGTGAAAGCCGTAGTGGTCATTGGGATTGTGGAGCTGCCCACTTTTAGCATACAGCTCACAGGTCCGGGGTCTGCCCTGAAATCCCGGCTCGTGGGGAGTCTCCCGTCCTTCTGGGGAAGGATTCACAGGTAAGCCTCAGTACAAAACTCCTAAAAGCCATGGGAATCAGTGAAACAAAGATGACACCCATTTTTCTTTAAAAACCCTGACTTTTAAGGCAACATCATGATTTTCCTAAGGTTTTACTCTTGTTTTTTGTTTTTTTTTTTTTTTTCTTTTTTGGAAGGGCTGCAGCCAGAGATGGAAGCGCCACTTCCCGAGGGTGGTGGCAAGGCTGGGGCGGGAGAGCAGAGGGAGACGAAGTCTCCGGCATTGGCTGCTGCGGGGAGGGAGGATCATTTCCATTTCCTTGAGGCAGAGCTCAGCTCTCGTGTGCTTGGGCAATACCTGATAACACAAACTTCTTTTCAAAGTCCTCACCTTGTGGGTTTTTCCTATTCGCTCACTGGCCTGAAAGCTAAAGTTTTTTGGAATCAGAGGTTCCTTTTATTTAACTGAGAAGGTGGCCGTGTGGCTAATGCTCTCTTGCCCAGGCTAAATTCCTAGGATAAGTGTCTCTCCAGCTTGTTAGCTCTGGGCTGGGATTCAGTCCATGGACTGGCTTCAAATGTGGTTGTTTTCATTTCTGTCCTCCTTGGCACAGGAGGGACGTAGGCCATGACTAAATTGTTCTGGCTTTGGTGCCAGTACAATCGTGTGAGAGGTTCAGGGGCTGAAGAAAATGCTGAAGAATCTCATCTGAAGTAGGAGATCTATTTGCACATCAGGTTGCAGACGAACATGAGCAACCTCAGGCAAAATTCAGGCAAAAGCTGTTTCTCTTCAGCAAGCCAAGAGCTATCTAGCACTTCCCAGTACTGGTCAGAAGTAGCAGCAAGAGCAAAGGGCAAATGCAAAGGGTGTCTGCGGCCTTTCTCCTGGACTGGCCCAGAAACCTCTGCCCTGATCCACCAGCCCTGGGCTGGCCTGTTGCCGAAGGGTGGGAGCCCCTGGAGATGCAGGTGGTTGGTTGTTTAAGGACTGGTGTAGCAAGGCCACGTGGGTCCGGGGAAATGCCTGTTATTCCTGAAGCTGCCCAGGTCAGCTGGGTGTTATCTCAGAGCTGCTTGGTCAACAAACTCTGTGAGCTGTGTCCAACAGGAGCTGCTAGTCCCGGAACTCCCAGCTGGTGTCTAGCACAGCGCAGGCTTGGGAGACTTCAGCAGCAACCTGAAAATTAAGAAAAGGCTGATACTGATAGTGAAATGATGGCGATAACAAAGTAAATATCTCACTTCTGCGTTACTTTGACTCTAGAGAGAGCTGACCAAGACACTATATATATATACTTAAAAAATACAGCGCTTACATTCTTTTCAGAAACTGCAGTGCCTGCTAGAGGTACTGGCAGTAGTCACTCTCTCTTACAGTAGTTAGCAAAGGCATGTCTCAAAGCTGTCAGTGAAGCTGGTTTCTTCTTTGTGCTTCTGTTAATGAGGCTGGTTTTGGCATTGGGTATAATTTCACTCACTGTATGTGCTTTCCTTTTCTGTCCCAGGAGGGAAATGGGGAATTGCTGTTTTGTGGGCAGTACTGGAGCACGCCAAAGCCAGTGCAGAAACCCACCTGCAGGACAAAGAGACAGTCCTGCTCCAAAAACCTGTAGTCTAAGTCAGTGCTTGTACTCTTGTGATAGACCTAGCCCAGCTGCAAAATAAAAAAAATTAAAAATGCCCTGCTGTCTTTTTTCACTGGTGATGCCCGCACACAGATTGTGTTAGCCTGAGAGAAGCAGAGCTGTTGTCCTTTTGGAGGTGGCTGGAGGAACGTGTGGTGCATGCTAGCAGTCCTTGGCGCTGGCCCAGGACCTGCTGTCACTCCTCTCTGCCTTTTCTTCATGTTTTCCTATAAACTGATGGAAGGCTTGTAAAAACACTGTCCCAGGACTTTCATGTTAAACCAGGTCACACCTTTTCTTCTTCTAGTGGCTTGGCTCCAGCTGAGCTCAGCTCAAGCCACAGCGAACGCTGCAGAAAGCTCCTCGGCTTTGCTGAAAGAAAAGGCAAAATGGGCCAGTGAGGGGCCAAGTGTCTTCATCCAGCATGCTGGTCCCAAATAGGGACCCAGAAAATCCCTGTCCCCCCCCTCCTAGCTCATCCCCTGCCTCACTGGACAGCTTACTCTCTGCTACCAGTCCCTTAGACTGTGGAGGCTGAACTGGGACAAGGTTTCTTGCCTTGCTTAGATGGTCGTTGCACCATCAGCAGCACCATGCTCCTGCTTCGGACACAGGCAAATCGTGCTTCTCACCATCCACCTCCTACAGTTTGGTTTTCCCTTGTGGTATCTACCTGGCTGTCATTCATTTGAAGGAGTTATGTAGCTGTCTGATATGGCCTGGTCCTCGCCATGATCAAGCCGTGTCAGCTCTTCCACCTCATTGACAGAAGGTAGGATTGGCGTTGGTCCTGTGGCCCTGCCAGCCAGCGGGCAGGACGTCCCTCGGGGCTCTGTGTGCTCGGGGCTGCACGAAGCCGTAACAGCAAATAGTCCCCATCCAAGTTGTCTGAAACTGTTATTTGCAAAACTGGAAGTATCTGGCCGAAAAGTAAATATATAAATGGAAGAACTGTTTTTCTTTTTTTTTTTTTTTTCTGGTGAATATTTTGTACCAGGCAAATAAACTAAGTAATAAAATCATTAATCTCAAAAGAAAAAGAAGTGAAAAATGCAGGTGAACCATAAAGTGCTGTAAAAGTAGCTAGTACATAAGGTACTAGTGCTTTAAAACAGGGATTTGATATTGCTGCACTGCACCAGGATGGTGGAGGGTAGCAAAGCATGAGGCAGGGATTTTTGCACCTCTCCAACAGCCTCATGACAGATGAGAAGAGAAGAGCATCCTCTTCTGCCAAGAGCGCAGAGGCTGCCTGCGTGGGTCTAAGCAGGGTTACAGAGCTGCGTGGAGGAGAGGCCATGTGCTTAGATCAGTCTTAGAAATCTTGCGTTTTGCTCTTTTCCTTCTCGATTTTGTCCCCCCTCTAAGCACAAGAGACTGATCCTCCACCACCAACATGAGCAAGGGTTGTGGTGTCCTGTGCCCGCAGGAAGGCAAAGGGAAACACAAAAGTCCCAACACGTGAGCGCTATCGTTACTGTGTTCACTTGGTGAGACAAACTGTTAAAAGCCTTAAATGAAAGGCATCTCTAGGGAGAGGCTTTCAGCCAGCATATAAATCAAAAAGTTCACCTAACTTTTTCCCTCCTGTTTGTGCCAGTGTTTTAATTCTGTTTGATTCGGCAGCCCATGTTCATTTTCAGAATATTAAAGACCTGAATTAAATAATTGGATCTTTTCCTGTGCAGACTTTGTTCCCTGGCTCATCACCAGGTTTGTACCAGGATGGGGACCGGCTACTTCTTTCAGCAACAAAAATACTCAGCAAACAGCGGGCTGGCTTCTCGGTGATCTGCCTGGCCGACCGGCACACATTTCCCCATTGTTCGTGTGCCCGAGGGGAATGTACCCCAGGTTTGGAGGTCCCAAATCCCAGCGGAAGGATGTGGACCACTGAGCAAGCTCTGGCATTGCTGGGGCAGTGGGTGTGGGCTGGGTGCAGGGTGCATGTACAAGGAGTGAACTCCCGAAAGCATCTAACGAACTGACATTTATTTAAGGGTTTTTTTTAGTGGACTGCTTATTCCCTGTAGTATTTCCATCCCATAACAGAGCTGTTCCTGAGGAACCTTCGCTCGAGGACTTTTCTGTAACGGTGGGTGGGTGCTCTGTGCCACATCGCTGTCCCCTCCCAGCATCGCGCCCGTGCCCACCCTGCTCTGGCAGCACAGACAGCTTGCTCCAGCCAACCGCCTCAGCAACCCGCACCACCTCTCCGGTCCTTGTTTTTTATCCTAGTGATTTTCCCCTTGCCAAAATGACATCAGGCTCTTGCCCACAGAAGTAACTTTTTGTCATTGCTGACGTTTGATGACAGTGTAAGTGAAGATGAAGGGGCAGCGCCTGGGTGTGTAGGAAAGTGGGATGATGAGGAGTCAGGAGAGAGACTTCTGCTCTTGTGGGATTTTGGGTCAAAGTCTGCTGTGTTTCAGCAGCACTTGTCAGCCCTGGCCCAGCGAATGTGGAACTGAGCAGCACCCGCATGGCTTCTCCTCCTCTGAGGATTTTAATGAATTTTAAAGAACCTTGCAGGACTGTTGTGCTCTGTTACACACCTGATAACGTTACAGCTGGGCTCAGCAAGCGTAAGTCTTTCCCCAAAACCAGAGGATGCAAACCCAGTTTTGCAGCGGTATGATACAGGCCCTTTTGTATCGGTGGGAAGGGAGCTGCGTATTTAGGATGATATTTTGACCTGTGGTGAGGGTTTCCATCTATGCCTTCTGAAGTGGCCCTGCCATCCTCCAGTGCAGCACGTTATTGTAGATGCTCTTTCCTGAAGAAGCTGCGTCTCCCCACCGCCGGTGTGAGCTGTAGGAAACCCAGCTTCTCCAAGGGGTGCAGATCTCTCCGCTTCCGAAGCGTGTTCATTTTATTGCCTTTTGCCCGTGTGCCAGCTCTCTGCTTTTTTCTCCCTCTTTGGGACATATCAGAGTCAGCCTGTGGTCGAGTTTTCACGCTGCAGGGATGAGTAAGTCCATCTCTCCCTGTGCACCCTTGCAAAAAGGCTCTCAGCAGGGTGGCCTGGGCTGTGCATTTGCTGATCCCAGCAAAGGGGATGGACCCTCCAAAAAGGGTGGGGTTTTTTTTGTGCAAGTCTGAACTTTTTTAAAAATTAAGAAAGCAAGGTGGAACGTCTTCGGCTCCTTCACCCATCAGGCTGGCCTTGGTAATACTTCCCTGTGTGCTGGGTGCTGGGGTTTACCTGCTTCTTATCTGTGTCCGTGGTGAGGAAGGAGCTCAGAAACCTTGCTGCCAGCCAGCTCGGCATTGCACCCCTCCCCTTGGGATTTGGGCTTTTTTCTGCCCCTGTGAGAAGTAAGTGGGATATTTAGGCTTTCACTAATTTTTTGCTTTTAAGCTGTTTCATAGAAAAACTTGTTTTCTCCTGTCCGGGAGGGAGGATTAAGGTTTTCAGCTTTGAATTAGTTCGGAATTGGGACAGGGACGTTTTTTCCAGCGCAGCCCAGCAGCATGTGGTTACCTGCCAGCTTCACGCCCCGAGTAGCTGCCAGGAAAGTCGGGCTCTCACGCCTGGCTTTATTTACTGCGAAATATCGCCTGGACGTTTCTTCTGAAAAATGACAGGGAGAACAGCCAAGTAACAAAGCTTTTGAGGACACGTTTTCAGCCTAGCAGTCAACCCCGTGCTGCTGGGAGGTGGAGGAGGGATTTTGGACAAGCAAAGGGCTCTGCTGTGTCTTTTCATACAGCAAAGTCACCAGGAAATCAGAGGGGACAAAGTTAACGTAAAGCTCGAAGTTTTTCCCATGTTAAGGTATTACTAGATTAGGGTATTACTAGAAAGCACCGAGTTTCTTTAAGCCCAGCTGGGGCAGTCGGTCGCTGTTTCAAGAAGGTCTTTGGCCGTCCCTATAAAACATGAGAAACCACACGGTATGGTAAAGCTTTCTGCAGAGAGTTGTATAAATGAAGTAAAGGAAAAAAGATACTAATTGGAGGAAATTACTAGAAATTCTGCCTTGGATCAGCTGCTAGCAACCCCTGAGTTTCTGGAAAATGGCAAAGACGAGGGCTCAGAGTGCTGGATGGGTTATTGGCTTATTTTTACTGTTTCCTGAGGATTAGCCACGTTGGTAGGGCTGCAGCGGACGTCCAGTGTGGGGCTGTATCAAAGCTCGTTTAGTGGCTTGGTTAATGACTGCGATGGTATGAGGGCACTGTGAGTTAAAAAAAAAAAAAAAGGAACGTATGTCATTTTTACAAATAGCTTCCCGAAAGCAGCTTGTTGCCAGGAAAACGAGACTACTGGATAAAATAAGTGTTAGCTATCTGAATTTCTCAGAGTCCAACCTAGTGTATTTTTGGTTTTCAGAGAGAAGGAGCTTGGGGCTGCCCTGGAAAAGGTGCATCTCCTGGGTGTCCTTGGGGTGCTGGACAGGGAGAGTCTTGCTGCTCATGATTTATGGGGGTCCGAATCTGCCTGGGGCTGCGTTGGCCGCATCTGGGCTGCGAGGAGGTTTCCTCCCTCCCAAGCACTCATCCCTTTCCCACCATTTGGATACCCGAAAGCTTCCCCAGATGCCAAGAGCCCTGCAAGGGCCAGACTGTGATTGGGGTCAAAACGGGCTGGGGCTTTGCTGTTGCCCTTTCCCTCCGAAAAGTCAGTCTGTAAAAGCTGTAAGGACGCAGTAAGGCTTTGCGTGGTGAGCCTCCAGCAGGACCTGGCCTTACAAGAAGGGCTCATAAAATATTTTCCGTTTTAAACAGAGAATTCCTCCTCTTGCTCCCACCCCACCAAGGCTTTGCTCTCCCCACACCGTGGGGAGATGCTGATAGGGTTTCAGTGCTGCCCTGTGAGCCCTTGAGCCTCTCCAGAGAGTCACTTAGCCTCTATCTATTAAAAAAACCAAACCACAAAGCCACCAGCTACCAATAAAAGGCCCTGAAAATGCCCTACCGCCAACCGGGCGTATTGGCGAGAGGTGCTTGTGGCATTGTGATTCCCCTCCGACAATAACACCCCATTTTACAGTTCTTCCTCCCCTTGCCTTGCAGATGGGTCCGAAATCAGAGCAGCCGATGTTGTCCTCTCCTGCCAGGAGGGTGAGGACCACCATCACCAGCACCAGCAGTGTTTCCCCAAGGCACTTGCTGGCTGGACAGAGTGGACAGCTCTGCCTTGGAGACAGGCAAGGTGACCTCAGCAGAGGAGGGATTAATGTATAGACGATGCTATATAATCTCTAGTGTCAGCAGGTGGCACTCCTAACTACTTGGTCTCTGCACGTGTATGGCTGCATGGGAGCTGAAACCTGCAGGATTTCTGGCCCCGGAGCAGGGCAGGTGTCTGGGGATGGCAAGATCTCGGTCTCCGAAGCTGTTGCGCTCACTGGAACTTGAACTGTTGAACTGTTTCTGCCTTCTGATTCCTAGCAACGTTGTTAAAATGAGACAAAAAAAAGATATAATTTACCCTGCCCTTCATTGCAGCCGGAGCCTGAAGGATGTGCCTGCCCTCAGACTTCATCCCGTTCCGGGCTGCAAAAGGTTTAGGTGATGCTAATGCAGCCCATGGCATCTCCCAAACACAAGCTTTGGCTCTCTCCTTACTTCCCACATGGAAAGCTGGTAAAAGGCCTGGTTCTGGTCTATGAACACAGCTCAGCAGACAGACAAGTCCTGGGTTTCGTTTGTGTATCTGTACATGCCACGCGTGGTCCCGAGGAAGGGCGGGCTGCGTCTGTGGAGCCCGACGGTGTAATGTGGGACCACGTGCACGGCAGCAAAGCTGCTGCCTCTGCTCATACCTAACCTCAAACTCCCCCGCTGCAATTTAATTGCAATCTAATTAATCTCTGCTCCTATGCAGAGAGTAGTGTACTGGATTTGCACTCTGACTGGGAATACACAGGAGGAAAGGCGTTTCCCTGCTCTTTGTTGGGGTTTGTCCTTGAAACTTGCATGGGGTGAGTGCAGGAATGTATGTGATGCTTCCTGGGGTTGCGATACCTGGTGGTGATCATTAGGAGGATTAAGTTCACGTTTTTAATAGGAAATATGTGCTGGCGCTGTACAACCTAGGGCTGGAAGAGGTGCGTGAGGTCATCACATCTTTTTCTGCGTCAGTGCAAGACTTCCCCTGCAGCCCTTTTCCAGCAGATTTCCAACCCGCTGTGCGTGTCCCCAGCGGCCGGGCTGCCCGCCGCCTCCGAGCTGATTGCAAACAGGCTGACGCGCTCGATCGTGCATCTGCCTTCCTCGGTAGCTGGCCGATGCTCTCATATCATGCTTCTCATTCCTCCTTTTTGCTCTTCCAAAACATCTCCTCTCCACTCCCTTCTCCATGTCCCGACCCTCCCATCCCTTCTCGTGGGTGTCCTGCCCTGACCCTTTGCCGCACACAGGGTTTGGCTCTTCCCCGGCCCTGGTCCTGGCACATTGGAGTGGCTTCAGGCGGTGATAACAAGCTGCCTGTGAATCTGATTTTTCACCTCTGGCCTCGAGGGATGAGCTGCGAGGTCAGGGTGTCCCTGCCCGGACCCCCAGGCATGGGGAGAAAGCTGCAGTGAGAAGGGTCGCTATTGCAGAAGGATGGAAAGCGCCGTCCCGCCAGGGCTGGGTGCGCCAGTCACACCATTTTAGGGTAGGATAGCACCCCGGCGGGTGATGCACAGAGAAGCAGCCCCCCTGCTCCACCCCAGGCTCCCCGCGGCACGCCTCTGATTCCCACGCTAATGAGAAACAGCTTAAAACATGCTTGAACCTCACTTGTTTTTCACACATTTTCAAGAGATTAGCGGGGCTGGGTTTGCCGTCTGGAGGAAAGGTTCCTTATCCTCTTTGCCTCGCTAATAAAATCACTTCCAGAACATCGCAGCGCAGGTGGGACAGCTGCCGCTGTGCAAGGGCTGGATTTTCTCACTCACCCCGTGTTGGCATCGCCGATAAGCACAGTTTGCTGGCTCTGGGCGTACAACCTGCCTCCGTCGCCGTGCTCTGCCTGGCGCTGAGGATGAGCCAGCCCATGGGTGACCTCCGAGCTGGCTCCCACAGCGACGGTACAAATAAAATCCTGTCTTGTAGATGCTTTTATAATTCCCAGAGGATGGTTAAGAGGCTTTATCAGTGCTTTATCGCAAGGTGAGGTGAGGAGTACTGGAGTACCCAACGTACAGGTGACGTACCAAACTAAACGATGCTTCTTCCATCAGGCCATGTCAAAGCTGACCTGTGGAAGCAGGTCATGAATGGGGGCACAAGACATGGCCATCGTATAAGACGAGGGGAGGAATAGCTGTTGAGCACAAATAGAACAACGAGGAGTACGGCAGAATTTATGCCGTTTTTCTGGAAAAATGTAACAGTATTTTTCACTGGATGGATCGGCTGTGATGTGGAGAGGTAGGGCAAGAGCTGCGCTGCAGGCTTTCCCGTGGGACCTTGTCTCATGACATGGTCCTGGTCTTGCAGGAGCCAGAGGAGACGATGGCAATTGCACAAGTATTAATGTTGGTGGGGCTCTTGACCAAATTCTCTTTTTTTTCCACCAGCCTGGCCCTTAGAGCAAGAGACGGCAGCCGTAACGTCAACAAGGGACCTCTTCCAAATCTCACGCAGGGATTCGTGGCCGCAAATCATCCTCCTGTCTTAACCAGCTCAAAGAGGAGACGGGCCAAGCAGGGTCTTTAAAAAACACTTGCTTTTCCAAACGGAGGGTTACTTACTTGCATCCCTCGTTGTCTGAGTGGTTGCTGCCGTTGTCCCCCCTGCAGGAGCCTCACGGTTAGCAAAAAGGTCCTTGAAATCCCAAAGGTGACTGCCAGCCCATTTGCCCGTCTCCTGGGCAGAGAAGCAGAGTTGTCTGCCTGTACAGGTATTAAATACATGCCGTGCTCAAAGCATTTCATATGGGCTCGAAAGGCATTGAAGCTAATATCATTCCCTCCCCCCCCCCCCCCATTTCTGGGTTTGGCAGGTAGACTGTTTTCAGCAGAGAAGGGGCTCCCTTGGCTCGGTGGCCTGCCTTGGTCCCCATCCCTTGTTCTGCCTGTGAGTTGCTGTAGACCCATGTGGATTTGGCCTCAAGTCTTTTTTCTTTTTTAATTTTTTTTTATATACATATAAATTTTCCTTTTTCCTTTTTTCCTTTTCTCTTTTTCTTTTTTTCTTCCTTTTTTTTCTTTTTAGTCCTCCTTTTTCTTGTGCTGCTTTTTCTCTCTTTCCCTTCCCTCCTCGGTCAGGCTGGCGGCACCCCAGCAATGAGCTAATGCAGCTCGCCGCTGGGTCCCGGATCTGCGTGGGAGGCAGTGAGACGATGCTCAGCCGCGGCTCAGCCCGGTGCCGGCCACGGTTGGGGTCTGGCCTCAGCCCGGTAAGTGCTGGGCTACCATGTGCCACCAGAGCTGGGGCAGGCGAGGGGCAGACCCAGACAGCCAAGCGCTCGTTTTGCTGGTGGGGCTGAGAAGGGATTGCAAGAGTCAGACAGGGTCTGAGCTTGGGGGTCGGTCCTGGCTGCTGGATGGAGGAGCGTGAGGGAAAAGCATCACTGCACCCTGCAGAGGGGAGCGGGGCTGGCTGCCCTGAGGCCAGGGTGATGGGTCCTGGGGTCCAGCTCAAGCCCACCCCATTGCGAGGAGGTAAAGCCTGGGGGAGGGTGTTGAGCGAGATGTAACCCCCTTGATTCCTGCCGGGCTGATGGCAACGGGATGGCATGAAATCGCCAGCACAGGGAAGTGATGGTGGCTGCCGGAGAGGAGGATGGGTGGGCTGATGGCGGGGTGAGCAGGGGGGACCCTGGGGAAGCAAACGGCTCCAGTGTGCCGGGACAGCCCTGGCTGTGTGCAGAAGCGCTCGCTCCTCTATAAGCTGCCTTTTAACTTTGCAAACAAACATCCCTTCACAGACGCTCTCCTCACCAAAAATAATAATAATAAAAAATTTAAAAAATCAAACAAGGGATGAGTTGGGCAGCTTCTTACGTTTCAGGAGGACCTCCTGGCCACCAAGGTCTGAGGTGGCCAAGTCACCATGGCTCCCGGGGACGGCAGTGGGCAATGAGGGGTCCCAGCGGTTCCTAGTGCTCGGATCGGTGACAGTCACCAGATTTCCTTGCCAAGGCGTTTTCTTGCAACATATATCCCTGTCACACTCCTTTGAGCCAGAGAGGGATTGCCTCGGGCACAGATGTAGTGATGAACAGAAAAATTTACGTTAAAAAGGCAAAGAAAACACCTCCTCAGCCCCCTTTCCACTAAACCATCTCTCTCCTGCATCTCTTGCTCCGCATCTGCGTGACCTGCCCGCTACCCTCATCTCTGTGCCATACACACCTGCTCTCGTTTTATTTCAAAACACTCTAAGAAATGTAATTCCCTGTTGTCCCCAAGTGCTGTGAGCTCTTTGAAGCAAAGAAATGACCAGAAGGAGGCCTGGAAGATGCCCACTCCTTCTCTGTCCAGTCCTATGCGTGTTCAGCTTCCAGGTGCTGAACCTTCAGAGCAAATTAATGACCGATGGAGAACGATTTGTGTTTCGTGCTCTCCGCTACTGTGCTGCCAGGGTCTTGTGATGGCGTTCAGTGGGAAGCTCACTGCAAAACGCTCCTTGGGCACCGTGGCATCATCTTTCCAGCTCTTCCAACATCCACCAAGGGCCGCTAGTGACATTCCCAGGGCTTTACAGCTGGGAAATAGCAGCGACCTCCTGAGAGAGCCTGATGTCACAAGATTTTTCAGCTTGATTTCCAGAGCAGTGGTCTGGATGTACTTCAAACTTCTGACTGCTTTTTCCGAGCGGAGTTGTTGCTCAGGATTTTTGTCTTTTTTTCTTTTTCTGGACTCTCCATTCCCCAGCACTCCGACCATCTTGCGCAATCGGTGTCCCTTTGTAGACACGTCTGTGAAAAAATGCAGAGATTTCCTGAGAGTGGTGCAGTGGAAATTCCTGAGATTTCTGATGCAGACAGACACGTAGGGAGCTGGGGCTGGGGAGGAGGAGGCAGCAGTTTAGGGGATGCCTTTTCTGCAGAAACAAATCCTTCCTACTCATCCTCCCTAGTCTGCACCTGCATGGTAAACCAGAACTCTGGGTAGACTCGAGCACTTGCTGCTGCACCGAGTTTTCGTAGCTACTTTTGTGCCTCTGGCAGGCTGGGGGCTTGCAAACGAGTGTTGGACCTCTCCCTGCCGTGCATGGCGCAGTCAGCTCGAGCCAGCCCTGGCCGTGCACGCTGCTGTCTGCCGCTCAGGAGATGCTCTCCCCAGCTTCCAAACATCCAGGTGATTTCCATGTGTGGCTGAAAAATGGCAAGGGAGCAAAGGCGTGATGAAAGCTCATTGGAGGTAGTGGATTTTTGGCAGTGGCCGGGAGGCACGGCTGCCACCCCTACCCCTTGTGCCAGCTCCTCCCATGCTGCTGCTGAGGCTGGAAAACTCATCACATGCAGCCTCTCGCATGCCTGGAGGAGCTCAGTGGGGCGTGCAGCCCCCCAGGGTAGTGAGGGAGGCTTTGCAAACCGAGTCAGGATGAGGCCCCGACTCAGGAGCTGCCCCTGCATAGGGAAACGTGTCTGGGAAGAGGTTTGAGCCCGCATCTACAAGGAGTGGAACCAAGGACATGGGCACCAGGGGATCAGCATGGCACTAGTTCGGTAAATCCTGGAGCCCCTGTGGAAGGGACCTGAGCTTACCACTTACAGGCACAAGCTGTCAAAGAAAATTTGCAAGGGGGATGTTCTCCTCCCCATTTTTACGTGACCACCAGCATTAGACAGCCCCATGATGGAACACAGCTGTAGGGACGATGCACGGGGCTGACCAGAGTACAGCCTGCTCTTTTGCAATGAGTTTGGCTCCGGATGACAAAAAAAAAAAAAAAGCTTTTTTATTCCCAAAAATAAAATTAAAAAGAGAGAAAGAAAAAAAGGAGGCAGCATTCCAGCAGCTGCCTGTTGCAGTGGCAGAAGTAGAGGGGTTGGAAACGAGGTGCCGTTTTCAGTGCACCGCTTCCTAATCGAGTGATGCGCAAATGCCTGCGGCCAAAACTGAGGTCTCAAACTGGGGCCTTCGGGTGGAGCAGGTCAAGTGGACCAGGGATGCCTTAGAGAGATTAAAAAACCTGTTGAATGGAACCTAACTGGAGGGAAAAAACACCCTCTGGGGTGTTAAACGCAGATGTGCCGGTGATGGTCAGTGGTTCCCGAAGCTGCAGGGTGCTGCAAGCCCAATGTGGAAGGGGTCCCCATCCGTTTCCTTATCCTCACACCCCTTCCCAAGGCAGCTGGGGCTGGCCTGTGTTGGAGGCAGAAAAATGAGGCAGATACAGCTTTGGTCACATTGGGGAAAAAGCACTAAAAATGGGAGGTAACCCTCAAATCAGGCTCTTGAATCTGGGGTTAACCCCATCCCCGAGTCCACGCAGGCACGATGCCTGGTTTCCTCGCTTGCCCTTCACTTTCGGGATTAAGCTGGCTTTAATACCAAGCTTTTCAGAATTCGTGAAGCTCTTCCAAACAGCAGATATTTTTCTAGTGCTAACAAGGTTTCTGCACTTGGCTGCTAAACCCAGATTAATCTGCCCTGTCCTGCTGAGAAGTGAGTGAAAAGGGACTCTGGGCTGCATTGTGGGGATGCTCTCACTTGGCCTATTTCAAGAAATAGCCTCCCTTGGGAGGAGAATTATGATTTTCCTTGCTGGGAGAATTAGCACATCTTTTCTAAGATTACGGGCAATATGCAGGTACCGCCTAATGCAGCTAGCACGAGCTCTTAGATTCCCAGGCTGCATTTAGCCTGTGTTATACCACTGTGTAATGAGCTGTTACTGTTCTCAGAGACCTTGTGGGCTTGTCCACTGAAGTTTTTCAGGGTAACGTTTGCATTTTTAAGTTCCCGTTTGGACAGTTTGCTGGTCTGAGTCCCAGGTTGACACCTACAACATGCTCTGCATGGGCAGGCTTTAGGTGTGAAGAAGGAGTGCAGCTTCCAGGCTGCTCCTGGAGGTGCTCCTCTGCCTTTCAGCCATGGCTGCTTCCATCCTCGGGGAGAAATAGCATTAAATAAAATACCTAAGCTCAGTAAAGAGCCAGTCTGGGACCACCTGCATCCGTCACTGGGGTGGCACCGAGGGCAATGCAGAGCTGCAGTGGTTTTGCCCATGGTCTGCATCCCAAGGAAGAGGGATGGAGGATGAGAAAGCATGGAGAAAACAAAGGAGTCTTACAACGCAACTGGGGTTAGTGGGGATTTTGAGTAATTATTTTGGAAACGGCTTCAGGATCTGGCAACTTTTTGCTGTGTGTCAAACTGTCAGCTGGTCCGTCCAAAATCCACCCCTGCATAACTCTGAGCGCTGCCAGCCCCAGGAGTCCAGGGCTTTTCACCCAGTGAGCCCTGCGGGGACCCCGGCACCCAGGGCAGGAGCGGGTGGTCGAGCTTGCTGGCTTTTCCAAAAATAATTTCTCATTTCTAGCAGCCTTAAAAAAATGAGCTGGGGCAAAATGCAATGCCATGAGCACAGCAGAGGTGTGGGTTAATGGGAAATGTCAGGCCTGCTGTATTTAATCCTCCTGCTGCAAAATGACTTTTTTAAATCATTGGTGGTCTTTTACTTAGAAAACTGTTCATGCCACAAAAATTGCCAGATTTCTGGAGAAAAAAGCATGAGCAGTCAGTGAGTGTGTTTAACTTCCCTTCCCAAATGGCACTTGTTTGAGCTTTTGCTTGCTAGACAGTAAGTGGTAATGCTGTCATCCGAGATTTACGTGCACTGCAGTTAAACCGTCAGTAAATACAAGGGTGCTCTGAAGGCTGGAGTAGGGCAGCAGCAGTGAGCCGAGCAGGGCAGCCTGAAACACGTACGCCATAGAAGAGCAGCCACCGCGGTCCGATTATTTCCAAAGCAGGCTGTGTCATGCCCTCTGCAATATTCAAGTCAATCTAATGCATTGCTCATTTTTGTTCATTAACCTCCAACACGACCACCCCTTCTGCAGAATTAACCACTGCTGGAAAACTAGCCAAGTATGTTAGGAACAAAGAACTACTGCTTTCGTCCCTAGCAACATTTTTTTCAGGCCTTTCATTTCCACTTCAGTTCATTGCCCATGCTCACAATCTTGGAGATCCCATTTATAAGCTATATATATTAATTGTATACACGCTTAAATAATTTCTACCTTTTTTGAAGAGTGACAGCTTATTTGGCCTTTGACCACTAGGTTATCCTAAAATTGAGACACTTGCATCCCAGATGAGATTCCCAGCAGCACAGTGGAGTGCTTTCACCCCAGCTTTGGAAGCTAATTTTCAGTGGGTTCCAGAGCTGGATGCTATTCCTAGGGTGTTTGCCTGCCCGCCTAGGCACTGAGCTAGGAGGGTCTCAGTTTGGAAATCCCCGTTGCTTGCACCGGTCTGTGAAACCACGTAGTGTGGCCCCCACCTCGGCACAGCCTTCCCGAAAGCTTTTCATCACGGATGGCCAAAAGTCGCCCCTTCCCTGGGAACACAAGGCAGAGCCCGCCTCTCTCCCATGTCTCTCTCCCACGCGTCTCACTTGCTCCCTGGGTGGGAAAAATCCCCGAAGATGGGTGCCTTGACATCCTGCCCTCATTCCCCCTGTACCTGCCCTTCCCAGTCCCGCTTATCCCAGGGACCACAGCGAAAGCTGTGCCTATGTGCAAATCATCTGCCCGGGTTATATCTTTATAATATCAGATTCTAATAGAGTAATACAGTGAGGTCATCGCAGCCGGCTGCACTTTTATTTCAGCGCGGTTGCTATAGCAGCGAAGGTCGAAACAAAACATATAGTTCACCAAAGCAAAGTTTCCTGGCTGATGGTGTTCATTTTTCTTTATGAGCTGACTTTGGAAGACAGCGGAGCGGCAGCTAATGGAAACTCGAACGTCTTTCTCTCTCCCCTGTCTGCTCCTCCGTCTCTGCAGCAATCGAGATAAAGGTTAGACATCTGGTTTGGATCTGCTCTGTTTAACCAAAGAAAAGACCCGCTCCTGCCGTCTCGTAAATCATCCCGCAGCTGGAGCGCAGTCCCAGCTATTTGCTGGGGCTGTTTACCCCACCACGTCCAATTTAGCCATGGGTTTTGCTTTTGGAAAGGCTGCGCTTCCAACGAGCTGCCTGCTGCCATTTTGTGAGCGGTCCCCAGCTGCTGGGCTAGAGCTCTGGGCGGGTGGGTTCTCTGGGCTGACAAATTATCGTGGGTTTAAAATTATCATCTCGTGATTTAAAGCCATCCGGGATGCCAGTCTCAGTGGCAGGCACACCAGCAGCCGAGCAGTCAGCTCAGCTCGTGGGAGCGGTCCTTACTTGCGGTGAGCTCCCTGCAAGATGCTGCTCCTGCCCCAAAGACCTTATGGGCACGCAGGGGCTGTGACACGTGGGCAGAAAGAAAATGAGCACCTACGAAATCTAGCATCTTCCAAATCCCCTAATCTCAGTTTATCATCTCTTTCTTTGTTACTCAGAGGTTTAATGATTTTAGGGTTGGGAGATGCGTTATTTCCATCTCGCAAGCAGGAGGCGGAAGCGGGAAGGGGCAAAGGGTAGGGTGATGGCCACACAGAAGACCTGTGGCCAAGGAAATGCCCACACTTAATGCCTCAGTTATCTGAAGATCCTTTTCTCCAGGCTCAGCTGCTTCAAGTTTATCTGCATCTATGTTGAAGCACTTGGATACAGTCCAAATTTCCAGGAACGCCTGGCATGGAGGACACCCTTTTCCTTAAACTCTTGACCTTGCAATGTCAACACTCACGGTGTAGGGCATTGCTTTGGCACGGTGTTGCTGGAAAACCCACTTTAACTGAAAGGAGCTAGGCAGGTACATATGTACATCTATATACTTTTAGACTGGCTTCCTTTACTGGTGTAATAAATTTAATACTGGCTAATAAAATGTGTCAGAGCCACTTTGCCTCTCCTTGTAAAGGTTTCCCAAGAAGGCTATGATTAAATGCAAAGCTACAGCATTAAGAGAACCTAACCAAGCATTAAATGCCGGTGCTATCCTAAATTTAAGGGTCTGGCTGCAATGCTTAATTCTGCTACATGTCCTACTCTTCATTTTTATGATACCATCGGTATCATAAAAGGTTATGTCTCTGCTCTGGTGTTGAACCCTGTGGTTTTCACCAGCAGACTCGTAGCATCCAAGGGCAGCATGTTCATCCAAACCCCTCTGTGTTTCAATTAGAGCAAGTGAGATTTGAGACTGGCTATTGCAAAAGCCATGTAATAGTTTCTCCCAGGGCCTGTCCACTATCACCCAAATCTCTGGAGTTTTCTAAGAACAGGTTAGACAAACCTTTCCAGGGCTGACGTAGGTTGCGTTGACCCTGCCTTGGAGACCCGCATAAAGTCCAAGCGAGTCTTGGATTTAACACTTTGTCTTCAAGTCCTAATGCTATTTCTGTCCCAGTCAGCAGAGCCACCAGCCCTTATTTTACCAGTGACCCTCCTCATGGAGTATTTCACAGTAAGGTTTCCCAGAGGAAGCCACAAAGTCCTGCATCCCCTCCTGCATCCACACCTCCATTTAGGGGTGGGTCCTGGTTGCCTAAACGTTAGCCCCCTACTGCAAGTCAAGATGCTCAGTGGTGGCTGACAATATCTGCGTGGAGTTGGAGACATGGTAAAGGTTAAGGAGATCGCGCATGCACCGTGTAACTGGTGCCCGAGAGTTTCTGAAATGACACATCATGCCTAGATGCAGGCAACCATACCCCACCTGTGCTATCTGTGTCGATGGTCAGCCCTTCCTAGCATCGCTTCGGGGTGCCTCAGGGCATGAGTCCCACAAGTGAGTTTTGCTAAAACATGTGGCCAAGCCTATCCAAAAGAAGATGCGAGCAGGTCAGAGTAAGAGGAGGATGCCAGCTTACCCTCTCCGCTGGCACTGACCTTTTTTGCAAGACATCTTGGCCATTAGTGGAAGTGATGTAGCTGTTGTGGTCTGGCAATGAGAGACGCAGTTTACGGGGAGTGACAGTATCTTCTATTAGGCCGATGTGCCTCAAGAAAGCAGGCTTTCAGGCACGCAAGTCCTTTTCGGGCTACAGCCTGAGGGTTTGAGAGCATCAGCCCAACCATGGGACATGTCCTCCAGCAGCTCAGTCAGGGCTCATGCTGAAAGACAGAGAGACTTTCTAAACAGCATTAGATCGCAGAACGGGTCTTCACCAGGAGACTTTGCTTCCAGTGAAGCTCTTCCATTTCACAATGATCTGCCCTCACCTTATGGGGAAATGCTAGGCTCGAGTCCAGCTTTCATGTCATTGCTGTCTCGCTCTCAGGCGGGGGTGGAAGACTGACTCTGTACCCTTGAAAGCAAAAAGTCATGGGCAGATTTGATGCAGGAGATGTCTGGGTAAGAAGTCCTTCTTAAAGGACTGTGTCCTCAGGATTACAGCACATACATCCAGCACATCTGTCTTGAGTTCATCAACACAGTGTCTGTATTTCTTTTAGGATGCTGTAAAGAAATGGTTTCACAAGGGGATGGGAACTGTGTAGCCAGAGCTAATTTGTCTGCAGAAAAAACACATTCGGGGAGCAGCACCCACCCCTAACATGGGGGGGGTGTCTTGGTGATTGGGGGGTTGCTAGCCGGATCCGCAGCATGGGCGTGCTAATAAATGGTGGTGGGAGATGGCAAAGGGCACCCCGAAAGCAGCAGGGGGTGGACGTTGGGGCTAACCATCGGCATCCAGGAGCGGAGCACGCTGCTCGGGGCTCTGCTGGGCCGGGCTGAGCTATTTTTGCTCCTGGTCTGGTCCCGCAGCCACGCTGGCAGATGCGCTCCCAGCTGCAGATGACTTCCATGTGTAACCCCGCGCGGCCGCTGGCCGGGGGCCCGGGGTGTAACGTGCTTCCTTAAAAGGCTCGGGAGAGGTGACTGCAATGCCCCGCATCCCTGGGGATGGGATGAGAGGGGATGCGGGGGGGCCCTTCCCAAGCCGCCTGCTCCCCTTGGCACACTGTGAAAGCCCGGGCTGCGCCTTCGCTTCCCGGAGCGCTGCACGGTCCATCGAAAGCAGCTTTCCCAGGAAATGGAGGTGGCACTGGCATTGGGAAAACGTCTTCTGTGCTGCAGAGGGGTGGGAGGCCGGAGGGAAGGATGATTTGCGGGTCGCTTTAACCTAGCCGCAACTTTTATAACCCGTGAGAGCAAAAGAGAGGGTCTCGGGCATGCCCCCGTGCACAGTGAAATGCAGGGCAGGCTGCTCTGTCCTCCAGAGCAGCCACAGCGGGGTGCAGCCTTTGCAAGAGCCAATTATAATAATAAATAAAAGAGAAGTTACCCATTCCCCTCTTTTTTTAGAGAAGCCCTTGCGATGTGCTCAGAGAGGGTGCCAAATAAACAGCGCGGCTTCTCAAGCGCAGCTGCCAGGGCTCAGCTCATCCCCAGTCGAGCAGGGTCCCTGCCATCCCCAAGCACTGTGCGAGTGGCTTGGTACTGATGGGAAATTTGGGGAGCTGGGCAGCTCGTGTGCCAGGAATGGCCTAAAAGCTGGGACACCTGGAAATGTAAATCCCTGCGGGGACAAAGCCCAGAGCAGCCCTACTCACTCCCCTTGCCATGAGGAGTCTGCACATGAACAAGTCAAGGTGAGCCTCTTTGACCCCTGTGGACCACGTGCAGCATTGGACGGGGAACCTGAGGTGTCTGGCCAGCTTAATTTAGCCTTGTAAATGGTGTTACAGAAGGCAAATTGTCCTGTTGGGAGGGCTGCTTTCAAAGGCATGGTATACAACACGTGGAATGTCTCATGTCGTGGTCCTTGAAGATCCACCTGAAGTGCTTCAGAAAGTAGCACCCCCAAAGTGTGGGGCAGGGGAGCACCAGCTTGCTTTCTCCTCATGACAGTCCCACCCTGACCCATGGAGGAAGACACTGGGTAAGCCTTAAATTGTAATCTTTGTCTCCTTTCCAAGATTTAACCAATGCAACCCTGTTC
The DNA here is from genome assembly GCA_034782735.1 of Sagittarius serpentarius. Classification (NCBI taxonomy): domain Eukaryota; kingdom Metazoa; phylum Chordata; class Aves; order Accipitriformes; family Sagittariidae; genus Sagittarius; species Sagittarius serpentarius. The sequence continues at coordinate 12,877,230 of JAVKLA010000001.1, forward strand.
TCCAGAAGGGAGTGAATGCCCTCTGCCCTGTGGACCTGCTCTGGTTTTGGCATTCAGCTGCCCCTTGCACGGTGCGTGCCTGCGAGGCCCACGTCTTCCTTCTCGGCACCTCCACCCGGCCGTGGGAGGTGTTCTCAACAACCCCCCGCCTGCAGACCGCAGCTGAGGCTTGGGGAAATTCAGGACCTCAGCCCCACAGCCCAGAGCTGCCCCATACGCCGGGGAGCATCGAGTTCATCTGCTTCATGCTCTTAGGGGGACTTTTTGGAGGGGCAGGGAAATGTGCATTGTTGCTGCGAATTTTAGTTTGCTTGGGTGAGCGCAGATAAGGACAGGAATACCCTGGCGTAAAAATCATCGTGGCTGTGGACAGCAAAGGAGACACCCAAAAACGCCCGTGGGGTCACTGAGTCATGCAGGTTAGAAGTGACCTCCAGATGCCTGAGGTCCAACACCCTGCTCAAAGCAGGGCCAGCTGAGGCCAGGTTGCTCAGGGCCACGTCGCTCAGGGCCACGTCCAGCTGAGTTGCAATTCCTCCAGGATGGAGATTTCACAACTGAGCTATCTCAGTTTCCATCTTTTCCCAAGCTGGACAATTCCAGATTACCAGCAGCAACTCAGTGATGTCCCCCTGAATATCCATACTACATCCATCCTCCCTTTAAGGGCCAGTGGGATTTGCCTCCAGATAAATGTTTCCCAGACCCTGGAAGATGACACCACTGATGCCCACCATGGCTTTTACCAAGACAAATCCATGAGTTTCTCAAAACCTCCATTAGACTTTATTTAAAAGTTCTTTGTATAGACTTCCTGACACAGAATCCACAATAAAAATAAAATCCCCCTCCCACCTGCCACCCCCCTTCCCCGAATTGCTTTGCTTTTTATTTTATAAAACATACAACATCAGAAGGATGCCAGAGGCATCCTACACCACAATTTAAAAATTTGTTAACTGAGGCCTTGGTCCCAGCAGTGCATTTGCATTTGGAAAATTTGCTTCCTTTTCCTTGCTAGTTCGGTTGGCCGCATATGTTACAAAAGTATACAAGTTTGAAATCTAATCCAGCAAAAGGAAAAAAAAAAAAAAAAGGAAGAATGAAAAATTGAACCGCTTGTCTATCAGAATTAGCTACTCTCTTACACAAAGGCTTCCCCTGTAAAGTTATGCTCAGTTATGAAAACGATAAAAGCAAGCACGTAACAGTTGCAGTGAAATTATTATGATTTTTTTTTTTGTCTCATTTTTATGGTGCCTTAGATAGGCAGACTGCCGGAATCGGAAAGAAAGGGTAATTTAGAGATGTGTTCAGAGACAATAACAATCTGCAATTAGGTAAATATTTGGTAATGTTGAAGCTATACAATATAACCCGGACACATGTAGCACTCAGTCCACAAACAGTTTAGCACCATATTGGTAGGTCATGCAGCAAAACACTTTCTTCAAGGTTTGCTTGGAAGTTAAAAGCATGAAATAGTACAGTGCAAGGTAGTCTATACCCTTAGCTTCTATAGGGGTAAGGTGGCAACGGCTGATGCTCCTGGCGGTCTCAGAGGTATGTGTTGACAGGTCGCTGGCTCTATGTTCCTATCGTTGTCACCACGCCAGGGTTGATGTTACCTGAAAAGGTTTGATGGAGAAAGAGAAAATAAGTGAGTTTATTCCGTGCATGGAAAGCCATGTAGGATATTGAGGGAGTGTAAATGAGTTAATTGCCAGGACTTGCTATGGAGTCCAGAGCACCACAACCAAGCTCACCACAGCCAGGTACCAGACTGGAAATGCCAGGGGCTTGCCTGGCCACCTCTCCATGCTGCTTACCAGGGACGCAAACTTTTTCACATTCTTTCTGCGTGTTAAATCTGTTCTCGTTGCCTCCGCAGCCGCCATACCAGAACCGGGCGCAGCTCTTGGTCTCAGGGTCGTAGTACCATTTCAGCACAAAGTTCCTGCAGGTCCCCTCGTCTTTTTGCAGCCGGCAGATATCCGTGACTGCGGATAAAAGCAGGAGCAAGAAGAGTCAGCGATAGCACTCCTGGGTGAAACACAGCCTCTCTGAATGTATTCGTATGGCAGAGAAATGCCTGCGAGGAGGGCTGGCATGCAAGGTAGGAAAGGGCAACCACAGCATAGACTTTGCACGTCTCCTGTGACTAAATCCCATCTCTTAGTTTGCAAAGAGAAGGTCTTTGTTTGGAGGTCACTAGCCCTGAGCCACAAGCCCTCGGCCATGTTGCTGTCATGCATCCACGGAGCGATGCTGAGATGAAGGAAGAGTGCTGCACGGCAGCGGTTGTGTGCAAATCCCCTGGATTTGCAGGAAATGAGTTGGCAGGTCTCGGAACTGGGAGAGGGCTGGCTGGGCTGCAAGGGAAAAACTATTGGCACCATCAGTTTCCCATTAAAAATACTGGCTTCCCTCAAAAAGAGAAACCTTCTATGTGAAGATGCTCCTGGACCTACTACGCGCTGCCCCGTGACATTCTGCATCCCTTGCTGGATGAGCAAGGAACAAAATAACAAAGTACTTGGACATGTTAAAATGAAACTGCCAAAGAGATTTTAAAAAATAAAGTAAAAAAACCTGATATTAGCCACTGATTTACCATCAAGTCACAAACAAGGCATCCCTTGCACACAGGGATGCAGAAGCAGCTCATGCCACCTCTGCTCAGCACGGCGTAACCATCAGCTGTCACAGTTTGTCCTGGCAAAGCCTTGTTACCATAGCCCTGAGTCAGGCAGATCCCCAAAATTGTTGGTATCACGTTCATCGCTGCCACTTACCAGTGGTACGCCTTCAAGCTGCTGGTGTCCAGCTTTGGGCATGAGTAAAAATCGTAAAGTCATCAGTCAAACAAATAAATCAGTAAAACAGCCAGCACTGAAAAATGGATGGGGGGAGGGAGAGACCGATAGGCAAAGTGTGGAATTCCTCTTACTAGAGGGGTATTTGCAAGCAGGACCCCCTTTTGAATTAAGAAAATAAAAAAGTCCTTTACCTTCTTTTTTTTTCCAAAAGCAAAGCTAAATCAACGTATACAGAGTACACCAGCAATGACTGCTGGGGAAATTCAGGTCTTGAAGTTATCGTCTGATAATCTTGTCTTAGGATAGTGCCTTTTGTAAACTAGATGCCAGAAATCAAGCTACTTAAAGGACTTGTCTGAAATTGTGGTTAACAGCCCCAAGCCTTCTCTAGCCCCCTTCCAGATTGCACAGGGCCCCCAGAAATAGCAGCTCTCTGCTAACAGCAAGGGTGCCTGAACTAGCTGTGATCCTCGGGCTGCTCATGTGAAAGCAGGATTTTGTGAAATCAAGAGCTCAATGCTGATAAAAAAATTATTTCAATTCACTTTTCTATGAGCCTGCCTGTCCCAAGCAATAAGAAAAAGCAATCAGCCACTAATTGCAAGGGGCTGAGAGCTCTTACCAGGTCTCTGTCCTACCAGAAACAGAGCCCCAACATACCCACAAATGAATCTAGGAAAGAGTATGTAGATATAGGGTGAATATATAAAAAGGTGCATTTGCCAGCAAGTTTCTTTGGGGCCTGATGAAAGCAAAGGCATACTATACCCTTCTAAAATTTTCAAGGGAAGAAGGGCGCAGAAGATTATCCCTGAAATCCCGACTGGAAAGTAGGTCTGGCAGCGGACCCTACGCAATAAGAAAGCCCTGGCAATGGGTTTGCTTTAAAGGAAATTGCGGCTGGTGCTGGCAGCTGCCCAGAGCCCAGGAACGCTGCAGCGAGGCCGGGATGCTCCCGGGACGCTCCCGGGACGGACATGGAAATGCCCAGACCAGTGTCAGGAACCTTGCAGCCCAGCCACAGGTATGCTTCTGCGCAGACCCCGCCAAACGTTTCAACCCTTTCTGCCTGCTCGTTTTAATTGCATTTTCCTCTCTTCTTCTGTGTGCAGGAGTCCCTCCGAGCCATGAGCGACTGAGCAGATTGCTGCCAGAACAACGCTGTGGTCAAAGGGGTCAGACTCAAGTAGTCCATGCTGCGCTCATGATGGAGATTGGGTGGCTTGTTTGAGCAGTGGGTTTACTGTTTAGATAGGAGGAGCTGGGAATATGTCATTTCTGAGAGAGGAGACACGTCTGAAGGGACGCTTCTGCCCATCGTCCTGTTCTAAATGCAGCTTTTTGAAGCAAGATTTCTTATTTAATCTCCATTTTTCCTTGGAATTTGAAATCAATATAGACCGTCCAATTCAGCTTTGCTTTTGGGCTCCTACAGCCAAAGCTTCCCCATGCCTTTGGCAGGATCTTTGCCTTTTTATATTCTGATTATTTTTTTTTTTCAAAGTCCGTCTCCCTTCTTCCCTGCCTTCCAAAACACTGAAAGCCAGCAGATGTGTATGCAAGAATGACTCTACCCCAAACCCCGCACACCCTTTCGGGAATCCAACCAGTAATCAAAACATTCAGCTGTATAATACAATTTTTCTCTGTGGCACGGGGTCCAGGCAGCCCATCTTCCCCCGCTTTATCCCCTTTGAGAGTGGGAGCAGCCTTCAGGATCAGCAGATGCACAGGGAAATTCAACAACCATTTCAGAGGCGGATCTGGCTTCAGGAAAGCTGCTCAAAATTCACTTGTATTGTCATCTGCAGTTTGCCTGCCCTAATATTCACACCATGTGGGCTTGCGCCGCTCTTCAGTTTCAGAGCACCAGCAAACACCATCTAGTAACGTCTCCAGCACTGGATGGCACTTTAACCAAAACCTCCCCCTCTACCAAAAATCCCAAGCCCGAAACACAATAAATGAAACAAACGCTTATCCAAAAATTTGAAAGAATTGATGGAGAGCAAGAACTAGGGAGCTAAAATGTGTTTTAAGCTGTGGCTGGCTCTGGCAGTTTCAAAAGACGGGGACAGCCACCATAAGCCAGGGTTTTAATTCATCCTGTGGAGAAAATGTGCCTGAGCTCCTCAGTTGCACTTACAGTTAATTTTGTCATGGTAAAAAAGTTACCACAGCATTTAAAAGGCTTCAGATGGGAGGTGGGTCTGATAAGGTTTGGGAGACCACCCCATTTCTCGGTGTTGCACCTGGCTCCGGTACCTGGTATGGGCTGAACCGAAAGCCCAGCCCAACGCCCAACATTTTAAAAGCCGAGCTGCACGTGAACTCCTGCGTCTTTTTCCACGGTGGATTCAAGCTTTGGTTTTGCAGGAAACAAAAAGAGAATAAATGGTGAATAGAGCGGGGCGGGCAGAGATGCGAGCATCCCTCCAGGGCCCCTCGGTTGCTTTTCTTGACTATCTGCCCAGGGCAAAACAGCGCCAAGTTCATGAAATATCACTTTAGCCTGAACAACAGTTGCTGGAAACATCATCAAGGCATGTGATGATGATCAGAAGGGGCTGGCCTGTGGGATGGGGCTAGCAGAAACACGCACCCTCTGGAGAAAAACACATCAGGGAGGCTTCCCTCCTCTGTGAGGATGAAATCTTGCTCTAGATTGAAGGTACAGGTTTCTGCACAAGCCATACGCTCCTTCCTCTGGCTGAAAAGTCCTCAAACTGCAACCAATGGACTTTTGGCCACGATGCCCGTCTGCAGCCCAGAAGCACCTTGCAATCTCCTTTTGCAAGCAGCTGCCACCCCAGGCAGCTCCATGGCTGGTGGTGGCTACCTCCTTGCTTGCCTGCACGTTTCTGCAGGGGCACCCACAGCTGGACTTGGGCTGCACCGTTGCTGGTGACAAAAATTCCCGAGTCTGATTTGAGGAGCCTAAAATACATTCAAGAAAATCAAATGGGTGGGAGCGGCCCTTGATTTGTTTTTTCAAACCCCGGCATGCCCCTATGAGGATTAAAGCCCTGCCACTGGGCACCAGAGCTTGCTTCACTCCCAGGTTTCCCTCCCACCTCTGCAAAGGGGCCCTGAAACACCACTAGAAGGAGGGGGGTGGCGGGGGCTGCTATGATAGCAAGGCTTTGCTGGGGTCAGGTTCCCTTCCCAACCCCTTGCTGAACCAACACAGGTGATTGCAAGTCTCTACTTCCTTCCCAGGTCTTGAAGAGGTTTGCAAACACAATCCCTTTAATCTCAGAAACTCCTTGAGTTGAGGACGTCATTGCCATTTTCCTCTGGGCTCCTCCCTCAACTTTGATTTTTATCTTTTGGCGCAAAAAGAAAATACCTGCGCGCAAGACCCAAGCCCCGTGGAGTAATTTTCCATCAAGGGTTTTGGTTACAGGCAGTGAAACGTTTGCAATTCTTTGTACCTCAGCAAAGGCACACCACTGAGTGGTGGCATTGCTACTCACACAGCGATGATAGAAACTGCTTTGGGACCATGCCACGCTCCAGTTCAGCAATCCCATGCTTCTCATGAAATCCAGTGTGTGATTTTGCCATATAGCTCTGGTTTGCACTCAGGTCATGCAAACACCACGTGTTCTGGTGTGACAACATGCATGCAAGGTGATTTGCTCATGCAAAGCAGATGGTAGGGCATGGTCATGTCAAGGAGCAAATGAAAACCGTCTATACTACTGGTGATCTTGTACTGGACAAGCTTGGATGCATGCTGTGAAATGGTGAAGGTGAAATAATGGATTTGCTTTGGTTTATGATGTTTTTCTTTTTTTGGGTGTTACCTGACGATAATCTTTTCTCAAGGGTTGGCGGCTGCATGGCTTTCTCAGCTGCTGCTGGAGGAAAAAGTGCGTGGGTTTGGATTTTAAATGATGTTTTCTCTCCAATCCAGACATTATTTGTCAATGCGATAAAACGCAAAAGGATTAATCCCCACGTGGTACTTACATGGTTTTAAGCATTTGCTAATGCACTCAGCTTCGGCCTCAAATCTATTGGCATTACCACCACAGCCACCATACCAACCCTGGCTGCAGATCTTGTTTTTGTAGTCAAAGAACCACACAATCTGATAGTCCTTGCACTGCATGCCCATGTCAAAGTCCAGCAAGCAAGGGTCTGGCCAATCTGCATGTCAAAAGGTGCAAAGGTTAAGTGACTCTGAAAGGGTTAAAAGCTGAAAAAGCAAAGAGATTGAAAAGAAAAAAAAAAGAAAAAAAGCCCGGTACAGGACTCGTGGCATTTCCTTGTCGTATGATTTCTTTTGCTGAATGCAAACCTTCCCCAGCCTCCAGCTTGCCTCTCCCTGCTCTTGATTTCGTTGTGCATCCAAGCCCCAAGTCCCTGGACCAAGGTGATGGGAGCCCCTTACTCCCCGCTGGTGCATGCAGGATTGGGCCCTCACACAACTTCCCCCATCTGTTTTCAAAGCTGTTTGTCTTGGCAGTATCTTTTAATCCTTAAGTGTGTTTATTTTATCTCTAAAGGCAAGATGCACCTGGTAGACTTTAAGGCTTGATGGGGATTTAAACCTATGTTCCTTTCCTGCCCAGAATGATGATTTAGGTCCAAATCCCAGAGTTTTTACTAGCAAAGATAGGCTATCTGTGCTAGCAGCTGCTTTGCCTATATAAGGAGGGTAGAATTTGGGGCTTCCTCCGAGGTCTGTTGGATGATTTACGCATGGGTCTCTCTCGTCGCACACAGAACTAGAGAAGACTCAGCTAAACATCCCATCCCAAATCCCCTGCCCTGTTGAGTATCTTTAGCCTGTTGAAAAACTACAGATTAGCATCCTCGGGGAATGTTTCCCCCAAACTGCTGTCTGCCATAAATTCTCGGGCAGAGACGTTTGCCGCAAGTGGGTCAAGAAGAGGAGCTGAGATTGAGAGGTCTGCGTTGAAGCGCAGAGTGAGCACACAGCACATCCATTTTCCTTCGGGGAGACCTACACAAGCCCACACGCCTTGTTTCCAAAGGGCTGGCACACATGGGGTTAAACGAAGCCATGGGGGTGCGGGTCACCTGGTGGGGACAACCCAAGGTGAAGGCTTCAAAGGGGATGTCAGTGCCAGGGAGAGGGACCCAATGAGGCGGAACGCATGGGAAGGGTGGGGTGATGGGACATGCGGGCAAGGCAGAAATTAGCTGGTCCCTGCCCGGCGCACGCCCTCAGCCCCTCCGCTGCAGCAAGCTCCGGTGGTACCACCAGCCAGGCAGGAGGTCCATGCTCATCCCTTTCAACGCGAGCAGCCAGACCCCAACAGCAGCTTTGCAACTCCCGTTGGCTGAACGCGCTGAGCAGCAGTATCTCCCCATGCTCTCACATCACCTCAGGAAGAAAATGAGCCAGAGTGCAAGTGAAATGCTTAAAAAAAAAAAAAAACACGAGAGTGGTGATTCAGGGGTGAGTTTTGGATGCCAGGTCCATAGTTGGTGCCTGTGACAGGGCTGTGCTGGTTTATGAAGGCTGCTAGCCCTTCCAGCCCCTTGGAGGAAGGGTTGCAGCCTGGCACTTACGGTACAGCTGAGTGCCAATATAATGAGCTTGATGTCAACAAAAGCAATGAGGTGACGTATTAACAGCTACAGTGATTATGGGTTATTAACACAGGTTAACAGGATTAACAACAGAGCAGGAGCTGACGGCTTGCTCTTTTAGCGGTTTACTACGTACACCACTGGTGACAGAGAAACAGGTTGGGCAAATGGGTGAAACTGGAAGGAGGCTACCAGTTAGTCAAATCAATGCAAATGTTTCACACTAACTCCCCTGCAATCCCTGGCTGTTGGTCAAGCCCTTATTGAGAGCTGCGTGTTAAACCCAGGAGCCAAGACCCATTCTTTGCCTCAAATGGGGAGAGAGGGAGCGAGCAAGGAAGCATCTGGTGATGTTCTGCGTCCACGCCTGCATCCACACGTATCAGGAAGGCCATGGGGCACAGCTTGTTTCTGGAGAGCGGGCCAGCGCTTGGGCCCTGGTTCTTCTCCCATCCTTGCGATGGAAACAGGACCCAGTTGGAGTCCCCCATGAAGATCACAGCAACTTCAGGGGGCTCTGGATCCAGCATGGGGCAGATACCCCAATACAGGGCTCAGACCTGCATGGCCGAGGATGCCATCTAGGTCATGATCTGTTGGCTCTGCAAAGCAAAAGACTTGCAGATCCTTTGGTCCTAGTGGGGCTCTGAGAAAGGATGGGTTTAGGTGCAGGCAAGGGGAAGACCAGTGCAAATGGCCAGGCTCTCGGTGGGGGTCCTGTCAGAGCCCCCTAGTCCAGCATTCCCACCATCGCCTATACTCACCACTCTCGGGCCCTTCCAGCGGCTCAGTGTTGAGCATCATGTTGGCCAGGGACACCTTGGGCTGCGCTGGGGTCTCTGGGGGGAAGAAGAAGCCGAGTCAGCCAAGGGGAAGGGGATCTGCGGCGGTGCCCTCGGGGCAGCCATAAACAAACTCAGTGGCCCCTGCTGCAGCACGGGGGACCCACACAAGTCGCAGGAGTCGGGTCTGGATCTATTTACCCTAGCACATACATTTCAGAAATGTTTATTGGAGGCAGCTGACGAGATGAGTAATCCACAACCGCTCAGCCGCGCTGGGACGGGTTTGCCTCGCTCTCCCCAGCCAGCGGCTCTGCTGTGTGGTCGGGTTCATCCTCAGGGGTGACTGCAAAGGAGGATCCTCAGGGCCCCATGCGACTGGGTGGCTCCCACTCATCCCACAGCATGCGACTGGGCAGGGGCTCTGAAGGAGCTGGATATGGCCTCTCTTTAGCCAGTTTAGCTTTGCTCCTCTGGCCTTAGAGATGGCAGAAAAAAAATGGCATCCTCCAGGGGAGCAAGTAGTCCATAATGGATCTTCTCCTGTTCCCCTTCAGCCCTGAGGGACTGTCCATGCATTGCATGCCTCTCCTTGACCACACTGCTCCCATCAAGGCCTCACGTCCCTCTAGGGACTGTGTTGAGGATCGTCACTGGGGGAAGAAACCCGTTGTGATGGAAAGGAGAACATGGTTCATACTGCATCATGCGCTGCATGACTGCACCCTATTGCATCACGCCCCTTCCTATGGCAACCCATGGCTTCTTTTCCATGGGGCCGGAGGGCTGGAGGGGGCTGCAGCCACAGGAAGGGTTGGATTTGCTTTACTCTTGTGGAGGGTATGGGTGTGGGCAAGGGGGACAGTCCTATCCACTGTCCAGGTCACAGCTTATGAGCAAATGTGGTGTCACCACTGCCTACGCAATTTGTTCTCATTTGAAATTTACTCTATGGGAAAGGCAGCTTCCCTGTGCATCAAGAGCACCAACTCCGCACATGCAAATGTTACTCCTACACATTGATGCCTTTTCTCAACATTTTTGTGGGCAAGTTTATTGCTTGTGAAGGTAAGGGACTTCAGACCTGATCCAAACCCACTGAAGCCAATGGAAAGGCTATCCATGGGCACTGAAATTGGCTCTGAAGTGCCAGAAGAAGCCAAATGCAGCACTGGCAGGACCAGCACAAACTTCTCCATGCCACCAAGCCAAGTCACCTCTACGCCAAACTACATAAAAAATAATTGGCTGTGTCTCGCATAGCAACTTTTGGCCATGCCAGCGGGTTTGGTGAGGTTTACATGTGATCTGTACACATGGAGCTTGGATCCCCAAAGGATTAAACCCTCCATTTAATCTCTTTGTGGTTTTTCTTGCATAATAAAGTATGCAAAGCAGATAGGTGGCTATGGAAATGGCAATTGGAGAAGAAGATTTTCTTGCTTATTTTGCAGTCAGGCTGGATTGAATTTACTCTGTGTTAACCCAGTTTGACTCTTATTATTAATTACAGCAATGCTGACTGGACCCCACCAAGACCCATTGTGCAAAGCCTCCTGCATGCACAATAAGACAACCACCCCCCCCACCCCCCCGGAATGGGACTGGCACTAATTCTCCCACAATCTGTGTTGATTTAGCACCAATGAAGTGTCAACTTGCATTTACCAAAGAAACACATTCGCAGTGTTTCATAACCAGGTCCTGCTGCTGGACTGGAGGATGCCGGAATTGCAGTGACACAACTGAGCATTGCCAGGGCTGGGATTGTTGGTACGAAGTGATTCCCTGTCCCTTACATGTTTTTTTTCTCATTTTTTTGTGTCCATTTTTTGGAAAAAAAAAAAAATTGTGTTTTTTCCTCAAAAGGTACTTACTTGTGCTGAATGTCCCTGTGTAGGTTACTTTGGGTTGGGATTTCTGGTAGCCAGTAATGACGACAAGGTATTTCTGTCCGCTTCTGAGTCCTCGGATGACATGCTCAGTGCCGGTCAGGTTTTGCTTCTGCACGAGAGAGTGGTCATGCGCTAAGGTGATGGTGATATCAAAAGCGTAGGCATTGTGCGGCTCGGGGCTGGCCCAGCGCAGCCTGGCACTGTTCTCGGTGACTTCTGTGATCTGGATGTCATGGGTCTTGGCTGCAATGCAAAATCAGAAGAAACACTAAGCAAAGACTTGAAGAGGAAAGGTCTCAAGGCAAAAGTGTCTCAGGGCTGCAGGATCTCCTTCCCAGTCCACAGCAAATAAATCTGTCTGCAGCCAGTTGTGGCATGTGCGTACCAGGTTGTGACTTTGCTATCTCAGATGCCCAACCCAGCACACTGCAGGGAGGCTTTTTTTCATAGCCTAGATGATTTACCCAGTAGTGTATTTATTTTTAAATGATTTTTCTAATGAGATTTACACAGCCCGAAATGTGATTCCCAGCACAACTTTCCCAACAAGTATAAATGTGTCCAGTCAGATCCTTCTCTAGGGTGCAATGGATTCACTGAACTGCTAAAGATCTTCAAGCAAAGCCTGCTTAAGACTGAACATAACCTTTGACAGGTCAAAGAGGCTATTAGGGAAACATTTTCCTGCTATGGCAGAGTATTGGATGAGACCTTTATAAAAGCTGCTTGGAAGCAACAGCGGAGCAAGAAACACCCAGAAATGTTTGTTTCCCTCAAGCTGATGAAAGCATTAACCTTGCAAAAGCTGCTTGCTTTTATTTATTGCTTTTCATTTATTATTTACATGGGAACATGCATTCATTGACTGGTTAAGCGTCCCTGTGCTTTGACACATGTTCTTTGTTACTTGTTCAGCTAGTGCAGAGCTGCCTGCACCCTCTTGCAAAAACACGTGGGAAAGCTCTTTTACATGAGCTGTGCTCACAGGAAAAAGCTTTAGCATTCCCAGGTAAGTGTCCACACTGAGTCAGTGATGAACTGAACTAACTATTTGTATTAGCTGATGGAGAATTCAAACAACGCCATTGTTTGAAACACCATAAATCGCAAAACTTAGCGAAGGGGCGATGCTGCAATGAAAACACAGAAAGCCAACGGGCTACACTAGAAAAAGAAGTGCTCTGTCGCTGTGCTACTGAGGTAGGCAGTGCATGATGGATTGTCCCACGTTTAGATGTCCTGCTTGTTTTTTGCCTAGAGGCAGCCTGTCCCCCACCCAGTTTTGCACAAAATTCTCAACACAAGCTAACAAAGCCTTAACCCCCGCCGGTGCGGATTTCCAGCTTTGCACCTAAAAACTTGTTTCTGCAAGCATGAGATTTGGCCTCTCAGTGACATTTCCCATAGGAATAATCTTCTCGGGGAGGAAAAAAAAACCCACAACCCTCTGTGGTACAGACAAGCGAGAGGCACCGCTCGCGAGGGGAGAGCCTTTCACGTACTGCCTTGTCTTCTCCTGCCGCCTGCTGTGGTGGCCGTGGTGCTCGTGGTGGTGCGGCCGGTGGCTTTGGCGTGGGTGGCAGTGCTCACGGCGCTCTGCGTGGTGGCGTTCACCTGGACCACAGTGCTGGCTGTGGTCTGGTCGGTGGCTCTGGTCTGGGCTGTGGTGCTGGCTGTGGTGGTTCTGGCACGGGCGCTGGTGCTCGCAACAGGCTTGATGCTCGCACTGACTGTGGTGCTGGCGCTGAGGGTCCGGCTTACAGTCGCGTTGGGTGCCACGTACCTGTCAAAGTAAAAGCAGCTGATATGGCTTCCG